>JAGWCC010000658.1:0-336827 GCA_022651775.1 Drusus annulatus | reverse complement strand
CCAAATAGTAAAAATTTGTTTTTTTGGCCCAAATCACATTTTAATTTTTTTCAAAATTCGTTTTAAAAAGATTTGGCAAATTTCCAACCTTTAAATTATTTTCCCTTTTTCAAAAAAATACAAAAATTTAAATTTTTTTTAAAAAAAAATTTTTTTCGTAAAACGTTTTAAAAAAATATGATTTTAAATTTATTTATTTAAATTTAAAATTAAAAAACAACGTGTTTTTATTTAATTAAATTTATTTTTTTTTTAAATTTATTGTTTTGATATTTTTAAATTGGCACAGTGGGCTCGGGGTGCAGCGCTTTGATTTCTTTGCAAATTATAATATTATGTATCGGGAACCCCAATTTGAAATTTACACTCATCTTTTTTTTTTTTTTTTTTTTCTTTTTTGAACAATCACATTGGTTGGACATTGTTTTAAAAAAAAATCTTTTTTTTAAAACCACGGGGTATTATGATAAAGGGCCCCCGGTTTCGCTTGGACCCAAGCTTCGTCGGGGACAAAAATAACAGTTCAATTCGGACCTTTTAAAAACCTTTAAAAATAAAACTTTAAGACGATTAAATAAAAAAAAATATTTTTTAAAAAGTAAATATATTTGTTTAGCATAAATTGTTAGATAGAGAGTGAAAATAATGAAAGTCTGATCAAAACTGCTGAGATCTGAAGAAAATTAGGAGAATAAAGCGGATGTGAAATAATCTTCTTCAACAGTGTCTTTCTTAATGTTAATATTTTGACGTTCTCCTCGTTAACGGGCCAAATTATAAAAAATGAATACGCACATACATGAGATCATTTTCGTAGTTTTCATACTTGTGTAAATAAATTCTGTTTCCTGGGAAAACAAAAACGGCATTGAGGAATTTATCAACCATTTTTTGACATGCTTCTTTATATTATGAACCAGCATGTGTAACTTTTAGACTTACCAATGATCGTTGCGATCTTCGGTCCTCTAAGTTTCTTCGCACTTAATCCTGCGACATGAACTCCAAGGCTAAATCCCCACAGATGGATATTCTCAGGTGGGTGGCCAAGGTTGTCCTTCAAATAGCTGATGAAGGCTGCGATTTCGTTTGCTACCCTGCCTATTTTAAAACGCGCCTGGACGTAAGGCAGCATAGATATGTTGCTCCAGTCGACCACGATGATATTCATATCCGAACGTTTGAGATACACTGTAAAACAAATACATTTAATTTCAGGGAGAAAAAAAGGTTTGTAGGGATGTAAAAAAAAAAGTTATTTTGTAAAATTTCACAACCCAATTCCTAATGATGTTTTTTTATAAATATTATGATAACGAAAATTCAAAATTCGAGAGCTAATTAAAAAGGATTTTTTTGAAATTTTGTAACTTTCCAATGAAAAATTACTGAGAGATGTTTTGTAACATTGTGAACCAAACTTTTATCATTCCACAGGGCAGATATAAAATATTATTTAACGATTTTGCTGAAACCGTGTGTATTCATTTCAATAGAGGATGTTAGTATAGACAGTTTTTGTTTTATTGTTAAAAGCAGTCAGAAAGTTTAATTATTTTAAATACACGAAATTGTTTTTTTTAGTATTAAAAACTGAACAAAACCTTTACTTTAAAAAATAGAGCGTATGAAACATATAATTTTTTTTTAACACTAGCGTGTTGCAGGGTGACCTTTTCGGAAAGAGGTCAAGCAATTTTAAGTGACTCAATATTTTTCAATGGTCAGGTACTTTTCACCTTTCCAGTCTCATCCCCCTCCGCTTACTTCCTCCCACTATCCGACATTCTTCATCTTTAAGAATGTCATAGACACAATGGCTACGGGTAGTCGAATTTTTGTATGGAATACACGGCAAAAATAATATTGAAGTTCTTGAATAAATTTTATAGTATTACTGATCCTGTAGTGATAATAATACTAGTATTTTCGTAGAAAGCAATCACTTTGTGGTTTGATATATTTAAGGAAAATGATAAAATACCTTTGTATAAGACCACAGATTTTATTTTTATTTTTATGACCGATGATGATGATGATGATGCTTAAGCTAAGCGAAACCGGTCAGTTATTAAAAAAATAATAAAATCTGTGATATTAGACAAAGTTATTATTTCATTTGCATTAATAATACAAGTCATCCCTTTGTTGAAGCTGGATCTTCAATCAGGTAACAACACTTTTTTTAACAATTTTGAAAAGCGTGGAAATAATAATAAGCAATTTGTCTTAATTTCTGAGATATAAATGATATTTCAAGGTCCCACAATACATAAAAAATATTTTTTCGAGCCAATCATAGTTACGTTGACCTTGAATATCTAGATAAGGCCAAATTTCCTGACGTCAGAGGTTGTCATTTGACCGTACATCAAGATATTTTTTTATGATCAATAGACATCGGATTATGTGTCCCAAAAGACGACTAAATATGCACGCAAATATGTGCCTTTAATTATAATAATATAAAAACAGGAAAACTTGAAACTACAAAAAGGAAATAAAATTATAAGGTTCTCCGATTTTTTTGTTTCAATTGTGATTTTTTTGTGGCTCGGGAAGTTATAGGCGTAAATTTTGATTGTTAATAATTAAATAACATAGTATACAATTTGTTAGAAAACAGTTTTTAATAATATATAAAACAACACTAAGGGTAAAAAAAAAATAAATTGTACCTGCGGTTATTTCTATGTTGTAACTTTTGTAAGCATCATGAGACCATCCATGGATTAAGAAAAGGGTCTGTTTTTTTGCATCAAAGTTTGTTTCCTTCAAATTGGTTACATCAAGCAATTTGGTGATAATCTAAATTTTTCCTGAAAAAGAAAAAAAAATGTAAAAAAGGATGCCTAGACTTTTATTACTAAAGATGAAATTTTTGAACTGGCCAGATGCGCACGGGTGACTTTTGTCATGGCAACAGTTTCGTCACTGTCACTGTCTTCCAATCGAGCACGCACACGGTGAGTGACTGTCACCCGTCACCCTTTCATTTTGGCAATGGATTTCGAACAGGCGGATGAGTCACCGAATGACATTTTGTCACCCGTGTGCGAGCCTTTATACAAAAGTTCTCTCTACAGACACGGTGACAGTTTCGTCACTCAAAAGTCCTCGACCAGTGGAACTAAAAAGTCACCCTTTGTCACGTCGCTGCGTGCGCGTATCTCTATACACTTCAATAGATTTTGAGATGGTGACGAAACTGATGCCGTGACTAAAGTCACTCGACAGCAAAAAAACTTTAACATGTGAGTCACCTTACTTTACCACAAATTACACAAAAAATATTGTTTGTATTAAAATTTTATTGGATAAACGTTTCATCAAAAGCTCAGCTTTTGATTTTGCTGAAAACCAACATGACAGCAGATTATGTTGGTCGGTAAGGCGATTATGATATTTTATTTGGGAAAATGTCGATATAAATAATACTGCTTAAAAAAAACACTGCGACTGAGAGATATGTACAAACTTATTTTCGCGATTGACAGTTTGAGATCTATACCGATGTAAAAGAAAAATTGTCGGCATTTGACTCCTAGGTCCTAGACAGGCCCATAAATTGATACTTGAAATTTTTTTATCAATCTCACTTGGGCGAGAAAAAAATTGGACGCAGTTACGCAAAAAGAATCCAACCACAAAAAGATGAAACCGAGAAAAGGGCGTTTGAAAATAAGACGATACAAAAGCATTAATATGCGTAATCGGCATTTCATTAAAAAAAATGTATTTCCTAAGTTTTAATGTTTTCAAATTTTAAACTTATTCTAATATCTCCAATGTGCATTGGTAAAAAAAACAACTACCAAAAACCTTTCATTTGGCGCTTGAAAGTTTTTAGAAGATATAAATCTTGTAGTTATCTATAGGAAAACATGTAAAACTCGATTTCGGAAAGTTGTGGGTTGGACGCTTTCTGCATAACTACGTTCAAATGAGCTTGCTTCGGGCACACGGACACGTCTACTATAAACTTCTATCGGCTTAACCCTTCGGTGATGTCTACCAACCAATAAATATGTATACATCGGTACCTTGTGAATAACCTGAAACCGACAACCGATGACAAATCGCCAATATGATATGGTGAAATTTCCTTCTGGTGTTCTTCCAGCGAGATATTTTGCATATCTCCATTTCCATCTGGCAAAATCATCCACTCCCTCTTCTCTGCAACATCATCGATCATCCGGAACAATGCGCTGTCCGTCAATCCATGCGAATACGCAGCTGAAACTATTTGGAATATGAAATCATTTATGACCCACATCGCTTGACGGTTTGAATTAGTGATGGGCATAATCGAAACTTTCCAATAATCGATACATCTGTTTTCGAAACAGTTCAAGAAATAAACTGCTGAGTAATGGAAACTATTATTATCGCCACTGTACAAAACTAAAAGTATTTCGCAACCCTCTTCGTCCTTTATCTCCTTCCCCTCCCCTCCCTATCGTCTCACAATGTACCCCATTTGGGAATGTCATAGTCGCACTGGCTCCGGGCAGTTGGGAATCTTGTACCGTAGTAAAACAAAATGACAATCTCCGAAAAAAATGACTTTCAAATTATTAATCTTTGTCTCACAAATATCACATTTAGTACATAGTTGTTAATTCTAAAAATTGTTGGATGATGAATGAATCGATTATTTCAAAATGTATTTTCTCTTTATGCCCACCACTAGTTTTCCTGTTTATTTATCAATTTCGCTATACGTTTTAAAGCATGATACGGTCAAGGATTAAAAGAAACTCCTATCGATTCATTTAAAATTGTTTTTGATATGTGTTGTGTTAAAAAACATGATGCACAAGTAAATCTACCAAAAATGTATATGTATATGTGAATGATATTTTCCATTTTGCTTCAAACCCGTAAAAAAACACTGGAATTAACTCAACTTGCAAAGAAAGCATAATGTTAGTTTAATTTCAAATACAGAATTTTGTCTGCTAAAATACATTATAGCTATAATTAGGTAGGTAAGGATTCGAAAAGATCTTTTTTCGCATGATAATTTCAACTAACATCATGTCTAAATTATTTATAGTTAAATACATATTGCCCATATTTAATTACATATACAATTAACTATCTAAATTCAATCAAACCTGCATAGGTTTAACTATTGTATTATCTGAATTAATATAAAGTGTAACTAACCTTTTATGAAAACGGTTATCCAAATAACCGATAAAGTAATATTCATCTTTTGTCAGTTCTCTCGAAAGGGTCTTAAACACTATAAAAAAAACAATTTTAAAATCTAGTTTATATACGTTAATGTCTGTCTTTTGTCAATAAGATAAAAAATAATGCGACCCAATTATCATTTTCTCAGAGAATTATGTAAATAATATGTTTTTAACACAAGGTTTGTTTATATTAATTACTTGCAACATGATTTTTACTTGGCAAGTACTTATTAAACGAGTTCACTACAATATATTTGATGACTTTTTTATCTTTTATACCTTTTCTCATTCAAATGAATAGATACAGATTAAAATAATAAAAAATACGAGTATGTTTTTAGAGTAATGGAAAAACTTCTGGCCTTGGAACGAAATTTTTGAAAAATTAAAGGTTTTAAATGTCGTCACTCAAAAATACACTCTGAGGAGTTTTATAAATTCTATTTGGGTGGTTAGAAAAATGTCTAGTTATTTCCAGTGTGTTTTTTTTCCTAAGCTGTGTTCTTTTAAATTATGTTAAAAAACTTACTGAAATTTTAGGTAAAACCTTCGTACGGGACATTTTTTTATTTACTTCAAAGTATTTTAAAGCATTTTTTTAATTGTTATTTACTGGTTACCTTTGACATTTGCCTAACCACACATATAAAATTTACAGAAAATACATTTTTATAGCACTGCTTGTAACATTTAGTGCCATTTTTGAGTGCTCGTCACGGATTTAGGTGTTGATAGGTAGATCACGAAGGTCTTACCTGTGTAGCGTTTACCTGTGTTGTTTCTTTTTACCTTCTAGCGGCAACTAATAATTCCTTCCATGTCTTCATTTTTTATACAATATCTGCACACACTTTTATTGTATCGCGATGAAGAAAATAGTTAAATTTATTGAAGAATTTGAAAGAATTTTCACAATAAAATGTATTAGCCACAACTGTAAAACATGGTTATATTAACTGAATGACTTTCAATCAACTATTTTATTATGATAAATAAATCTCGTACATTCCTAAAACTTTGTAAATTGGGCCTGTCTCGACAAAGTAGATATCTTACGGAGACAAGCCTAGTTTATAAGAGTATGCTAATTTATACGAAATGTAATCAAGATTGACAAAAGTTGAACAAAAACCAACATAAACCATCACAGTTTATTCACTTTTAAACTAATATATGTATTCTTCCGTTCCATATAATGTAATAACACCAAAAATATACCATAAGATTAAGGCCTTAATTGGTTTCCAATACAAATAGCTTTTGTTGCAAAAAAAATGATATGTTGATTTTGTAATTTATTTCCTTAAATAAATATTAGCAAAACTAGACATTTCTCAATCGACATTCTATCGTGTTGTTTTTTTATTTAATTTCATAATAACAATAGGTACCTACTTCTGAATTAAAAAAACTTTTTACCATTAACTTCAGAGAAAACAATTATGGTTTAAACTGCGTTGTTTCTGCAATCCAAAACTTACATCTCAAAATAATGGCTCATGCATTTAAAGAATATCTTACATCGATGTTATCTATTTGATATTACTCATGTCATAATATTAAAATGATGCCTCTTTCGTCAATCGGTTATTTTTCTTATTCTTATATTTATGTTAGGTAATAGATTAATGCTGCTTTCACATTTAACTATTTTTAATAATTATTATTGAAGCAATATAAGATTATTGAAACAATAAAGAATCAGGTCGCGACCGAGAATTGAACTCGGAACCTCTACTCTGTCTGGAAGTAACGTTTCTGCCAATTGAGCTACCGAAACCTTTTTAGAAACTGTCATTATATTCAAACTCATATTTCTTTGAAAATAATTCATACCTTTTTATTCTTAATTTGCTCCGATATAGGCAGCCATCTTTGAATTGGTATGTAAAGCTCTACCTGGGCATAGTTTTACCGCTAGATCTATCTTTATCAAAATAAAGCTTTTAGAAGTCAATTTTAATTTAAAATTTTTTTTTTATTTTACGATAATGTCTTATTAATGTTCCGAAATTTGTTTATTTCAGTAATTTATGAATTATTTCCATAGTATAATAAGCTATGTACCATTCAAAATAAAACAAAAACTCCAAATAATTTCAGGTTATATTTTCAAACAACCCCAACAAGATAATATTTTCAGAACTGGAATGTTTTATTTACATGGTGGTATAGTAATTATCAGAAAAAAATACTAAATTAGCAACAAATTATTAGTATCACTTTTAATTTATTAATACCTGTGTTTCACTTACTTTTATTAAGTTAACTTAACAAAGAAGAAAATAATTGTGATGATTCCTTAGATAATCACTTTAACCAAGTTAGAGAATTACTGGTTATTTTCAACGCGGTAGTTACTCAAACACCAACACGGGCGGAATAAACGATGCTACGTCGTGCTATTTTTTAACTTGTGAAAGTATTCTGTTTTTGTTTGTTGATAACCCGACACGCGTTGGTTAACTTTATTTGCTTATCGTGTTTTACACCCAATTGCTCGATAGGCGCCATGTGCTTTATTTTCATAATATTGAGTGACGTGCCAAAACCTTTTATACCTTTATTATATTATTATCGTGTATAAGATCTGGCTTATTTGTGTCGTGAAAACTTCTCTTACGTCATATTATTTATTTCAAACACGTCACGCAGTCAACAAATACATAGCCTGTTCAAAAGAAAAGGTGAATTATGAATTTTTGCGGGCTGTGTACATTCGACTATCGATTTTTTCGTTGTTATGTTGGTACACGTGTGTTCATCATATGTTAGCATTATCAGCCATTTTGGATTAGTGGTTTGTTTTTGACAACTGGAAAGGTTAGTCACGTTTTAGTGTGTTCTTAGATTTTTTTACTCTTGAAAAAAATGGATCAAAGAATAAAATCCATAATTTGTTTTTCCATAACTCCAGGACGCTCATCGTCATTAACATATTCTCAGTCTTCTGTAAAGCACTTGTACCACTTATAAACCCTTTTTTGAGACAAAGTAGACTCGCCGAATGCCACAGTCAACATTTTAAGTGCGTTGGAGCATTTTATTCCATTTTTAACGCAAAATTTATTACCAATTCTTTGATCCATTTTTTTCAAAAGTAAAAAATCGAAGAACACACAAAAACGTGACTAACCTTTCCAGTTGTCAAAAAAAAACCACTTATCCAAAATGGCTGATAATGCTAACATATGATCAACATATGTGTACCAACATAACAAAAAAAATCGATAATCGAATGTACACAGCCCGCGAAATTCAAAATTCACCTTTTCTTCTGAACAGGCCTCGTATTTCAAATCTATGGAAGATAAAATGAGTTTACCAAAAACAGAAAATAATTGACGTCACACATGGGCGGAAGGGTTCTTGTAGGTATGGAAGTCATTCTTTTAATATTACCTGAATCACGAAAGTACAGTTCTCTCCTCGCGTTGTTTCGTGATTGTGCGAAAATGCTTAAATTTCTTGATAATTTGCATATCATTCTTCTACTGAAAATAATAGTGAATTTATGATGATATTCATTTTTATTTTGAAAATGTTCTCGTTAGATATTTTATTTTTTTAGACTAGGATAATTATTTTAAACTTGAAAAGTAAGCGCACTTGAGGTGAAATATCATAAAACTACGCTATATAAGTTCACTGTTTTTATTATTATTGTTAAACGAACACCCAAATTCGTAAAATCTCAAACAGAGTGATAACTGACAACTGATAACGTGATAACTTTTTGCTGTGTTGTAATCAGACAACATGCACACATACTTACAATGTATGACATATGTCCTTGTGAGTCTGTGCAATAGTTCTACACAGTAAATAAGAGCTCATAAGTGGGTCATTGTTTATCATCTTGCTATTGTTTCTTTTCTTAGTTTGCTATTTTTTCAAATACATTTATATTGTCCCTCGTGCTATTTTCATGATCTTAACTTTTTATTAGAACATTGCTAGGTTTTTTGATGTTATGATGTTTGATAGTAGGCTGACATTTCATGCTCACATTGAGATGGCTTGTGGCAATTCATTGAGAATGCTGGGTTTTGTCTTACGCACCGCAAGGAAGTTCAGAGACACCCGGGTTCTCAACATTTTATTTAACTCATTAGTAAGGAGTAGACTTGAGAGTGGGTCAATCGTTTGGAGTCCACACGAGGTCAAGTACTCCTTCATGTTGGAGAAGGTTCAGAAGAAATTTCTGAGATTTCTTTACTTGAAGGAGAACGGTTACTACCCGTGGCTCTATCCTACCGACTTTCTCTTGGGTATGCTCGAAACATACCATCTAGAGGTCAGAAGGGATGTGTACATTGCAACACATTTCTTCAGATTGATTCGTGGATGGTCTGAAAACTCAGATATCATGGAGAGCATCCATTTCTAAGTTCATGATGGTTATCTTCGCCATCGGCAGCATAGATTGTTTTATCTCTCGGCCTGCAGGACCAACTTGCCAATGGTCATGCCGGTGGGGAGGGCAATCTTATTGTTGAATCGAATCGCTTCGGATGTCGATATATTTTGCATAAATGAAGCTTCGTTCAAACGACAAGCATTCCTGCTATTTGTGTAATTATTCCTTGGTTTTATTTATTTTTTTTTTTTTTATCCATCATTTGGATGAAATATTATATTTAAATGGTCTTATTTTTTACTGTCTTTACTTTGCATTCATTGAAATTTATATTTTTTAGAATTAATTGCTTTATATTTATGAATATTGTGTATTAATACACTTACTCGCTTTCTTTAAAAACGCCTTAAAATAAATATTTTGTAAAGTTTTTAAAATAATAAATAACTGAATAACTAGCCTAAGTTTCACTGAAAATTTATATTTATTTCTGATACAAATGAATAAAAAATTTCATCAATATGCCTGTAATCATATTTCCCAGATGATCGATTAAAAAATCATAAGATGAGCTATTCTGAAATTAATTGAGATGCGTAAAGTTTATATCAATTTCATTGTTCATGCTTGAACAGTGAACATCTTCAATCAAAAATAATGTCACTGGTAGGTATCAGATATTATTTGCTTAGAATAAAATATAAATGTAAAAAGTTTTCCAACTTGAAGAAGAAGGAAGCCATTTTCAAACAAAATGGTATTATCTTATTCACGTTGTTTATTTGGTGAGGATATGTTCGGATTTTGGTTTTATATTGAATTTCACAAAAAAACTAATATTTCAACGAGATGTCATTGAATTGGTTTCAAATAGACTTTGGAAAATGATTGATATTTTAAATATTTGCTGTTCATTGAATGTAACCAAAGTCTAGACAAATACAAAAACTGTGTGTGTGAATTATGTAGTAATGATTTTTCTGTGTGAAGAATACTGTACCAATATTAACTAAGTATAATATCGTTTGTTTATTTTCAGATAAAATTTTAATAATCAAGTGCTTGGGTATTTTTTTTTTCATTTCTGAAATCCAATAAAAAAATATTAAAATACAAAGTACTTTATTTTTCAATAAGTTAATGATTTTTAAATAAGTTAGACAAAATTTGTAATAATTAAAACTTAAAAGGATCTTTTCTCCTAGATCCTTTCGCATACGGGGATTCACTATTTGTGGATAAGTAATATACACCTTCCTTTCTGGAAACAAATAAAGCCAAATTTTTATTGTAATTTTTACCACGTAATAATGCAAAAAACGTTACACCTAAAAGTTTTTCAGATCAGTACAATCAAATAGTAGATTGTTTTCCTATTGCGGCGTTTTTGGTTTTTCTGTTTGAGACATCTTTGTTTCATCTCAAAAAGTGCTGAGCTAAGCTTCAAACCAAACTTCTCAATAATAATAGAATTAGTGCCTGGGTTTTTTAACAAGCCTTCAGTTCATTTTCCAAAGGTGACATATTTTTTGTTCTTATCACTAATTTAACCACTGCCAAATTCCTAAATTAATACGCACGGACATGTGCAAAGTCAGGTGGGTGTATAACACTAAATCGTTAAATATTAAGAAAATCAAAAAACACAGTACAATTTATTTTTTAACAAATAAATTTAGTATTTTAACTGACCCATCGTTTATATCGAATCCCCCCATGTTGAGAGTTTCTCCTGTAGGTTTGCAACATCCAGAAGCAATATTGTCATAGCTTTCGCACCGCGATGCAATAAAATCCACATCCAGGAAAATTGATTCAGCAAAGAATCTGTGAGCGCGATTGTGGGCGCAGAAACCTATAAAAAAATAGTTGTAAGATCTTATGTTCTCTCAGCTCCTTCCACAGTATTGCGAACTGTGGAATAGTGTATTTCAAATAAAATATAAGGTACATTACCTACCTTCATGAATTTTTCAATCGGTTTTACATGCCAAGTCAATAATTTGAAAAGGATGGTCATTGTGAATCGATTCAAAATCTCAGTAGTTTTTTTGACTCTTGACCTAGAGGTTGCAGGTAGAACATCAAATAAAGTGTATATAAAAAACCTACGTGGTAAATACGTTTATATTAGAACCTACACGTTGATTGAAATTATTATTTTTTTTAAATTATGTTAAAATAAAAAATACGTCTTAGAAAATCGCTCAAAAAAATATTGCTGCGGCACCTAGGTTTTGAACCCTTTTTCTCACCGGATGACCATCGCAGAACTATCGAGGTAACCTTTAGACAAATCTTGACTTACCAGATCTGACAGGTATTTTCAAAAAAATCCTTCACCACATCCTCTCTCATTTTATTTCTAAACACAACATTACCTATTGGGGGAGTCCTTGACTTAAAAATAAAATTATCGAATAGGAAATAAATATATCTAGAACACCTTAATTTGAAGCCTCCTCCTTTCATTCATAGCATTAACATATATATATATTTCTTCCATTTATTCAAGCGATGCTTACTACGACTCTTTGTTAGCATTTACCTCTATAGTCCGTTCCACAGCCAGGCTGGCTGGACCCGCCATTGGGATAGAAGTCCACGTGTCCAATGGGCTTGGCAAAGCCCAGGTAGCCCCCGCACGTGTGGATCACCTCAACGTACTGCGCGTCGTGCTTGTCCAGGCGCGCGTCTTTGTTTCCCTCCGTGAACAGGGGCAAAGCAGGGTCTAGACCTTTAATTCAAAACAAATGTTTAATTTACAAAAAATATCATCCCTTGAAATATTGCCTCTTTAAGTATGATAACCACCTTTTTACCATACCTTAAAATCAATACAGTGTATTATACCATGTAAAAAAAATACTCAATGTAACCAGCATATGTTTTTCATTTTTTAAATTTAATACAGTTGAACCAATAAAAAACCACCTTCGTCAAGCAATATTTTTCCAGTCTTTGAATGTAATAATTTAATTTGCAGAATAATAATAACGGTTTTTATTATTGATTTTTTTTTCATTAAAGACGACCAAGTTTGATGGTTGGAAAATAAATAAAATATTGAATTTAGTCGTGAGATTGCGGGCTTAATACCGCCGCTGTGTTAAAATGTCTAATAGATTTGTTCCTTAATTTATTAATTTTTTGTATTGTATACGCCCGAAGGGGGGCTTTTACACAAAAAGGGTTTTCAATTAATAGTGAAAAAATGAAAATTATTTGCACAAAGTTAATAAGGAATAGTTGTAAAGTAGTAAAAGGTGTGTTCGATTACATTAAATTAATATTCATTAAAGATAAATGAAATTATATGTATAAATAGAACACATATACTTTGTTTTTAACCACTTTTTTATTTAATATTTTGTCTACCGGTTTCGGAAGTACCCTTCCATCATCAGGACAATATTAAATTAATCTGAAATACAAAATACTGAGATAAATATACATATTTAGGAGTTGTAATGCATTGTACTCTAATATAGGTAAGACATCTCGCAGTGTAAACATTAGAATAAGTGAACATCTAAAATGCTTAAAAAACAATAATTTTTCAGAGTTCGCCAATCACCTCATTACTACTAATCATGATTTTAATAGAGATACAGGGGTTAAAATTCTTCACCGTTGTAATAAAGGGATAAAATTAGATAACTTAGAAGCACTAGAAATTAGAAAATCATTAAACAGTAAATCAAATTAATTTATCTTATAGTCCTATCCTAAATATTTTTCCAATAAAAACCGCTCTGTTAAAATTCTCCTTAAAAAATATGTAAAATTTATCTCAGTATTTTGTATTTCAGATTAATTTAATATTGTCCTGATGATGGAAGGGTACTTCCGAAACCGGTAGACAAAATATTAAATAGTAAAAACAAAGTATATGTGTTCTATTTATAAATATGGCAAGCCACAAAGTTAATGCTTTTTACGAATATAGAAATTATATGTATCTACATTAGGCACATCTGCGTATGTATTACCAACTACATGCACTCTAGGTACAAGCGAGTATCTGAAATACTCAGTACTGGTGTTATTGTTACAGCTAAATAAAATTTTGGATCGAGTAGGTCTCATTAGTAAATTTAAAAAAATTGCACAAAATCATTAAATATGTAAAATCTTTACGAATATTTAACCCTTACCTTAAATTTAACGTTAAGCTTTAGAGCTTTAAAAACTTTGGAAATATTTTTCAAAACGATACTTATTTCATACTTTTTTTAAAAGAATCTTTGTTATACTATTTTACATTGTTCCTCCTACACGACAATATTGTACACAACCAGGAGAAGTGAGCTTTTAAACAAGCTTAAGCCTATGTGCGGCTACTTTGAAGCAATAGCAAAGTTTCCTGGTTAAATTAACCGTATAAATTGTGCAGATTGTAACGAACCTCCACGAAAAGTCTTGCTACCAGTATATATGATATCAAAGTTTTAGTATATTTACTTTATTAAATTAGAATTAATTCTAAAGATTTTATTCTTATTATTTTTATACTAATAATTGAAATAATATCAATAATTTTCAACGTAAATAGGAAACAGAAAAACATAACTGTGGCGACCGAGACTCGAACTCAGAACCTCTACTGTTAATATTTAAAAAATATAAAATAATAATTATAAAAGCTTTAAAGTTAATTCGAATTTGATATATTAATTCTCGCCTTTGTAAGAAGTCAAAAATTTTCTGTAAAATAAAAATGAATGGTTAATCCAAAACACCATCTAGGTATATAATATTGAGTTGGGGAGAGCTTTGTATACCACACAAATATGGCAGCCAAATCGAAATAAAAATTGAAATAAAAATTGAAATAAATGATATTAATAATTTTAAAATGAAGAATGTGATCGATTAAAAATACAGGTTTCTCATAATGTCACGGGGGCTGAGTCGGCAGAAACGTTACTCCCGGCTAGAGTAGAGGTCCCGAGTTCTAGTATCGTTCGCGATCGTTATATTTTTTCTGTTTCATATTGAAGATTATTGATATTATTTCAATTAATAACATATAATTACTTTACTAAGCAATACGGTACTTTCGCCCCCAAGCCTAGTAAGAATACATCAAATTCACCCATTTTATTAGATTAAAGGTGTCTCATATTGATGGTTCAGAAGATATTAAGCCCAAAAAAAATAAATCAAGATAAACACAAACTTTCTTACCATATATCCAAAAGCATCTTCTAAAAAGGCCCTCATTTTATGATATTAAAAGTACCTATACTACAATGCACACTAAACATTTAACATTTATGTTTTACTTGGTAGCTTCGTTCTTTACCAGTTATGGAATGAATGGGTCCCTTCTCCACAAATGCTCCAGCGATGCCCACCACGTGAGCCCCCAGACTGTGGCCGATGAGATGAACGTCATACATGAACACCCCTTCGGTAATGAGGAAGTTCAGGAACCAGGTGAGGTGGCGCCCGACGCTTACCACGTTGTAGCTGGCTGATACGTAGTTCACATTGGCAGCGGCAGCCCAGTCGACTACTATGATGTTCAGATTGCTCACGTTTAGATATGCTGAAAAATAATTAAATTTGACCAAATAATAAAATACTAGTATCGAAGAGTCTTAACTAAACTTTTTGAATTAATCTTTAATTTATAAATTTGAAGAAGAAAGTTAATACCGTAGTGTACCATTATAATAATGATTAGATTCAGATAGATAGTTTATTTAAAGAAATGAAAAAAATAACTTTGTATATCGACCGGTTTCGCCTAGCCTAGGTATCATCAGGGTATAAAATTAAACTAAGCAATGTTAAAAAATACCAAATGTGCAGTTATACTCGTATATACGAGTACATGCAAATGGAGAACAACAAAACAATGAGAAAATAAATATTTTTAAATATATATATTATTCAGTAATAAACTAATTATCTGTAATATGTAATTAAAATCTATGATGGAATATCCGAGTAACCGCTCACCCCCCGCTCCGACCCTTACCGATATGTATTATATAATAATGGTTAAAACTTGTTATAGTTAGCAAAAATATAACGATTATTATTTTAAAACTGGGTAAGGAAAAAGGTTATTGCCTGAATGATCTTGAAACTATCAGACAACTATCAAGGTAACACATAGAACCAGATATGAATAACTCGTCGATTTTTGTATTGAACATCAAACACTATTTTATGATTCATTGCAGTCGTACGGATGAAGGAAGGCCTCTCGTTCGGATTCCGGTTGCAGTGATAATCTTTTAAGTCATAAGATTTTCCAATGCCAACACTTCGTCCATATTAATTGTACATTAATTTGTTACTCCAGTAAAACCTCATTTTTTAAAAGTTAACCATCAATATTAGCACATCGATATCATAAGTTAGCAGTTATAATAGGGAATTTTTTTAGATAATCGTGACGTTCAAATGAAATTATGTTCTAGTACCTAAGAAAGTAAGCGATTGAAACTGTGTAATAATAGAATACAAGTAATATGTTATTATGTATTAACCTTCTTTTATATTTACCGGCATCGGGCTCGAACCGTTGTTGTACCACCCGTGGGTAAGGATCTTTATCGGCAAATCCTTGTTAAAGAAAGAATCATTCAACATTGCCGGATTATCCGTCTCCAGAACTTGGTATTTATCCGGATTTTGCCTAATGAATAATTGGAAAGAGTAAATAACAATATACAGTAGTATTCAATGAAGAAAGAATTTACACATCATTTGCTTTATCCTGCTAACGCGAATTATTCAAGAATCAATCTTTAGAAGAAACTCAAGAATGTTGTGATTTTACTGTAGGTATACATAATATAAATAATACAATTATGCCAGTAAAGTTTGTTGTTTGAAACGACTTACTGTTAACCCGATCTTATTAAGCTAAAAGGTATGTAAAGAAGTAATAAAAATAACTTTGTATAAGACCGCGGATATTATTTTAATTTTTATGGCCGACCGATTTCGCTTGGCCTAAGCATCATCAGGGTACAAAATTAAACCAAACAAAAAACACAAAAGTGCACAGTTGTATATACATACAGAAAGAAACACAAGATTTAATAAAATAAGACGACAAGCAATGGAATGATATTTAAATTATAACAAAGGAACAGAGAGAAAGAGACACATACTATGAATTGAAAGATACAACACGTGAACTGAGAAGGTGATTAAAGAATGATGATAAATTTTATGAGTTTACGGGAAATATACCCAATATTGGACTACTGGACAAATTTACCTGATTCACTGAGAATATGAGTAATAATTTAAATGCCATTCTTTATTTCTAGTGCTTCTAAATTATTTAATCTGTTGCCATGATTATTTCTGTGAAGAATATGAAAATATTGAAGGTATGTATCAATTTGATTGATTTTTTTTCTGTATGTAAATCACTCGAGCAAATTAAACGGCACAATCATTTGCAGGAGGGGGAATCATTTGCATGGAATGCCAATAGGCACATAATGTGTTTCAACAATTATTTGGTATGCGTTCAGTGTTCCATTGGTGGCTTGGTATATTATATTGTTTATTTTTATTTCTGAAAATTTTCTATACTTGCCTCGTAAATAGCCGGAATTCCACGTGAACATCGTAAATCAATGACCAAAGATCCTTTGTGAAATTCGTAGTGCGGACCATTGGAAAATTCTCTACGCTCGCCAGCCAAACTGGGTCATATTTGGTGGCAGTATTAAGAACAGCAGAAAAGGCTGAAAAAAAAAACATTATAATTCATTGAAAACATTAATTTTTCGTTGCAGATAAAATCGGGCTTTAAATTATTTGAAATGAATATATTTCGTAATATAATTTATCTTACCTGTTGAAAACAGTGTTATCAAAAATATTAAAATCTTCATTGTGGCAAGTTTTTTCATGTATTAATCAGTAATGTTGTTATCATCGAAACGAATCGCACTATTTACTCATTGACGTAACAATAAGAATACAATTCAATCTAACATCAATTTAATAGAAATCACATCACAGTTGATCGATCAAACATTATTATTTTATTATCGCAACCATTCATCAACAACTTATAAGTTTGCACTTAAAAGTAATTAAAATTTCAACTAACAGAAATCAAACAACTTATTTGACTTTCACGGAAGCGCTGGGTAATTAAATAAAAGTACTTAGTTATTTACTCTTCAAGGTCTTGCACTTGACTGCTTTGAGAAAAGAAGAAACTCTTGCGACTGTTTGGATAATAAGGTCATGGCGAATATAAGTAATTCAGTAGATGTCCAATGTCCATCATATCGTTTGCGATTTCCATGAATGGTTGACACGGTTCATTAGGTATTCACGCAGCAGTTTGCGAATTGAAGAGAAATTAAGCATTATCTAAACATGGCATCAGTAGGAGGAACAAATACACTTACACAAATAGCTATAATAATGGTTTTATAAATAATAATGGTTAGTAGCTACACCGACATGTAAGTTCAAAAAAATATATTAAAAGTTATTAAAAAAAAAACCAATGTATTGTTCACTTTTTTATAAATTGTGCTGACAACAAGTTACGTCATTGAATAATAAGGTATTTGTGATAATAATTTGTAAAGAGTTTTAACTTAGATATAACATTATACAATATAATAAAGCGGTTTTTTTTCGTTTTAGTCTTTTAACAACAACAAAAAATTGTATACAGGTATTTCAAGTGGTATAATAAGTTGATTGTAACAGTTTCATCCAGTGCTTTTTCCCTTGTGGTACGGAGATTTATCATTGGTTTCTAACGAAAAGATACCCAACCTGTAACGAAAGTTTCGTTAGAAGAAAACATGTTTATGCGAGTAAGGCTACACATAGTTCTGATTTTTTGTTTTGACAAGTCCAACATATTTCTTTTATTAACTTTACCTCAATATAACTCAATTCTTGTAACAAAAACAGTTTACAAAACAAATTGTCAAAAATTATTTTACCTACAACTTACCATTATTGTACAACCTAATTAAAAAAACACTACGTGACAAAAAGAACAATGCGTAATAAAACCACTGAACAAAAAAAAAAGAATTACACTATAAAATAGTTATAACACGTGTTTAACCAGCACTGCTTTTATAAAAGGCCAACCAACTAGAAGCACCTTTAGCGGCAAGTGCATTGGCATTTTAGTTCGAATTTCGTTTCAGAATTTTTTAAATGCTGATTAGCGTCTTGGTTATTCAATATCTTCTATTTATTTATTAAAACTTTCAAAATGGTGGCTTTTATATTATTATTTTGTGACATGAGCTTGAATAAATAAATAAACATCAACTAGGTATATGAAAAAATTGTTTAAGAAAGATCGGTGGCCATCTTGGCTGGCAGGGTTTTGGCTTTTTATAGAGGTGACTTTAATTGAACTTACCCTCTTTTCGCATTTGCTCCTCCCATGTGCATAGTTTTATCATCATAACACTTGCCAGTCTCGGCTTCAGTCACCGTCTGGCACCTGTTTCCCATGAACCACTGGTGGTCGATGGATTCCGCAAAGTACTCCACGCATCTCCCGTGCGAGCAGGCGTGGTTGTCTCCACAGCCGGGCATGTGCAGACCTCCGTTAGGGTAGAAGTCGTTGTGCCCAGCTGGGTCCGTCATACCAAATACACCAATATTCGTGTGAATGACTTCGACGTATTCCGCGTCCGTTTTGCGAATTCTGTCCGAGTCCGCGTCCCATGACGGCAGTGCGGGGTCCAAACCTAGGCAAAGAGAGACTTATACAAATTGTTTTACTATTATACTTATGGTTTTATCTCATTGTGGTGCTCAGTATGGAAAAAATAAGTCGAATTGACATATTTAATGTAATCCTGATAGAAATCAGTGTGAAAAAGCTGTGTAAAGATGTAATGATATCAAACAAAAAAAAATTGCAGCTTATAAAGTACAAAGGTTATGTTTTTTTTTTAAATTGGGTTAAAAACTAGCATCAAATATTATTTCATTGCCTGGGATAAGTGGAGCATTGTTAATCAGTTTTTTTTTAAATAAAACCAAAAAAAATATCATTGAATGAATTTTAGAAATACCACATAATACGGTAATTTACCCTTCATTCATATTTCAAGTCTCTCTGCAAAAAGAAAAAGGAAACGCTTAAATATTGTGACAATGGTATTGATAAATGTGTTAAAAATATTAGTCCTTGGAGCAACCCTTATGGAGCCCAATTCGTGGAATTAGAATGATAAAGGTTGAGTGGTAAATACTCTCAAAATTGCCCTGCTGAAAACCATCATTCAGAATTTAAATGTTCCTTGAAACGACTTTATCCGTCTTTGGTAATAAGATCTAAATATCCAGATACCTTCCGAACTTCCTTTTTCCCATCTCTTTCCTTTCCCCACTCTCATCAGCAGCACAACACAACACAACAGCGCCCTTGAGGTGATTTTTCACAAAAACGGCGCTATACAAATCGTCCAAATATTATTATTATTATTAACACACGCCAATCGACGAAACCATAGTCTTACAGGCTCTGGACAGTTAAGAGCCTTTGGGACTCTTATGTGGTATTAAAATGAAAAATAAGAAAAACGCTTTTAGCTGTAGGTTACTATACGAGTATATGTTGAGCCTTATCATAAACTTTAAGGTTTTCTCAAAAGAAAATGTCACTTTGGTATAGTTTCCGTTCATTGATTTTTCAAACTCTCGACTATTCCATAATCATTTCAAAAAATTTACAAACTTGAAATGTATAAGCCACAAGGCGTTTTTACAATTACTAAGAGGTATTTTCTCAATACTTGTCAAATAGCCCACACTTCCTCTTGTGCAAGCCCTGCAGGTCAAGGCCGCCAACTGCCCGCCCAGACTATGTCCGATCAGATGCATGTTCCGGAAGGGAACCCCGATCTGGTTCAGCCAGTCCAGGAAGCCCCCGATGCTGGCTGCGGTCTCGGGACAGTTCCTCACGGCCTCGGCGTATGCTCCGTTACTGCCCTTGGACCAATCCACTATGATCACATTTACGTCCAATACTTGGAGAAATGCTGGAAAAATAAATGCATTTTCACACTTTTTACAAGAGAATTAGTTTTCCACACAAATAATAATTTTAGGCCCTACGAACATAATTCAAGTATTTTGTTATGATAAAAGGGTGTGTTTAATTTCGTCAACTCACCACCAGACTTATTTATATACCATAGCATATAGTCGCTCGGCATGCAACACCGTAAATGTGACATGAAAAAAATTGTTCAGGAGAAGGAAAAACCACAATACATGCGGTAATGTCCTTGGAAGCGGTGTCCCATATTGTCCAAAAAACGAACATTTTATGAAATATTTGGCATTCTGTGGATAAACGTACTTGAAGAAAATGATAACGAATTGAATGGAATTAAAATATCACTTAAAAAAAGGTCATACGCGGTGTTGCATACCAAACGACAATATCTAGGTTTAGTACAATACTTCCGTAAACCGTTTTTATTGTATTTTCCATAAATTTATTATGTTCTTAACTTAAGTGTGCTGACTTATGTGGTTTAGATTTTCCGTATGGTGTTTTTTTGATATTCGTAAGGCCAGGTTATTATGTAAAGCTGATCAACTTAACTTTTAGATATTATTATGTTCCGAAAGTGATTATTTCACGCAAGACAGCCATTACCTCACCTGAATACCGTCTTAAATGCCAAACAGCAGTAAAAACAGCAACAATTACATAACAAGGAAAACTTACACCAACAAACACTAAAGTTTTGCTTTACAGGAATCCCTCCTTATCAAAGCAGTGTCACATCAAGCATTTAGAAAGAAACAGTGGACTCCAACCCGTTTTGGTCCGTGATTTTCTTCAAAACTTTTAGGTGATCTATCTTATTTAAGTGCAAGACTTTTGTTCAAAATGTTGGGACAAACATACGAGTATATTGCACGTGTTGTGAAAACACTACAATGTTCAAACGATGTTACCTGAAGTGTTTTCCATTAACAAAGTATTTTTTTATTAAACTACTTACCAGTTCTGCTTTGGACATTGACTGGACTAGTTTGGTCTCCTGTCCATCCATGAATTGTCATCTTTACAGGATTGCGCTTATTAAAGTATGATGCCACGATACTGGCTTGACTGCCTTTGAATATTCTCTGGGCAACATGGGGATTCTTCCTAAATAAATGCCCGAATCTCATAGATATTTCATTCTTCACTAACAATAAATATATTTTTATCGTATAATGCATTTTTAAATGACATTTTTTTCGATAAGTACCTAAATAACATTAAATAGGTCTTTATTAATAATGTATAAATCTCTTTTAAATTCTTTTTAGAGATCATGTTTTCGATAATTACTTTTTGTTTTCATATTTTCGATAGTTAGATACTTATTTGTTTAAATAAAAATTAACTTTAAAGCTTTTTAGCTTATTAATATTAAATTAACAATTAAAATAATTTTAATTATCTTGAATAAATCGTAAATACAAAGATGACAGCCAAATCGGAAGAAAAATTGAAAAACGATATTAATAATTTTCAAATGAACTATGAGATCGATTTAAAATTCCGGTTTCTTATAAGGTCTCGGTGGCTCAATTGGCAGAAGCGTTACTCCTCGAATAGAGTAGAGGTTCCGAGTTCGAGTGTCGATCGTGACCGTTATTTTTTCTGTTTCATATTGAAGTTGAAGATTATTGATATGATTTCAATTATTAATACTTATAAGTTTATTCCACTTTCAATATTTAAGGCTTTCTCTATTCTATGTGTCATTTATAGGTTAAGTTTACCTCGTGTATAAGTAGTAACCAATCTCTTCATCGGCATTGTACCTAGCGTCTGATTTAGATTCATCTTGCAGGTTTACTAAACGCACCGTTCCTTTGCTGTCGGGAAACCAGGCGAATCGTGGGTCTTTTAGCTCCGGAATTTCAGTTTGACAATTAACTGGTTGTAACAAAAATCACCATCATAATAATAATTGTTACATATATAGATATTTAAAGCATATTTTTTTGTCATTAAACAATGTCTATATCAATATCTGAAGTATGCTTTGTAATTTTACAAATAACTAATAATATATTTAATCCTCCAAATTTTTAACTTGGGTAAGTACCCGAAATTTTATTTTTTGGGTTTCTAGTACAAGCAAAATTACAAACTATATATCTGTTAATTCTGTATGGCTAGGTAGAAATATATCTAAGGTTTCCTGTGAATACAAATCACAAACAGTGATCTTTTAAACTCTTCATGAAATGCAGACTGAAATTTTAGGTAAAACGTTAAAAAATGCCTTTTCTGGTTTTCAAACTGCACCTTTTACTGAAATTTTCGTATTTTTTTTTCATAGAATTTAAAGTATTACAGTTAAAACATGAAATTCACTGGAAACCTATTCTTTCAAATACATTATTTGTAGTATTGCTTGTATTAGAATGCATAAACGTCGTTCTTGAGTGCTGCCCTTCAAGTAATTATTATTGTTTTTTTGAAATATATATAAAAAAAAAACAAATTTACGTTACCGAAGTTCACGTAAACAGTAAGTAGGAGACACAGTACTTGAAGCCATTCTCGAAACATTTGTGTTTTATTCTTTGAAATTTCAAAAATATTCACAAAAATAATTACAAAGCATTAAACACTGGTTTTGAACCACACTTCATTAGAGCGTTATTAAACTAAAAATCACTAAAATCTTGTACTTTTAACCCAGAACTTCGTGCTCTTACAACTTACGATGTGAAATGATCCTTTCAAGTACATTTATATTACTAACAAATTTACATCTCCGGGAAATAATGGTCATAAATGCGGAAATTATGTAAATCACCCGCATAGCATTAGTAATAAATATTCCTACTGATTGATAGTGCCTCGATTGTCCCTATCTTTTCAGTGTAGAAATTGAACCGTCAAAGTTACTTGCATATTTTATAGCCAGAGCTACTGATTTGAATTCAAATTAACTACGTAGTGTTAAATGCACAAGTCATGAGTTGGTATTGCACGTTACCATTGTGTGATTTAAAGACAACGCCGGTCACATCCGAAAAGGTTTGTCCCATACTTTCTTCTTCTGTGCATATATTAGAAGATGCTAATGTAGTGAAGACGTAAATTGAAAATTCTAATGAGCAGAAGTATTTAACTATGAACAGATGACATAAGGTCAAAAAGAAGATAACAGTAGAGAAGGACCCATGATTTAAAATAAAACATATAGTACAGAAAGGCAGGACGGGTACGAAAAAAAAACTTGACGGACGGTGAAGTTGCTTAAATGTCTTAAGAAAAAGAATGTGCATTAAACATGTACCATTTTAATTTGGTTCATATTCTCACACATGTGAAAAGAGTCCGATATAATCATTTAAATAGTATGAAGGTCAGCATTGATAATTTTTTGACCATGAAGTTGTTTCAATGGTAAAAATAGCTGGTGTAAATTGTGAAATAAACCATAATATTTTCAATTCTTATGTAACTTTATTGTAAAACACAAATCCTGTACAAATTAAGACAAATATCATTTAAACAGAAGTGTCGAATTTGTCATTGAGGCAAGTTTTTTTCCCTAGATAGTATGGGATTTCAGCATTGGTGTTCAAAGCAAAGATTCCCATTCTGAAAAATAAAGAAAAGGATATCAATTAATAATTTGTCATTTCAACCATTAAACTAGAAGATGAATTGTGTAAACAAAGGGAAGGGGCTTAATGATTAAGTGTGGCACTCACTCTGGCTTGGTGAATGAACCGCCCATGTACAGCTGTTCCCTTCCTGTGCAGTTGGCGACTCCAGCAATAGCCTCTTCAGCATCTAAGCACTCTTTTCCCATGAATCCCTGGTGGTCAATGGAGTCCGCCATGTAGTCTGTAGACCTGGTGTGCGAGCACTGAATGTCAATGCCGCAGCCAGGCATGGCCTTGCCTCCGTTGCAATAGAAGTCGTTGTGACCAGCGGGGTCGATCATGCCGAGCATTCCAACGTTGGTGTGGATGATTTCAACGTATTTACCATCGGTCTTCTTGATCCTGTCTCCTGATTCAGACCAAGATGGGTATGCTGGATCCATTCCTGTAATTGCAAATCGTCAAAGTATTATATACGCTTGGTTGAATTTGGCTGGGTACATCTTATACACTCTCTTCCATAAATCGGATATGCGTGGTGATGCTTGAAATAAAATTGAAACGATTGTATATTGAAATCAATTAGATGTGTGGGTACCTTTGAATTTAAAACGTATTAAATTTAAATTTGAATGTGAAAGAATTTTGACTCGCACTAACCTAATCCATGAGTACTAATACTATTTCAATGAAGGTGACCTTAGTTTTATGGTAATTTGATAGTAATATTCAATAATTAGAACTTTAACTTCCCTCACTAAAAACAAAACCATATCTAAGGTACATAGATATTTAAAATATCATAAAATTATATTTTAATCAATTTGAAAGATGGAAAATGTAGAAGAATTGCTTAAAAAATCTTACAGCCGATCTTTATTATAACAACGTTGGTATAATTTTGATTTGGAAAGAGTATCAAAAACGCTTATTTTTGTACGTAGGTACATATGTAAATGTTTAACGACTATTTTGAATGGAATAATTCGATGAGAACCTTAACAGGGCACTGAAGCCTTAGTACCCAAAAATGGCGATAAACGTCACTTTGTAGCATTTTAATCCAAGCAATACCACAAATGGTGTATCTGTAAATTTTCTATAGGTAAGGTAAGGTTTTCGATGAATGAACTTTTAAAAAGGAAATGTCTTAAATTATTTAAAAAACATCCTAAAATATCATCCTCAAAGGTGCAGTTCGAAAACCAGCAAAGACATTTTTAACTTAAAATTCTAGTATGCATTTCATAAAGAATTTAAAAGGCTGCTGATTAAGATTTGTATTCACTGGAAATCAGACATGTTTCTAACTAACCTTGTGGAATTAACAGATAAATAGTTAGTAGTATTGATTATACTAAAAGCTAAAATATGTGATGCTAAAATATTCCCTTAAGCCTTAAAATTTTTGATGAATATATCTTTAAGCAATTATTTGGAAAGTGACGCAAGATACTTCAGACGAAATAATGAAAAAAAAAAATAAGTTGTTTTTTGGGTGTTAACCCTCAATGTAATTTTGGGTGAATTCCTAAATCACAAACAAATATAGCAAATAATCGTGATAAGGATTAATTATTTTCAGGATAATTAAGCACACTCTGAAATTGACTGGGGTTTGCTTCATTTCCATCACACATAACACCCTCATATGTTATGTAAATGTTTAATCAAGCATGCCTAACTTTTTTCCATGTGGTAAATATAAATATTTTAAAGGTTGTTTTAATCATTGAGTGAAATAGACATCACTGATTAAAAATTATATAAACGCCATATGAAACTTACCAGTGACATACTCCACAACTCCCAGCTTGCACGCCCTGGCTGCGTTGCCGACAAATTGCCCTCCGAGGCTGTGTCCGATCAAGTGGACGTCAGAGAAACTGACCCCGAGGGTGTTCAGCCAGTCGATAAACCCTCCGACAGTGGGAGCGCCGGCCACAACGTTCTTGCACGAGCCCAAATATCCTCCGAAGGCACCCAAGGACCAGTCGACGGTGATCATGTTCACATCCATGACGTTCAGGAACGCTACAAAGGAAATATTTTGATATGGGCGGCCGTTCGTATTTCAAATACTTTTTAAGATTGGGTGTGCAATATTGCTTATAACCCACTGTGACAGAGCGGTAAGTTCCTTTGTTCTAGAACCAGTGTTCTAGATTCGTGACTCAAAGGCCATTTTAATATTTTTAAAACTACTACATTTTTCACACTAAGATAATATTAATATATTTATTTAGTCCAATATAAGGTATATTTCCCAATAAACTCATAAAATTTCTCATTATTCTTTAATCGCGTTCTCAGTTGACGTTTTATCTCTTTCATTTCATATTATCTGTCTCTTTCTCTCTGTTCCTTTGTTATAATTTAAATGTTATTCTACTGTTCTCTTTATTTTATATTTTATTATATTCTCCCTCTGTATGTATAAATATATTTTATATATAAAAAAAAGAAAGACAAACATTTCTTTGTTACAAATAACCTGACAATATTTGAAAAACTCCTACTGCCGTCATAAGAAGCGGAAGATGTTGCTTGTGCAATGATGGAGGACTTAGCCAGCAGAGGAATTGAACGCACGACGCCCGAGTGGGAATCCGACGCGTTGTCTACTCAGCTACCGACCGGTCAAATATAATATATGACCGCACACTTTGTATTTTTTGTTTAGTTTAATTTTGTACCCTGATAATGCTTAGGCTAAGCGAAACCGGTCAGTCATAATTTTTTTTAATTAAGTCTTTGGTCAAATTCACAGTTATTTTTTTTATTTTCATTTATAATGATAGTACTTGGCTAATTTATATAGCGCCATTTTTTTTAATACCACCTCAAGGGCTGTGATGGCTGCGCAATGTGTTAATGCATTACCAACGCAGGTCAAAATATGTGGCAAACAATATATTAGGGCATTACATAACTTCATAATATTCATATTCTCATAACTGTGTATTTTTTTTTAATTTTTTTATATGAATACCGCACAAGAGTCTCAACTGCTCTCAATCGTCTAAAGCCAGTGAGACTATGGCATCCCCAAATAAGGTATGTTGTGAGGCTGAAGGTAGTGGGGAGGGGATAAGGAGATTGGGAAGAGGAAGGTTGGGAAGAACCTGGCTATTCAGATTTGGTCACCAAACACGGCTAAAGCCATTTCAAGCAACGTTTCGATTCTGAATGGTGGTCTTTCACCAGGGCGATACTTAGAGTATCTACCATTCTGGAACGTGCCGCAAATAAACTTTTTATTATCTTTATTTGTAATTGTATAAAAGTTATTGGCGCACGCCGGGTTTGAACCCGCGACCTTTGGATTCGTAGCCGAGCGTCTTACCACTCGACCATGAAGGCCGTCGTATATCAATGGTTGATAGTTTTATTTCCCCATACAATGGGCGCACTTATTTAGAAAACTTTAGTTTTTTGCCTTGATCAAACAAAGCACTTCATTAATTTCCATTGATATCGTCTCCATGTACGTTATTATTTCATCACACGGATGCGTTTTTAAAGTTTTCATGAACAAATAATATTGCGATGTAATTTACAAATCTCGGAACTTCATTTTAATTTAATCGACCAGACCAACAACGTTTTTGCAGGAGGGAAAATTAACAGATTTAAATATTTAAATAATAAACAGAAAAATAAGTAATGGAAAAAAGCCAGAAACTAAATAGAACAATGGTCATGTCCAAGACTCGAACTCGGAACCTCTACTTTATCCGCGAGTAACACTCTGCCAATTAAGGCATCAAGACCACATTAGAATGCGGCATTTTGAAACGATCTCATACTTATGTTGGAAATTATTAATATTTAAATTTTCTTCCGATTTTAGGTTGCCATCTTTAACCTTCAATTCCAATTTTAATATCAATAGATTAAATTTATACTGTTCAAACTTAAACGTGTACCAATAACAATTTTTCAAGGATTGATAATAATCTTTACGATTAATATATTTCATGACAGAATTGATTCGTTTAAAGCAGATAATTGTGACTATTAAATTTGATAACTAACCATCAAGCCTTATTCCGAAGGGATAGGCAGAGAGGACGGACCGCCATCTAACTCTGTCTTGGCACACACTCCTTGATTCATTCACATTCATACATCGTCTCATACATGCTCTTCTGTTATTCTGACTCTTCACATGACCCGATTCAAGTATTTGTTTTTCTTGATCGTGCCATGTCTTTCTCGGGCGTCCTCGACTTCTTCTTCCATTCACTTTCGCATCGTATATTCATTTCACACTCCTTTCTTCGTTCATTCGCTCTACATGCCCAAACCATCTAAGCGTCCTTTTCTTGATTCTATTCATTACGCTCACATCAGCCTTGCATTCTTTCCGGATATCCACATTTTCAATACGATCATACATGGTTATTACTGCACATACGTCTCAGGGATCTCATTTCCACAGCATTCAGTCTACTTTCATCCTTCCTGTGCCAGTTCCATGCCTCACTGCCATACATCAGGGTTGGTGTAAACACTCAATTGTGAACTGCTAGCTTCGCTTCTTTGGACAATTTCTTATTTGCGCCAACAGCGTACAGTCCTCCATTAATGGAGTTTCCTGCATTTGCCCTTCTTTCAATATCCTTATCAGCTTTTTTGTGTCTGCCGTAAACATACTTCCTAAATACACAAACTTATCCACTTGCTCCAAGTATTCATCATTCACAACTATTTCGCACGCTGTTCTCGTACTCTCTCTTGCAAACACCGTGACTTTGGACTTACTTACAATCATCATCAACTCATTCTGCATACATACTTGGTTCATTCTAGACACGAGAAACTGTAGATCTTCCATACTGTCAACAATCAGCACCGCATCGTCCGCATACAATAGGTAATATACTTTCAGATAGCTCATTTTCGCGCCCAAGCACATATCTTTCAATTCGACTGAGAAAATAATGATGGTTTATTACCATCGCGAATTTTGGTGTTCGTTCCTGAAGTGTAATCTGCCACCCAGCCGTGGACGGTTAGTTTCACGGGTTTCGTGGCGTCAAAGTTGCTGGCCAATATGCTTTCCAGGTTTCCTTTCTTGATGATCTGGCCTTCAGTGGGGTTTTTCCTGAAAAAAATAATTATTAAATTCAATATTTTATTTATGATATAAAAAATAAACTTAATGTCAAGAAAATATTGAGAAATGTTACTGTGGATGTTTTGAATTCTATGCATTGACGTATTCCTAAACTCGTTGAATCTCGGCTCAAAAGGAAGCACTTTAAAGCATCATCAACTTTTTTTATATGTAATGCCGCGTAAGAGTTTCAACTACTCGGAGTCAGTGGAATCATGACATCTTCGATTTTTTTAAATATATGAAGCCGAAATAAGTGGAGAGGGCAAGGAGATGGGATGAGAAAAATGTTGAAGTACGTAACTATTCAGATGTGGTTACAAAACTATTCCAAACATCGTTTCAATGCTAAACGATATGATATCCACCAAGACGATTATTTTCCTCCCTGAAATGGGACATAATTGTAATTTTATTACAGTTTAATTCATTAAATTCTCTAGGTTTGCCGAAACACCCATAGATATTTTCATTTGTTCGCGCCGGGTCTCGAAGCCTCCACCTCTGAGTTCGAATTCGTGATGCTTGATTTGAAATTTATTTATTTATTCATTGACGCATTAAAGGCTTTTACATAAAAATACATTTTAAATTATACAATGGAGTAAAATGAATGAGAAGTATTCAACATAAAAGCAAGAGTTAAAAATAAAGTTGGAATGTACAAAATAAGTATATAATTACAGCATAGGTTTTTCAATTAGTTACATTATCATAGTAAATGGCACAAAAGAGTGTAATGCGTGCATAATACATAGCACGATAACCAGTATATAATTGCAACGTAATGTAGTTATACAATTAGTTATAGAAGATTGCAAAAAAGAGTATGGTACATGTCATAATAACAACAACAAAAATAAATGAATAACAAAAGTATAACCATAAAATTACTAACTATGCATACTGAGTAGTAGGTTTATTTTAACAAAATGGTGGTGCAAATAATTAATATAAACTTTTTATTGTTCATTTAAAAACATTCAAATAAGCTAATTATTAATTTTGACACAGTGTTGTAAAGGCGCCCTTGAGGTGATTTTTCACAAAAACGGCGCTATGCAAAATTATCAAAATATTATAAACATCTATTGAACCATACTTATGAATATTATTATATAATATAACATAATACTGCTAAATAGAAAACCTCGTAGTAATATCAAATTAAAACAATATATTACCCTAGTATAAAAATGGTATTATAGGACTTACCTTGTGTATAAGATGAATACAATATCATCTTCAGGTACAAACTGTCGAGCGGTAGGAGTATCATCTTGAAGATCTACGAAGTGCATAACTCCTTGCTCGTCAGGAATCCACATGAACCTGCCCTCATCATCATCGACCGGCAGAGCATTGTAGCAGGCTATAAAATAATAATATTTATAGTAGAACTCGTGAGAGAAAGAAAAAAAAAACATTTGTAATTTCGTTATTTTCATTAATCGATTTTCTGGACAAAATGCTAGGTTTGCGGTCGGAAATTAGGTGCAATTTTCTTAAACTGCATGGGACCGAATGAAGTAAACCTTTGGAATCTTATTAAGAATGATGGATTTACAACGATTGAAATAAAAATATCCTCCGAAAGTAAAATTTGTGAAAAAATCATCAATTTTATGGACAAAATGGGAGCCTTAGGGTCGGAAATTAGATGCCGTTTTCTCAGGCTCTATAAGATCGAATGAAGTGAACCTTTGGAATTCTATTTAGAATGAATTTACGACGATTAAATGAAAAAATCTTTCAAAGTTAAAATTTGAGAAAAAACATCAATTTTATGGACAAAATGCGATCTTAAGCTCATGCTAACGCTCTCTGAAGAAAAAAGTATAAACAAAGTGAAAGCACGTGTTTTTTTCTATTCAAACTTGCATATTATAATTGTTGTATTTGGAACATGTAATAAGGCTATCTGTATTTTGGCCATATATTTGTTTTTTTAATGAAGGAGATTTCTATCTGTTGTTCGCAACATTTAACTGGATGACCAATGTTAAAAAAGGGCTCAAAAAGCATTTAGAAGATTTTTAAATTAAAAAATACTGATTTTTATTTATCGCAAAGATTTTTGTCTTATTTTTGTGCATTTTTAATTTCTCATTTTTTTATTCTTACGGTACGGCAAGTCCAAACGACGCGCAACGCATACTGCAAAAGTACTCTTCTTCTGAAGAATAAAATGATTAAGTGGGTTTCTTTTTTTAAAATCATTTTTTCTTGTAATGAAGTCGTGAATGTAAAACTTTTCTGGCTTTTTAGATAGCTTTAATCTTTTGTCTGGTATTTATTGGATTCGAAAACGCTCTTTTTTTTCTTCCTTCACTTTCTTTGTTTTGGTCCTCCTTTTAGATATAAATAAGAATCAGTAACCGTTAGGCGCATAACTAAATAAGTAAAATAACAGATCAAAAACTAACATTTACAAATATAATTTTTAAAACTCGCTTCACACTTCCAAAAACACAATTTCCGCCCTAAAACCTCATCTCGCTACTGACGCCATAGCGTGTCGATATTCGTATTAACATAAAGTATTATCGTATTATATCGCATTCTTGCAACCCTTAAATTGCGTTTAAAATTTACGAAAAAAAATTAAACGGCGGTCGTAAGCAAGCAAAATAGTAAAAAAAAATTGTAAACTTTACTATACCTAAATAGTAGGTATCTGTATGTACCTACGAAGTAGCAAAAATTCCCGGAGGGTAAGCTTTGGCGTCATAAAATTTCCACACATTTTTTTTTGTCTAGAAAATAGATGTCAGCGAAACTGTTTTCTGTACGTCAAAAAAAAATGCTATTAAAAAAAATCAAGGTAGCTTATTTCACTTTAAATATATTTTTCTACAAGTTTTGACTATTGAGCAGAATTGTTTTTTCTGCTTCAGAAATCCGAAGCACAAAAGCTCTCGAACGGCTTTTTCGCGGTTAAAGTCAACGTAACACATGTTCAGTTTGCAACCTTTTAGTTTTTGGAAATAATAATAAAGTAATTTTTTTAAATGTTCATAAACTAAAAGTTTCATGGAGAGAGCAAATAATTTCACTGTTTTTATTTGGTCAACAAACCTGAGAAAGCGACTGCCACAAACAGGACCACAAAACACTTCATCATTGTAAAAATAGGTTATAACCGAGTTTTCTTAATATTCCACCGTAGAAAATAAAAAATATACTGTCTTGGGATCCACGCAACACTTGCTAATAACACGTTATTATGATACTATAATTAAGATCAAAAAGATAATTGTGTTAAATTAATTATCTGATACCGTTACGAAAAATCTTTCTCACCTAAATAATTACTGAACAGATTAAAAATACAATTCATTGACGTTACAACATTTTGATTTATATTTATGAAACCAACCTGATTATTAATTGTCCTACGTCACCATTCTTTGGCTAATGATATTTACCACGTAACAGTTATCTTTTTAAAAATGTATTTCATTGTTGTGATTTGCTCATTAATTACAGATCAAAATCAAACAATAAGCTTCTAGAAATTCCAACATTGCAAAAAAAATCTCTCTAAAAAGTTACTATAAGGAACAATCCTAATATTTTATAAACTATCCTTCATACTCGGATTCGCTCACGTTTTATCGTACCATTCGACACTTGACCAGTAACGACGTGTTTTGCTTAAGTATTTTCATCTGCCAGCACATCAAAAAGAATTAATCCAACACACAAAATAGCTTACTATATAAAGGGATGATATCTTATAATGTGCTGCCTGAAACTATCAAAATTATGCTAATAAACTCAAAATAGCCTGTAGAAACTATGTTAAATGCATATCAATTAAAAGATAAGAAGTAGTATATAGTTAAAATATTATAAAGTCAAAAAGAAAAAAATAATAATTAGCTACTTGTAAACTTGAATGTTCAAAGTAACAAATATAAAATGGATAAAACTAAAAAAATCTAAATGGTTTTTGTGTTCCGCTCACTTTGTCACTGTGAACAAATATCCTTGTAACTTATCCAGAATAATTTTATTTCCTACCATTTAAAAATAAAGTCTTAATAATTTTATTTAGAACTGTAATGAAATATTAAACTTTTTTTTTAGTCGCCAAAATATATATATATTATTTTTTTTAAGCAACGAACGCACGTATTTGTATTAGCTGGAACGTTATTTGGCTCTAGTTATGAAAAAAAAACGACGAATATAACGTTTTGTACAATTTTTGAGAATTATTAGGTAGGTGTCATAATATGTCCTACTCTCTTATCGTTAATCTAAGTAGATACAAAATAAAAAAAAATGTTAATAATTGTTTTATTTTATTTCTAGGTATGTTTATTTGTTTACATGTATCTTAAGCGTGCTAGTTAATACAATATTATTAGGAATGAACTATGGACTATGAATGCACCTAAAAATATATCAAGTAATTGACTCATATCTTTGTAAGATCGTAATATAACATTTATAAGCATTGAATCATTAATCTTTTATATATAGAACATGTTATTAATAAATGATTCATTAAATACACAATATAAAAAAATATAAAACACAAGTAGTTAATCTTATAGAAATGTAGATAATGATATTTAATATAAGTACTAATATCTACACATTTTTAAAAATAAAATCTAATCTATTTTATGATACCATTTTATCACGAAAGTAGGTGTTTATTTGTTTTATCAGATAAAGATAAAGGTGGTCTATTCTTTGATATATGGCATCTTGTCTTTCGTTTCCAAGTAGAACACTCCAACGCTGTAACAAAAAAAAAATAAGTTGAAAAAAAAACAACAATACAGTGCCACTACACTCGAAGTCAAGTATATGTAGTAGATATATTCAACTGCACTGAATCTAGTTACAAAAAGGCTATAATAACATACCTCTTTCTAAAATACTAGTGTTAATTTTCTTGGGCGTAATCAAATCGTCGCATCAAATGTTTTTGGGCGCATTGTTATTTTTTATGTCATTGTTATTTTTTATGTCACTGTTATTTTATTTTACACCTATGTTATGTAAAAGCCCATGAGGGCGTATAAAAATAAATAAATAAATAAATAAATAAATATGTCACATGGTTATTTTATATTTATTTTATATATTTTTTAAATAATATAAAAAAATCTTCAAAGAATATTCAAATGGACATATTAGTATTTCATGACACCGTGTCACTGTGATTTTTGGGTAGTGTGGAGTATACCAATACCGGCTGTAAAAAAGGCCCATCAACTGACAGCCAAGATGGCCGCCAATTTTGTGCGAACATCATTTATTGTATTGATATGGTGGATACTTAATTATTTATTCAAATTGTCATCACTAAGTAATCGGTAGCCAACTATGAAGATTCCTAAAATAAACCGTCATACATCATTTAACAGATATCCAAAAGAGATCCTTTGGTTCTTCAATAAATGTTTATCAAAGTTCGAAGTATAGGTATAACACACGTATTGCATACTATAAATGATTTTGATAAAATATTTTTTAAAAACTTGTACAATGAATAATTTAATATTCAATTGTTAAAATAAATCAATCTGTTTAGATTTTTTTTATGGAATATAAAAGCTCATGCGAAAAAAAATGGGAGTCTGCATGTTATCGTACAGAAGTTTGAATTGCTTTTTGCAACATATTAACACGATGTTTCAAGTAGCACATAACGTAGGCCTTTTATTTAGGCGACAATGGCTACACTTTCCTTTAATATCGAGAATTTTAAGCATATAAAAAATATTTGAGATTTTTTTTAAAATACCTGGGCTTAACAATTTCCCCTCCCATTTTAATCTTGCTTAGATTAGAGCATTTTCCAGCTTCCATTTCTTTATAGTCCTTGCACTGGGTGGCCGTGTATCCTCCCCAGGCCAGCGAGTCCGCAAAGAACTCGTACGACCTGGAGTGGGAGCAGCCAATGCTGAAAAAGCTACAGCCGGGTTGCCTGGCGCCCCCGTTGGGGTAGAAGTCGTTCCCGCCCACGGGCTCCCTCAGACCTAAGTTGCCGGCGTTGGTGTGGATGACTTCCACGTACTCGGCGTCTGTGGGACAAATCCGGCCGGAGGTCTCACCCCAGAGAGGGTTAGCAGGATCGAATGCTGAAAATCACAAAAAGCCTCATTTTTTAACTTGAAATACTAGTCACCAATACATAAAATACTTAAAGATATTAATATTATTCTATGTTTTATGACCGACCGGTTTTGCTTAGCCTAAGCATCACCAGGGTATAGAAAACACCAAGTATGCGGCTATATATACATTATAAAACAGAACAAATTATAAAATAAAATTACAAAACAATGAGAAAACAACGGAATAACATTTAAAGTGCAACAGAGAGAAAGAGACAGATAATATGAATTGAAAGAATTAAAACGTCGACCGAGAAGGTGTTTGAATAATAATGATAACTTTTACGAGTTTACAGGAAATATACCTAATATTGGACTACTGGACAAATTTACCTAATTATTAAGAATATGACTATTGATTTTAATGGCTTTCTTCATTTTTATTGCTTCCTAATTATTTACTCTAATGCCATAATCATTTTTGTGAAGAATATGAGCACCGGTGCTTTTATTGAAGGTAAAAGGTACCTTCTGTTTGTATATATGACCGGCACACTATGTATTTTTTGTTTAGTTTAATTTTGTACCCTGATGATGCTTAGGCTAAGCGAAACCGGTCGGTCATAAAAATCGAAATAATATTCGTGGTCTTACACAGAATTATTTTTTCATTTCTTTAAATATGTCAAACCACAAAGTGATTGCTTTCCACAAAATATACATAAAATAATGTTTAGTTTAATTTTGTATCTTGATGATTCTTATGTTGAGCGGTCGGTCATACAAATCAAAATAATATTCGTCGTCTTTTACAAAGTTATTTTTTCATTTATTTAAATATATCAAACCACAAAGTGATTGCTTTCTACAAAATATACATAAAATAATGTTTAGTTTAATTTTGTATCTTGATGATTCTTATGTTGAGCGGTCGGTCATACAAATCAAAATAATATTCGTCGTCTTTTACAAAGTTATTTTTTCATTTATTTAAATATATCAAACCACAAAGTGATTGCTTTCTACAAAATATACATAAAATAATGTTTAGTTTAATTTTGTATCTTGATTCTTATGTTGAGCGGTCGGTCATACAAATCAAAATAATATTCGTCTTTTACAAAGTTATTTTCATTTATTTAAATATATCAAACCACAAAGTGATTGCTTTCTACAAAATATACATAAAATAATGTTTAGTTTAATTTTGTATCTTGATGATTCTTATGTTGAGCGGTCGGTCATACAAATCAAAATAATATTCGTCGTCTTTTACAAAGTTATTTTTTCATTTATTTAAATATGTCAAACCACAAAGTGATTGCTTTCTACAAAATATACATAAAATAATGTTTAGTTTAATTTTGTATCTTGATGATTCTTATGTTGAGCGGTCGGTCATACAAATCAAAATAATATTCGTCGTCTTTTACAAAGTTATTTTTTCATTTATTTAAATATATCAAACCACAAAGTGATTACTCTCTAGGAAAACATACATAAAATAATGTTTGCACATGAGGACACATGTCATGTCGACTAAATTAAGCAGATATAGCTGACGTGAAGTGTTTTTTATTCGTTGGCGATCTTGTTCGGAAATTTTGACAAACAACCGATATTGTTGATAAAACTTTGGTCGATGTGATTGAGCTAGGGGCCGAGGAAGTTGGACTATTTTGACACTAGAGACTATCCTAATGCATAAATCAGATATAGAACGGTTCCGCTGAGCAAAACTAAAGTGTAAACCTAGCTATAATGAACGATAGTCAACTGTCAAGATGGACAAGACGGGAAAGACGAAGCATTTAGGAAGCCTAAACATAGGTGGCTGAATGATGTTAAGGTACAAACTGCATCCACTGGTCACAAGGAACTGGATCCAAGAGGCGGTCAGGGCTCTCCGAGGGTTGTATTGCCAATGGGAAAAAGCACGTTTTTTGAATTTCGAAATGGCAAGATGTACTTTTGACATTTTCACCTGATTGTGCTACACGGTGGTTTTTACACTCGTCGTTTGCTAGCCTATGTACAATAATCCTAACTCTGTCGGGAGAGAGAATAATAGTTGATTTACTGAATAAAAATTTCTAAGCTAAGGTGAACACGTTCGATAGAAAGGTAATATGTATGTGTTTGAATCAATTTTTTTTGTATTACCTGTGACAACGGGTATTTTTCCACCCTTCACAAGCCGCGCAGCAATGGCCGCTACGTGTCCTCCCAGGCTGTGTCCCATGAGGTGGAAACTGCTGACCGGCGTGCCTTCTTCAATGAGCCAGTCGACCAAGTTGGCCACCAGCTGGCCGACGACTGGCACATTCTTGACACCAGTGGAGTACAAGCCTCCAGCAGGCTTGCCCCAGTCAACGACGATGACGTTCACATCGTGGTGCTTTAGATATGCTGAAAAAAAAATAGATTATTTTCTATTATCAATCAACCTAATATAATTGAGGTCACTTTATGAATCATTTTAAGAGTATTTTAGTGGTAGTACCCTACTTCACCCATGTTTAACTCTTTTTTTCATTAATAACTTTACAGTTTTTAACAATGAAAACAAACAACATGCTTTCTTGTCTTATTTTTAAACATTGAAATAGATAAAGTTTCATTGTTCACAACGAAAATGACGTTTCTAGTTAAAAATAGTTACTTTGACCCTTTGAGTAACAATATATGAGAGAGAGATAATTATTTTTACCCAACCGATACAAACTTGCGATAAATCACTTTCTCCGGGTTCTTACGTCGTACACCATGAGAGAAAAAGAGACAACAAATATAATACACCGCTTCTATGTACTGTCGCGATGATCTTGGGCTCCTGGGTTACCGCGGGACTCCGCCCACATTTTTTATTAGACCACTGAACTTGACACAACCAAACGGTTTTTTAGGTTAGATGCTATATTTTTGTTGATAACAATACTGTGAAAAAGTGGTTATACGAATAAACAAAAACATTATGTCGATGTGTGATATGAATGAATGTATAAATACCCTAGCCTTAGTCTTAGCCACGTCCAGGTCCACCGAACAAAATCATCAAAAACTGACTACACTGCCTTGGATAGATACCACTCTATATACTCTAAGCTTTGACCTATATTAGAAACTCGGGGCAGAAAAATAATGAAAATATCACGATGCTAGATGAAATATTTTTTCAATTTCAGGAAAAAGATTTTCGCGCATACTATGTGTTGATTTTGTATTTATTTTACTTTGGGGCGAAGGCGGGTAATGAAACAGTAGAAAAAGTATTTAAGATTTTTTTACATTGAAAAAAAAAATGTCACACATAGTTTGATCGTGATATTAAACCTTTTTTGTAAGAATTTAAGTAGAAACAAAATGATTTTACCATCAACTATGAGGTTGTTTACGGCACTAGTGTAGTCGCTCATCCATCCGTGAACTATGACTTTCGTTGGTTTTTTTTTGTCAAAGAACAGGTCTAAAGCTGCGCTGTCGCCAGTTTGAATCACCTGGGCATACCTTGGATTCCAACTGAAACAAAAAACATAGGTATAATTAGTTTTTTAAACACCGTAAAATGAGAACAATATAATGTGTTAACCAAGAAGTAATAATTATCAAAACAAACGAATAAATATCATAAATAAAAAATATTGAATCGATTGTACCTGGTAAATAACAAATAGGACACACTGTTAGGGGACGCTCTCTGTGGACTCATCTCTGGCTCTTCCAAGTCGACCAGATGCAGTTTCCCGTTCCCGTCCGGAAACCAGAAGTACCTGTCACCCTCTTCGTACTTCTCTTGGGGGACATATCGAGTGGGGACTAAGGAAACATTTAACGAAAATAATATATATTTTCTAGTTTGTTAGTTTGACATATTTAAAGAAATTAAAAAATAATTTTGTAAAAGACCACGAATATTATTTTGATTTTAATGACCAGCCGGTTTTGCTTAGCCTAAGCATCATCAGGGTACAAAATTAAACCAAACAAAAAATACAAAGTGGGCGGTTGTAGAATATATATTATTATCCAATTAAAGCACCGGGGCTCATATTCTTTACAAAAATGATCATGGCATTAGATAAAATAATTAAGAAGAACTACAATTAAAGAAAGCTATTAAAATTAAGTCACATTCTTAATAATTAGGTAAATTTGTCCAGTAGTCCAATATTAGACATATTTTCAGTAAACTCATAAAATTTATCGTTATTCGTTAATTATTTTCTCAGTTGACGTTTTGTCTCTTTTAATTCTTACTGTCTGTTTCTTTCTCTGTGTTCCTTTGTTATAATTTTAATGGTAATATATTTTTTATCATTTTTCTGTAATTTTATTCACCCTCAGTGTATATACAACCGCATACTTTGGATTTTTTGTTCAGTTTAATTTTGTACGCTGATGATGCTTAGGCTAAACAAGAAACCGGTCGGTCATAAAACTTAAAATCATATCCGCGGTCTTATGAAAGGTATTTTTTATTTATTTAAAAACAAAATATTTATTAAAAAATAAATCCAACTTATAGCTGAATTTAATGTAAAAAACGTTTGATTATAATCATAGTAAGAACACAATTAGAAATGGTCTATAATTGCAATAATTTAACAATTTGAACACAAGGCTTTGCTTTAATCACCTTATTTTAAAATAATATTACATCGGGTTTAGAAGGACCCTTTCATCGTCAGGATAATATTAAAATTGAATTCAAACAAAATGTAATTACTGACAAATATATTGAGGTACTGGAGAAGAAGGCTAACCAAAAGAAAGGGGTAGGTAAGTACAAGATGAACAACGCGGTTTACTGGAAACCTAAACTTGTATTAAACTAACGATAAACAATCAAATGATAAAATCAGTTAGAATTATTTGGCTTTTTTTCACATTTTAATGCTTTGATTCAGAAATCATAAATATATTAGTAAAAACTGTTATAATAAATGTATATCCAATCTCACCTGCTGTCGCTAATCCGATGCTTATGAGAAATAGAAATACTTTGACTTGGTGCATTGTGAAATATTAAAGAAATAAAATATAAATCTTTACACTTGAAGAAATCTTCGCTTTTACAGCATAAACAATCGTCTTCCGCTATGCTGCAATTAACTTTACTTTTGTTTAAAAGATTTTGTATTTTATATAGCCAAGCTGCTTTGTAGATTTAAGCTTTATTAGATGTAAGTGGACTTAAAATAAAAAGTGGGTTTCGGTAAGCGAAATATTTTTCAATGTTGCATATATTTCTAAGAAACTGCCGTTTAACTCAATGTCGGTGTTCTTGATTGTTAGGCTTATTCCATAGTATTCTCACCTCCCTTTTAGATGGGTCAATAAACATGTCATTCATTTATTTGCATCGTAAATTGATGTACCTTTAATTAAATATGGCGAAATGTGCGAAATTGAACAGATAAATAATGTCGTTAAACGATTAAATTGCTTTGTTGATTATAAAATACGGAACAATCGATGGCTTACGTTTGGATTTAGCTTTTATAATCAAAATACTGGTATAATCTGTGTTTTTGTGTGGCTTCCATTGACATGTCTATCTTATTTATTTTCATATTCCAACTATTTTAATAAAATACAAGTGATATTCGACTACGAATCAAGAGGTCGCAGGTTCAAGTCCCGGAATGCGCAATTATTCCACCTTCCTCTTCCTCTGTCTCCCATCGTAACCAGATATCTTCAATCTCAAAACATTACCCGATTGGAGATGCCATTGACACACAGGATCAGCTGGGAGCAGAACTATTTTTTTATAGTGAAACTTTGGCATCCCCAATCGGGGTATTTTGTGAGGTTGAAAGTAGTGGGGAGGAGAAGGAGATGGGGAAGAGGAAGGTTGAAAACTACCTAGCTTTTCAAATCTGGTTACCAAACACAGCTAAAGCTATTTCAAGCAACGTTTCGATTCTGAATGGTGGTCTTTCACCAGGGCAATACTTGGAGTATCGACCACTCTGGAACGTGCCTTATTTACCTTTTTTTCTTCAGTGCGCCAATGATGGCAATTATTCTTAAAATAATATGTCGCATGCATTCATATCATGATGGAAAATAATCAACAATAATAATTACAAGTTAAAAACAACACCATATTTTGAAACTGCCATCATAAAAACATAAGTAGGGCAAAAGAACGGCATTGAACTGCACATTTTTTTTATTATTTTCGTAAATTCTTATCATGACATTTTTGAGATTTCACATATTATATAGATTTTCCTCATTTTTCTAATGGTTGGGATGGTTTCAACTTATATTAAATATTTGGGTACTTAGTTAATAATAATAATAATACCGATCTTTATTGAAATGTTATACACAGGTGTACAATTCATATTAAATTTGATCTAGAGATCGATACAATTGAAACAATGATTAATAACATGTAAAAATTATTCTGCGCCTTAACTTCGTTCATATAAACTTTATTGTTGTATAGTTAAGATTTTTCATGCACGGCATGTTTTATGATAGTTAAAACAAGATAATGTTTGTAAATATTATAAGTACCATAATATTTATGGTGTCATGATGAAAACATTATTAATCGCTGTCCTTTTATTGGTATTCCCACTGCTTTAATTCAATGTAAATAAACGTATTATCTATCGTAAAGATAGTAGGTACTCTCAGTGGCAATGCGTATATTATTAAATAAATAAATCCTACAATATCATTGTAATTCAATAAATGAATTGTCATAAAAAGTTTTAAAAAGTTAGTTCTTCTAAAAATTGACTTAGTACATGTGCGAGAAAATAATAAAAATAACTAATATTATTATTTTACTGTCGAGTGGTTAAAACGCTCGACTATGAATCCAGAGATCGCAGATTCAAATCCTAGCGTGCGCCAATATACGTTTTAAATAATATATATACCATCTTTGCTATTATAGAGTGGCGATACTCTAATAATCGCCCGGTGAAAGTCCACCATTCGCAATCGAAATGTTGCTTTAAATGTTTTTGGCAATGTTTGTGTGACCAGATCTGAATAGCCAGGTACTTCATAATATTCCCTATCTCCTTCTCTTTTCTACTCCCTTCATCCTTATAACATCCCTTAAATGAGGATGACATAGTTTTACAGGCGCCAGACGCTTGAGAGCAGTTGAGACTCTTGTGTGGTATTCGCTAAAAAAAACAATAAACTCAAAAACATATTAATTAAGAAAAACAGTATTTTTTTAGTTGTGTTATTCTTTTCAATTAGAGATTTTTCTTGTAAGAAAATCTAATAAGAAAGGAATATTAAGATAGGGTACAAACACACATAGATTAAACACGCAGAGTGGTTAAAAGCATCCTGAATGTGACAATTTCACTTAAATTCTGTCATATACGAGTATATCTGCCTAGCATCATAATTACAATTATTAGTGTAATCTAATAACAATTATTTCTTAAATTATTAATCAACATTTTAATAAGATAAATATTTAAAATTCTTTACGTCTACTTTATACAAATCAGTCTCACTTGTACGCCAAAAATACTTTGTTCGGTGATTAAATGTATTGATTTTAATTATTGGTGATCAATCAATGTTTGGAGTTTGATTAATGTTTCAATTGTCAATAAAGAAGAACCCTACACCTGTCAATCAATCTTCAAACATAAAATTTTTGGTTTTAAAGAAATTCAGCTAATTTTTACTGTTGTACACAATGAAATTTAATCAGAGTGCGCCTTCCTGAAAACAAATGGAATTAAATATGCAGTAAATGTAATAATTCAACATTAATAAAAATATCGTCATCACCTTGTGGTTATGGATTCACAAGTGTCTGAATCGCCCTATAATGAACCCACAGAACAGGAACGTATTCACCTTGCAAGGATGAAATATAGGTACCATACAATATTGTTGCTATTATAAAATATGTGTTATTTTTACATGCTGTCATATTTTTTTTCGATACACCGACATTGTCACAACTCTAAACATTCATAAACTATGAAAAATCTTTGATCCTGAAAAAAATTAAAATTATTCAAACACAATTCAGAAGGTACATAGATTATATCAGAATGGAGCATCAAGTCATAAAAATGTGACTTAAACAGTATGCATTTTCAAAATCTAACTACCAAACGTTGATTTATTGACACTGAATTTGAAGAAATGTTTGCATAAAAAGCCAGATTTTGAGGGTGATCTCTTCTTTGTACCTGCATCCGCCTCTTCTTCTTTTTAGTGTGTTGTCTGGGACTTACTTCCAAGGTGTTGTCAAGTTTTAATTATGTCAAAACCTTTTCCAAGAGTCTTCTAGTTTATGTTGTTCTTTTGGCTGTTACCTGCTTATCCTTGAAGCCTTTCAGGGTTTGTTAAAAAACCTTTTTTCGAACACTTTAATACGTGTACAACCCATCCTGCTGTGGTTGGATGATAATAATGTTTATATGTTGACTTCTAGAAACATGCTTCAATCATATTCTTGTACGTTTGTATTGCCCTTTGATCTTGAGATTATTAAACACCTACCACTCGTAGTAATTTCATAGATGTAGATACCGTATCATAAAATAATAAATATTCATAACTTGTGAATAATCAAGAAATTGTATAAACCCCTTAAGTTACTTTTCACAAAGTGGGGCTAAAAATTACAATCTTGTTGATGGGTATACTAAAAAAAAAGTTGAAATCTTCATACATATATTTATTAATTTATTGTACTAAAAGGACAATAAGTCGATAGATGTAACAGTATTCGATATCATGTCGAGTATTCTACCGACGGCACTTGAAAGGGTCAACATCTGTACATTATTGAATAATGGAACTGATAATCGAAATTTCGATAAACTTTAAATAAAACAGTTTTATATAAATTACGGCTGAAGGCTTTGACATTCAATTTATCAAAATGAATGTGGATATTGTGTTTTGTTTGATGGTTGCAACTTTGGTGGGTAAGTTTATTTAAATTACCCGTCTTTTTTCATGTTTAATTTTTTGCAGTTACTATATCACAGCAAAATCTCAATCTCTTCACAGTCCGCCACATCTGTAACTGAATAAATATCAATTGTTATCCCTTATTAATATTTGTATGTTTTCTTTAGTTTTCTGTTTGAGTCGTTTTCTAGCTCTATGTGCGCTTTAGGTGATACTGTACAAAAAGTCGCGCTGTGCAAACAAGTCAATTGCTTACTCATGGGGTTTAAAAGGTTTTTTATTTCATTTAAATCATCATCATCGGTTATTTTCTATCCTTATAAAAGTCTCCCAAGCGCGTTACACGTATTCTAATTTATTTTTATTTGCTACCAAGTTTCCCGAACTAATTTATAATGAAAATTGTAACTTTTCTAAAACGATAGCCTTGTGATTTCAGTCTGCAGCCATGCAGTACCCTTAGATCAAGAGGGAGACCGATTTATGTGGATTCCCGATGGGCAAGGAGTTATGCACTATGTAGATCTTCAAGATGAATCTGGTCCAACTCAGAGATTTGATCCAGATCAGGATATTGTATATCTTCTGTTTACGAGGTGAGAAAAATACAAAATTACAATGGGCACCTGCTTATGGCAACACAATATATTGATCAAACTCTGATAATATCAGATTTAATTATTATCTCTGTAACGCTTTTAATAGTCATGTTCATAAATTATTTTATCAAATACATGTACCCAGTGTACCTAAACACGTTATTTATTTTGGATTTATTTTTCTTCTTTTTAATTGAAACTAGCAATTATAATATGATATCCTATCCTTAACTTCAACAGGCGAAATCCAACGGAAGGGCAAGTTATCAAAAGGGGAGATGTGGAGAGTCTTTTATCATCCAACTTCGATGTCAATAAGCCAGTCAAATTCACAATTCATGGATGGACAGAAGATAAAGATTCGGGAACAAATATAGTCATAACGGAAGGTAATGTAATGATATATAGCTTAGTAATATTATCTTCTCTCGAATCGTTTTTTTTTTCAATTGATTTACCAGCTTACCCAGCATTGCCCAGACCTAGGCTCTCTAAGCGTAACATTTTTGGATGTATAAGAGTTTATAAAATAATGTAAGATGTTTTGCATTAAGTTAACCATATTTAATAATAATAATATTTGGATAAATTGTACAGCGCTGTTTTGATGAAAAATCACTTCAAGGGCACTGTACAAATCTTAATTTCTAAGCTCCATCTTATTTTTAACTACGTATTATCTATGTCAAGTCAATATTTAAATATATTTTGTACAGATATGATATGCAAAAGCACACTTACGGGCTTTTAAATGTATAGAACAAGGCAAGAATTTGATTAAAATGTATATCTAAAGGTAATTTGCCGCTTAACTTATTATGGTGAAAATTTTCTACCGACATTACCCATAGGTCGAATTATCATTCTCCTATCAACAAAAAACCCTTCTTTATCTAAATCTCAAAGGAATTTTAATTTAAACAATCATAAATAATATAATCGTTACTTGCTCACAAATAACATTTAAAGAGTACTTAAATCGCCTCCCATACTTTTGATCTTTGAATCTTAGGACGCCTTTAAAGTTTGATTGTCAAATTCAATTATAAAACGCAAGGACATGATGAGGTTTATTATGCCTTACTCGAAATTTTGGCGAATTTGTATTCATTCTGCGACATTTTCTGAATCTGTTTAAAATGTTTATAATATACTTGTATGATACTTCTTAAAATTTTGTTCAATTATTATTATAGCTTTCCTCAACGCAATGGACGTAAACATGATCACCGTTGACTGGTCAGTCGGTTCCCAGACAACCTATATGCAGGCTGTGAGGAACGTCTTGACCGCCGGCGTTTCTGTGGGAGGCTTCGTCGACTGGCTGAACACCGTCGGAGTGCCGTTCTCAGACATCCACCTCGTGGGACACAGCCTCGGCGGGCAGCTGGTCGGCGTAGCGGGCAGGTCCTGTAAGCAAGGACAAGTCGAATATATTACTTGTAAGTAATCTATATTAATCCTTCCCTCTGCTTTGGCATCAATTTTGGCTTTATTTGACAAAGGAAGTACCGCCATTCAGAATCTTAACTTTGACTCAAATGGCTTTAGTCGTGATAAGTGATCAGATCTGATTATTATTTTATATTTCTATTGATTTTGTTCATTCCGACACGCCACACCAACTAGCGGTTTATTATTATCCAAGTACAAACTTATTAATTCAATAACGTTGTTTTATAATTTAATATGTTAAATGTTTTCTTATTTAACATTTTAGCGTTGGACCCAGCGTTTCCATCTTGGTCTGCAACGAGCTCAAGGATCAGAAAGACTGACGGCTTGTACGTAGAGCTCATCCACAGCTGTGCAGGCATTATGGGGATGCTAGATGCCGTTGGACACAATGATTTTTACCCCAACGCCGCGAAACACCCCATGCCCGGGTGCGATGTCGTCCTGTGTTCTCACGAGAGGTCCAGAGAATATTTTGCCTTCTCCCTGGAGAATGAGAATTTCATTGGAACAGAATGCCTTTCTCAAACAGAGGCTTTAGCTGGAGTGGAAAGTTGTACTGGTAACAGAACGCTGTATTTAGGTGGATCTAAAATTAAACCAGAGTAAGTGCACATTTATAGTTTAGGTATAAAAGAATATTAGAAGAAAAAAAGCATACATTTTCAGTAAATTAATAGTCTGCAACAAAATGAAACAAAAACCCACACCATTTAGCAACCATTTCGTGTGAATAACATGTAGTGATCAAATCTTGAAACGGTTTTAGTGAAAATTAATAGAACATTCAAAATACTTATCTTAATCCTTTGCCCTCCCCACTACCTTCAGCCTCACAACATACCCCAATTGGGAATGCCATAGTCCCACTGGCTTCAGACGATTGAGAGCAGTTGTCAATATATTTTGTTAGTTTAGAAGCAGGTATTAAAAAAATATATACAATCTGCAAGAGACGTTGTTTCCGATTTTTTTTTCCAAGATAATTTTATGCAATTTTTTTTTTCAGAATGGGAATATTTGCTTTGAATACAAACGCTGACCGTCCATACTACCAAACAAGAAAGATCTGCAACAATGATAAATTTGTCAAGGCATAGTTCGTAGATATTCTGTTATTGTGAATAAAATGACCACGGTGTTAATCTGACTCGATTGATATACACAATATGCCTCCATGGATTGATTTACTTCATATTGAATTAAATTCCAAGTATCTTAGGATGGTGTATTTACTTTCTAAATAAACGAACCCTTTAAAAATACAAGAATTATTTGTTATTTAACTAAACATAATTTTAAACTCTTTACTGTGCCGTACCTTCCAGCTTCAACCTGCCATGGTCAGGTGAAATCATAATAAAGTAATACTTTAAAAAACTCGTTGGTATTCACTTTTAACCAATACCATAGCTTAAGTAACATGTAGTGTGTATAAGGTGACCATACGTACCGTTTTCAACGGAACTTTTCCGTTTTAAGGTACTCTGTCTCGTTGTCCCGGCGAGAAGCTTCTGGTCACCAAAATGTCTCATTTTCAGAAAACAGGCACACGCAACAAAAAGATTGTCTCTAGTATCAGTTAGGTTAGGTATTATTATGAGGCTACACCTAGCGTGTTTGACAGAATATAGCTATTTTTAAATGTGTACATAATGATAATTAGTTTATTTTTATTATTTTCCCTGAAAATCTCCCGATCCACATTCTCTATGGCCATGATCTCGTTTTGGAGTAAACAATATCTGGTCACTTTAATTCTGAAGTTGATAGTGACAGGCTGAAACCGGAACGGTTTAATAATGAAATTTTTAAAAAGTTTCATATTCCCACAAACTAGATAATTACTATGGAATTGCATCATGAAATAACAGTTTTAAAAATAGAAACTGGATTTTTTAAAGTTAAGAGACTACACATAGCTCTACGTGCATAAGGAGGGATAATTATTGAACATCGCAAATATTCTTGGGGTTAACTGAGCAAAATATATCTGTACATGTTTTCATCTAGCCAGGTAAACCGAATGAAAAACGATTTTTCTCAATATTTCAGAAACAGAGACGGGAAAATCAAATAATAAATTCAAAAATAGCCAACTGTTTAAAATAAAGCTGACAACTATAGATATTATAGAAAAAAAAATTACAAAAAACACTAACGCATCTAACGCACCCCTTGTAAACCGTCTTCTTGGAGGTAATAAAACTACTCGAATGTTTTTTTTGAAGGTATGGTAAAGCCACCTCTGTCAGCCATAAAAGTAAAATCCTTAAGTCACAGATGATTCACAATGAATATCAATATCCATCCCTTCCGGACCTAATAGTATATATTCAATAGACTTACTTTAAATTGTATCAGTCTGAAGATTTGAAACCGGTCAGGTTTTAAATAAAAAAGGTGGAATAAAGTTAAAAATTTGGTATTATTAAAATCGTGTAAAACACGATGACAATTCCAAGACCATTTTTTTTGTAATCTACATAGCTTATTCTATTGAATATTTAATTATTTGTAAGTACAAGCTAAGAAGAATAGAATTTGAGGTTATCGCCATTACTCTCTTTAAGTAGATATATATAAAATACATTTTTTAAGAATGTTTACTATTGAGGGCAGGTTTGAGAACTCTGGTATGTATTATTCCTTGGTTGTGGATAAATAAATCACTTTTTACTATCCACATTTTATTAAGCATTTCAAAAAGAAATTAGGTTTAATTAGTTTTCTGGACGGATTCAAAGATATTAAAAAAGGGGAGAGGGAAAAAATAACAAGAACGTAATAAGAAAACAACTTTTAATGCTTTTCATAGATTTTAAATTATATAAATACTAAAACATTCTAAATGAGGAGCCTGGTCTAAAACGGTTAGTTATTTTGTTCAACCAAGATAGTACGGCTTTGTGCTGCCAGTCTCCAAGTAGAAAATACCGACTCTGAAACAAGAAATGATTTTGATTAAAAAAATATTCTGCTAACTACATAAAAGCTGAAACCTATCAGAATATTGATTATTTTACAAATGAAGAAAAAAAAATTCTCCGTATGAAAATGTTTTGTTACTCCAATTCTGACTTTTTTTATCTGTATATATTTATTTATTCAAACAAAATAGGACAATACATAACAGAGATAATATATTATATTGTTACATGTCAAACTCATTTAAATAATAATAATATTTTTTTATATCTAAATTTTCATTATAAAGAAATACCCTCATAAAAACAAACTTTGCCTGTGTGTATTGGCGGAAAAGGGGTATCAACTATTTAATTATTAAGAAACTGTTGTCACAAATAAATATTTTTTATTTTCAGTTATTTTTACTATATTTTGAATTCTTTGAGATCATCATTAATCAATTACTATTTCCGGATATCTTTTAAAGAATTTTATTCCAGATAGATATTTAGAACTTTTCTGACTCACTATATTTATTATGACATGACCCAGCTTGATAGTGCCCTAAAATCTGGACGTTCCAGACCCATCTCCATCCACTATTTTTTCATATATTCTCTTGCTAACACCCCTTACTTCATCCACCCTGTTTAGATGTTCAAAATATATAGGCGTCCTTTTATTAAACTTATTTAGTACCCTTATGACCACCTTGATTTTTTTTGGATCTTATTGTACGTCATACATGGCCGTGGTCACGGTCTACCAGTTCCATGCTTTGCAAAGTTCCATTATGAACTGCTCGACTTGTATTAATGCTTCCCAAACGATTTTTAAAAAAAACATAAAATATACTCACGCAGCTTTAGTCTTAGACCCTCCCATGTACAAAGTGCTCAAGTTACCGCACTTTCCATTATTCATCTCATCATAACTCCTGCACTGTTTAGCTTGGTATCTGGTGTGGTCCAGGGAGTCTGCAAAGTACTGCCACGACCTAGCGTGAGAGCAACCGAAGTCGAGGGTTCCGCAGCCGGGTTGCTGGCTCCCTCTGTTGGGGTAGAAGTCGTTGTGTCCACAAGGCTCGTTGAGACCCATATTCCCACCGTTTGTGTGAATGACTTCCACGTAACCACCGTCAGTTGACCTCAAACGTTTGCTGGTGCTTCCCCAGAGAGGCATTGCAGGATCGAAGCCTGGATATGCAAATAAAGTACTTAATTTGTATGTGCAAAGTGGTTTTTTGGCAAAAGCTTTTTGAAACGTTTCGGTTTAGGTAGGTTGGGTCACAGATATTTACACATTAAAGTTAAAGGAATCATTTTTAAAGTCAAAACTAAATTATCAAAATGATTTCGTATAATACGTAAGAATTGTGTTGTTTGGGTACCCTACTTATCAGGCCTTAATGCAAGAATGAAGTAGAACCTACACTCTTATAACTTCCTAACATATATTGTGATTAACAACTACCTAATTAAAACTAATGCGTTCATTTTTATTCAGCTAATTTGAAAGGTTATTAAAATTCTATTGATTTATTTCTACCCAGCTTATACAAACACAAAATCAACAACCGATCATTGTATTGAAATATTGGCGAATTTAATTACAGAAAATAGAATCTAGTAATGAACATCATAAACAGGTTCTATGATGATTACTCACTACAGGTTATATGAAGAATATTGAAACGTAACCTATGACACAAGTGAAGATAACGTGTTACTTACCACCCATCTATGATAGTGGGAAAAAATGGTATAATCTGATTATGATAAGAATATCACATTACATCTCCCGGTGCAAAATATTGCGCAATTGAAAAGTAAGATAAAATAAAGTTGAAAACATTTTGAACTTAGATACGAACACTATCGGAATATGAATAGTTTTTATAATGTAATCAGATATGTACCAAAAGAATTTTACTTTTTTTCTATTTTACCGATTCGATGTAGATCATAAAATCGTATTAATTACTACAAATATTTATATCTTGGATTCCAATAATTTTTAATTTTCGAAATATACTTACCACGCGTGAAAATTATTTTGAAAAAAAATCCGATTTATATTTATTATATTATTTTCACAAACAAAAAATAAGTATTTGGGTTCAACTAAGCTGACAACACTGATAATGTTATTTTTTTTTAATTTAACCTATCCAAATCGTTAGTTCTTTTTTTTTATTGCTAGCATATATCATGGCTTCATAGTAAGCTAAGCATGAAGCCATGATTTGATTAGTATGCCGCATGGAAAGACAGATGTTTAAGCAGGGCATGTCATTATAACATGCACTTATGTATCTAAGACATAAGATCAATAAAGATATTGGTATGTTTAATAACATAACATGTTAGTATTTTCCCTGTCGTAGAAAATTTAATCAAAAATCGTAATTTAGAAAAGTTTAAAATGAGCAATACACACCTGTGATATAGGGAACCTTTCCTCTGGTTACCGACCTCCCACCAATTCCAACCACGTGGCCGCCAAGACTGTATCCAAGCAAATGCACGTTAGCAACCGGCATTCCCTGGCTCACTAGCCAATCAACCAGTTTGCCCAAGAACTCTCCTGCGAGAGCCACATTTCCTACGGCAGTTGGATACTGACCAGCAGCGCCGATGCCCCAGTCAAAAACAATCACATTCACGTCCAAAATTTGGAGGAAAACTGCAATTAAAAAAATCATGGTTAAAATACATACAGCACCGAAGAAATTAATATCAAAGGATTTAATTCAAGACTTTTAAACTAATGTCACTGAAAATCATATACATAACAAGTTATGGTAAATATATTAAAAATAATAATAAAAGTTTTTCTCCAGAAGGTATGCAGGAGAAGTGCAATGCAATACATTCTGTAATTTATAATAATACATAAGAGAAAATCAAAGTTGTAATACATATATATATACACAATAATAAATTCATAAGAAGAAGAAAAAAACTAAATATATAAATTGTTAATGGAAGATATTAGGTCTCATGTCTACAGAAGGCCATCCAGAGGGAGTCCATCCAGGCAGCATTAGGAGGGATGGGGCCAATATCTTAATCCAATGAGCTTCTATTCTAGAATTCGGGGTCTGACGGGATTCCATGATGAGGTCGTTTCCAGATTTGTTGATCCTTTCCCTCGTTCCTGCTACCCTGGTTCTCATAACGGCTGCAAATCCGGTAACTCGCCCCTCGGTGAATATACCAAAAGCACTGCAGTGTTTGAGAAGACTGAACATCATGCGGTAGGCGTTGTTGTACTGAACCCAAAGCTTTTCCATGCTATTCTTCTTCAAATTGGTCCAGAGTTTGCACGTGTATATGGTAGGGTAGTACAGAACGTCAGGAAGAGTGTCCTTTTCACTGGTGGACTACAGAGTCGAAATATTCTACTGAGCAACTGAGCACGTTTGATTTAACACTGAGTGCTCCCCTTTCCTTGTCGATGTCATCGCCATCCATTAGCTTTCTGGTGATGATGTGCCCTAGATATTTGGTTTCTTCTACCACCCTTAGAACCTCGCCGTTCAAGATAGCTGGAGGAATTTTTTTCGGACCCTGCCCGTGTTTGATGACCATCAGTGCTGTTTTTATCAGATTCTAAATCATGTTGGTTTCATGTGCAAAAATGAGTATACATAATCACGTTTACAAAAGTATGTTTTACCTTCTCTGAGCGACCGACTGTATTCTCCAGTTGCTCCGTTATCTGTCCATCCATGGGCGATGAATTTCACTGGCTTCGTTGCGTCAAAGTTAGATGCTTTCAGACCTGTGCTGTCACCAACAGTAATTTTCTGGGCGGTAGAAAGATTTTTCCTAGAAACATGTTATTAATATGATAGAACACATTATATTACACTAATACAATATATTACCTGTGGTTCATAACCTTGTAGAAACATGTATTACCTTGTGAATAAGAAAAGATTCACATCATTCTCAGGAACGAACTTGGGCTGTTGTTCTGTTTCCTTGCTGTCAACTAGGTGAAGTTTGCCATGACTATCGGGAAACAAGAAAAATCTCTGTCCCTCCTTGTACTGTGCTAGGGAATGTTCTTGGGTTCCAGCTATTAAAATATAAGTTCATATATGATTATTAATAATTACATTCAGTGTAGTATTTTCCGCAGACATAGCCTCATACAATTAAAACATTCAGTATTACCTGTTGCAAACCCAACAAATAGGGTCAAAGCAAATGAAAAAATTATTGGATTCATTATGTACCAAATGTATTCGAGCAACACAAATATAAGTAATAAAATATTTCTAATGGTTTTCTATTTTTATAATAAAATTATTACTTATCGAATCAATTATCATAATAAACACTATCCTTCAAGATTTAAATAACTGTATCAATCGTGTTATGTATTACTTTTATCATTTCTTCTGATGTTCCGATATCGACGATTCAATCTCAAAATGAAGAAATCAACAAAATATATATTATTGATTGGACTTTCAGGGTGATCACCAAGCGTGATTAATTTCGTTGTTGATCGTGTCCACTATGACATAAGTTTTAAGCCTGTTATGTTTTAAATACACTATGTTTCATATCCATTTTATCACTAACACTCTATTACTTTGTGGAAAAATTATCACAAACATTTTGCACCGTTCTTTTAACTGGAATGTTTGAGCCTCACAAATCACGGAAAAGGAAAAAAAAATTCAACCTAAAAAATGACAATATTTTAAGTGTTTACGGAAAACATAGCACAAAAATAACGACCCAGTGTCATAACTCTTACCATTGTACAACTGCGGTCGTCAAAAAACCGGGAACCTGCCTTTATTTGCATCGCCTACAAAAAAAAAATCAATAGATGTGTGTTGTGAACGTGTCCGTGTGCCTGAAGTAAACTTAATTTTTTAACTTGTTTAAACATTTTCATTTGTAAATTTTTTTTTTGAACAAATAATCAATGTCATTGACCTGTTTGGGGCGCAGGAGTCTTAAGGTCTTATGTAGATTATATCGAAAAATATGCCGAAACTTTTTCGAAACTTTGACAGCCTGCGACATATGCAAATATCAATAAGGTAATTTTAGCTATAGCTTTTGATATTTCGATAGTTTTATGGTAAATTTAGTCATAATTTTTTAAGTTTTGTAAAACGCCCTTGAGATGATAAATAAATTGTAAATTAGCCAAATATTATTATTCTTATTAGTATTTGTTCATAGTCTACATTAATGTATAAATATAGTAAAATAAAATAAATTTCAAAGTACTGTATCGTATAACAATTCTATCAGATCTATATTTGAGTAGTAAAATATGTTTTATATTTTTAAAACTCACTTACAAACTGTTTATCAAACACAACGCTAGGTGTCGCTCACTAATAATTATGATAAGTCTTGCTTTCTAATTTGCATGTAAAATAATTTTCCAATAAACATAAGTTTGACTAATGTCGCTTTAAAAACTATTTATGTTCCAGAGTGGTACATACTCTAAGTATCACCCTAGTGGAAAATCACAATTCGGAATTAAAATGTTCCTTAAAATGACTTTAGCCATGTTTGATGACCAAATCTGAATAGATAAGAACTTCCCAACGTTCCTCTCTCCCATCTCTCTTTCCTTCATTACTATCTTCAGCCTCACAACATACCCCAAATTGGGGATGCCATAGTCTCACTGGCTCTAGGTGGTTGGGAGTAGTTATGACACTTGTAGGGAATTAACTACAAAAAATATTTTTTCAAACACATTCTTTGTGCTAAATATATGTCAACGTTTGAAACCAATCAATTTTAGATTTCATTATTTTGCTAAAATTTTAAAAAGGTTTTGGCAATATAAATAGTTTAATTGGTGTAGTAATTATTCATCGTATTACGTTCTGGACAAAAAATATTAAGTACACAAAATAAAAGTCAAAGGGAGTGTTGCTCAAGTAAGTCATATTTTCACAAATAATGCAAGATTTATGTGTGCTGGCAAATGAAAATATTTCAACAAAAAACATATTATTTAGACGTGTTGAGCATTTTCTACAATTGGAAATAAAACACGAAATATCTCTTGAATGTAACTCAAAATTTATTTACTTTTATTTAAATTTTGAAATGAATAAGATGAAGTAAACATTATGTTTTTAATGTGGTCGAAATTTTACTTTTATAAAAAATAAAATTCAAACTTATCATTGCAAAAAGATGTTTATAAAAGTAAGAGATTTGTTTTTCAACCGAGGTACCATGGTTTTGTGCTTGAAGTCTCCAGATAGAAAATCCCAGCTCTGAAACAAGAAGTGACAATCAATATTACGAAAATTACATAAGTACCAAAACAAACACTTAGCCTATTAAATGGCTAAAACCAGACCAGATAATTCTACTGAAAACAACCCTGATAAGTCACTTCCCGGTGTGTTCAGAATGGAAAGAGTTTTAGTACTTTTATTTGGTCTTAAGTCTAATATACAGGAGGGATAGCTTTGCGAAACAGTGTAGTCAAGATTGTTGATTTTTTCCTGTCTCGGGGGTGGCTAAGGTTTTCATGGACACACCTTTAAACATCCATTCATAGCACATGTCGACATAATGTTTTGTTTATTTGTATAACCACCTTTTCACAGTATTGTTATCAACAAAAATATAGGATTTAACCTAAAAACCGTTGTGTCCTGTTGTGTCGCATAAAAAAACGTAGTGGGCGGAGTCGTCGGAGACGCGGAAGATAGAAAACATGCTTACATACCTAAAAGTGGTGCGATATTATGTGATAACTTGTCTTGTCTCTTTCTCTCTCGCGGTTTACGTTGTAAAAACCCAGAGAAACTGATTTATCGTAAGTTTGTATAGGTTGGGTAAAAATATTTAGCTCTTTTCTCCATATGTATTCTAGCTCTGAGGATCTCATTAAGAGTGGAAAAATGATTATTTTGTGATAAGTTTGACATTTCATGAAATTTGTCCTCTTTTGACTAACGACGTTATAGTTGCATTAATTCACATTCTTACTACCTTTGACCACAAATATTTTTGATGCAAGAACTTTATTAGGGTTTACTCACGCAGGCTTTACTTTGGATCCGCCCATATAAGAATCACCCAGGTTTGCACACTTGCTGTTGTTCATCTCTTCGTAGTTAGTGCATCGCTTGGCCTTGAATCTAGTGTTGTCTAAGGACTCAGCATAGTAGAGCCACGACCTCGCGTGGTTGCAGCCCAGGTCCACGGACCCACACCCCGGCTGGCTGGAACCTCGATTAGGGTAGAAGTCGTTGTCGCCGCAGGGCTCGTTGAGACCCAGGTTTCCTCCGTTGGTGTGGATGACTTCCACGTAGGCTCCATCAGTGGACCTCAAACGATTAGTGCCGCTTCCCCAGAGAGGCATAGCAGGGTCAAGACCTGCAAGATAAGTCATAATTATCTAACAGAGTCTTATGAAATATTATTTGTTCTTTTAAATAGTCTAGTTATAATTTTATTTTTAAAGTAACACGACATGTTCAAAAATTTACAAATATGTTATGCGTACACAACACGCAATTTAAAAAAAAGAGATGATAGTACCAATGTTTTGGAATAAATATGGTTAAAAAAACTCTTAAATATAATATACCAATTATTATACTTAACAATTCTGCAGATACAACTTATGAGAACCAATTTTTAATGTATTTTTTTTTAGTAGATTTTAGTTTCTGATTGCATTTGATGTGTTGTTCTTATTCATTTTGTATATGTGAATGCAGTGTTTTTTTTATAAATCTATTTACTGAACCATTTTTGCATTAACATCTGTTCCTACTTTTTATTCATTGATTGTTTGTGTTTCTATGGCGTTTTTAAAACAATCTAATATATCAATATATAGCCAATCGATAACAATGCGCGTATAGTAATCAAATGATCAATGACATACCCATGATATTGGGAACCTTTCCCTTGGTGACAGACCTGCCAGCGATGCCCACTACATGTGAACCAAGGCTGTGTCCAACTAGGCAGGCATTAGCGATAGGCATCCCCTGGCCCACGAACCAGTCCACCGCCTTAGCCAGGAACTCTCCGGCGGGAGCCACGTTCAGTACAGCAGCTGGATAGAGACCAGCGGCGCCGACACCCCAGTCGTAGATCACAACATTTACGTCCAAAGCGTTCAAGAAAGCTAAAAAAAAAGTTTTTCTATTGTTACTAGTTATTTTTAATCCATCTTATTTTTCGTTGTGTGCCTTAAAGCCTTCAATTTTTGACATGGGCATTTCTCAAATGTCTCAAGTTTTAGGTCTTCGTAAACACTTTGTCGATTGATTTATGAAAACCGGACATGAAATTAGCAGAAATTGTCAACAGTTTTGGCAATCAATCAATCAATTTCACTAGCAGTTATAAATATGAATCAAAGCGTTTTGAGCTTGTTTGTAGCTTAAAAACTGTTTACTTGTACAAATAATTTATTATTTACGACTGCGGAATGAGTGTGTTCTTAAGCTCAACTATCAAACTCAAATATAAATGGTTAAAATTTAACAGAATAAAAATGTTACCGTCTCTCAGTGTAGCGCTGTAGACTCCATCAATTCCATTGTCGGTCCATCCGTGGGCGATAAACTTTACTGCCTTCGATTTGTCAAAGTTTGATCCTACCAGACTGTTGCTGTTACCATAGATAATTCTTTGAGCGACCTTTGGGTTTTTCCTAGAGAGAAACAGAAAACAATTTTTGTCAGAAATAAATAACAAAAGGAACGGACCGCGTATATCAGGTGGCTGCCGTTTAACTAGATAATATTAAAATTCAGTAAGAAAAATGATGTTATTATTTTTACAATGAGCTATAAACAGATAAATATATCAGGCGTAAAACTTTCCCATAGAATTTGTTTTATTTTCTTTAATACGTCTTTCAAGAAGCAAAAACCTCAAAAAAAAATCATTTGATTTGGTTGCCCAAGACAAAGCTTTAAGATACAGGTACGAAGACTATGCTAGTAAAATTGATATTTGTAATGGACCAAAGCCACGAGTAATGCAAGGTAGGCACTACTGAAGACACCTTGAAGCTGAATCACAAAATCTGGTCAGCATTTAGTAGCAGTCACATAGAACAATAAAATTGGATGTACTATATTTATACCTTGTGTATAGTAGCAGATTCGTTTCCTGCTCTGGCGTGAACCTTGACTCCACATTTTTTTGTTCAGAATCGACCAGGTGGATCTGTCCATGGCTATCAGGGAAGAGGAAGAATCTCTGTCCCTCCTTGTATTCCAGCAATGGATGTCCATAGCTGGTACCTTCAAAAAGCACTTTTATCATTATACAAAATTTAATATGCATACATAATATATTTTAAAAAATCTTCTCTTTTACGAAAAATACAGAAAAAACTTCAATACAAACCATATTTACGTATCTTACAATAAAAACATTTTTTCAACCCTTCATAAATAATAGGTTTTCTAATTCTCTATCCAAAATTTCCAAAACCACTAAAAAATAAATAAAAACTAACGTTCGCAAGCTTTTTTTGAAAACAGGTTTTCCGTTCTTACGTTCTTACATTCAGACATACAAAATTATACTACTTGTGCATCAGAACTTAGAAATGTTTCAAAAATTATATTTGTGATGATTCCTCGAAATTCTAAAAACTTGAAATTCTGTGAAAATAATTTGGGCAGAAGAATACAACATATTTTAAATAATCTTTACCTTTTGCAAGGCCCACCAAGAGAACAACAGCAAGTGAAAATAGTACAGATCTCATCACTTGTTTTTTCAACACGAAATTTAACAATGAACAAATTGCTTTTACCCCCTAACTTTTATAATGAAATGAATACACTAATCTAATAATGATGATCGATTATAATTCTATTTGTTGCGATTAATTTGATACTGGATAGCATAATCTGAATTCTATTTTGATATTGTTACTTTGGCAATAGTAATTATAAGTAAATACCTTTGAGTGACACGTGCGCTGTTCACATAAACAAACCTTTTTATGTAAACTAAATGTTTCATAGCTCCATAGTTTATGATGGAACTGAACTGAACGTTGGGAACTGGATATTTTTATTTTTATTTTACCTAAAAAATCCCAATACTTGTTTTAACTAGCTGTACATATTTGTTATTGCCAAAGCTCACGAGTTTTTTTTTCTGTGTAAGAGTTTTTGTTTCTTCAGGCAAACAAACGGATTTCTGCTTTATAAGGAGGACGATAGATTTTTTTGGTAAATAAATTATATGTTATTAATCAAAGAAATTTCACTCCTTAAATTTATGCATCAAATTTAAATTTGATTTTTGATCACGTCAAATCAGATTTCAATAACATATTTTTAATTGTTTAAATTATTTTCAAATTATCATAAATAACAAAAATATGTTTTGTTCTTTTCACTTTACTAAATATATATTTTTAGAGAAAATAAAACATATGTTATGTTAAAAACCGGACATTACAAATCACGGGTCCCACGATATTATTGAAATGTCAAATTTTTTAAACCTCAACCAGCTCAACTATGTATATAATGCGAACGCTCGTCTTCTTCAATAACAACAACAATTCCAGCTGTATCCTCAAAGTTGAATTTCTTCAAAGCAGATTTTAATAAAATAAATTGTCATTTATCTTCTGCTGACTGGAGCTTTTTGGATTCAGAAAAGAACATTGATGAAATGGTGGATAAATTTTACATTAATCTAAAGGGTGCTATTGATTTATTTGTACCTGTTTCTAAAATTGCTGTGCACAAATACCCAAAATGGTTTAGTATTGATCTTATCAATATTATTAGAGATAAAAAAAATTGCTCATAAAGTGTATAAATCAACACGAGATCCTAAAGATTACTCTAAATTTAAAGAATTAAGATTGTTAACAAAAAAAATATCAAAATTATGTTACAATAAGTGTATCGAAAATTGCGAAGAAATGGCTGTTGCCAATCCTCAGAATATATTTAAATTTTCTAACATGCTTAATAATAATGACTACAGTAGTCCTTCAAATATGTATTTAAATAATAAAATGGCTGATAATCCCCAAGAAATCGTTGATCTATTTGCTGAATTCTTCAGCAAAGTTTATGATACCGCTAACATCTCTCCATTACTCGATTCTCAAAAACTAATAACGACAACGAGATCGATTTCAATCAGTGCATATTAGATGATTGTGATATTAAAGCGAAATTGAAATCCCTTGATATCAACAAGTCGGCTGGCCCCGATAACATTCCTCCTATCTTCCTATCGAAGTGCCTGTCAGTCTTGTCTTGGCCTCTGACTAAGCTTTTTAACTTTTCTTTAAAAACTGGTACCTTTCCCGAAAAATGGAAGGAAAGTTTTCTGACTCCTATTTTTAAGAAAGGAAATAAATCTGATATTTCCAATTATAGACCAATATGTATCCAATCATCAATTCCAAAATTATTTGAATCTGCTCTGCTCTCTTTAATCTCGCCTGAGATTAATAAAGTAATTTCTCATCAACAACACGGCTTTAAGGCAAAAAGGTCCACTCTTACTAACTTAATGATTTATCAGGAACATCTATTTAATACCATGCATAAGCGTCTTCAAACTGATGTAGTGTATACTGACTTTAGTAAGGCTTTCGACAAAGTGTCACATAATATTCTCATTCATAAACTAAGAACCCTCGGTATAACCGGAAATATTTTGAGATGGTTTGAAAGCTACTTACATAAAAAAGAAAAATATCAGTCAAACTCAATCTACACTTATCATATCAGTTTGAAATCTTCAGTGGCGTTCCACAGGGGTCACATTTGGGACCAGTGTTATTTTCTTTATTTATTAACGACATCACTACCGTTTTCGATGGAGTTATGATTCTTTTATTTGCCGATGATCTAAAAATTTACAAAACAATTACCAATCTTAATGATTGTTACGTATTGCAATTGAATCTTGTGAGGTTACAAGAGTGGTGTTCTCGTAACGAACTGTTCCTTAATATTGAAAAATGTCAAACGATAACTTTCGCCCGAATTAAAAATCTCATTATGTATCAATATAGCATTAACAATATTAACTTAAAAAGAGTTGACCAAATAAAGGATCTGGGTATAATTTTTTGACAGTAAATTAACTTTTGTTCCTCATATAAATGAAATTACTAATAAGGCCATGAAATGCTTGGGTTTTATTTTGAGGACGGTAAAAGACTTTAAATTATTGAATTCATTTAAATTACTTTATACTGCGTTGGTTAGATCTAATCTAGAGTACAATTCTACAATCTGGGCTCCATTTTATAATATTCACCAACTTAAAATAGAAAGAGTGCAGCATAAGTTTCTCAGATTTATTAATTATAAGTTATGTATCCCAATTGTTGACCTTGATTACGTATATTTAATGAACTTGCTTAACCTCACTGATTTATCATCAAGACGCACAGTGAGCGATTTAATATGTCTCTTTAAAATAGCGAATGGCAGATTGGACGCCCCGGATCTAACGAGCCTTATTACCTTGCGAGTACCTACCCGTGGTCGGCAGGCGGCTCTATATTATGTTTCTCCGTCTACAAACAATTATTTTGATAATTCTCCCATTCAAAGACTGCATAGACTTGGTAATAAATATGGTTCAATAGATGTTTACCGTTACAACACTGTTTCCAAATTAAAATCTAGCTTACTTGAATGTTTTCAATAGAACACAAAGGTTATTGTTATTATATGTATAAACCTACGCTATATTTATATACTTGCAGTTAAATACTAACTTTTCTCTTAATGTTATATTCTACCCATCTATTGTACTCCTTTATTTAAAAAATGTATTTATGTAAAAGCCTTAAAGGCGTTAATAAAATAAAATAAAAATAAAAATAAAAATAAAATAAATAAAATAAAATATTGTCAAATTTTTCTTCGTTTATTTTGGTTTTGTTAATTCCTAACATCTTCGGGATAATTTCAATCAAAGATCAAAATAAAACAAATAGCTTTCAAACAAATAGCTTCTTAAGAAAGTACATTATGGTATGAAACTAGCTGGCATTAAATATGTATACATACATTTGAATACAAATATCTTTGGATAATATTATTGTGGGCAAAAAAAAAAGATTTTTTATGACAACCTTATTTATCGTTTTTTTGTGTAAGTAATAATAAAAATAATATTTTTTTATTGCCGTTTTCGTGAAAAATCACCCAAAGTACACTGTATCCATGTATGGAAATTGAAGACCCTGCTATTGGCAAAAAAAAGTACCGATATTTTTGTTTAAATGATTTGACACATACATTAACAATGCACAATCATTGAACAAAATCTAGGTACGCTTCAATATCTGTAAAAATATAAGTGTTTGCCTTTTTGCTGTTGGTATTTTTCAAATCCTTCTTAAATCTTTATTAAAGTCATCCAATTTGTAAAACTAAATATAATTAGAAGCACCGCATCATTTGTAATCATTTCATACGAGAGCGGTTCAAAAAGTTTTGAGCCTGAGACAAATACTTTTTCGGTCAATGTCAGTTTTAAAACTAACAGTGAAAGATTATTTTATTATTGATCAAAAAAATTTTTTCAGCGATGACCCAACATTTCTAACACAATCAAATAGTAGATGACATCTTGCCTTGCATCCACGGATGCTATAACCTCCTTATTCTATGAAATCCCTGTCCTCAGAGCCAAGCTTTGAGTTTGGGAAATAGGAAAATATGGTTGGTGATCCATCAGTGCGATTGAGTCTAAAACAGTGCCTAGTCAAACAGCACTTTCTAATTATTTTAGTGTGACTATTTTTTACCATTTCTGCAATCAGCTTGTCAATAAGTGATGAGTGGTTATCCTCTGTTATTGATTTTCCTTTTTCAAAATAAATTCCACGACTATACCATAAAATATCATGCATTAGCTTTCCCGGCCGAAGAAACCGTATGGGTCTTTTTTTGAGCAGGTTCACCCTTCGCAAATCAAATTTTTGATGTATCTTCCATGTCAGACGCATTGAAATGGATCCAAACTTTATTATCCGTTATAAATTGACGCAAAAAATCGACTCGTTTCGCTTAAATAGATCCAACAAGGCCTGGAAATGTTTACCCTAGTTGCGTTATTGGTGTGAAACGAGGAAGCATGTTACCCAACGCAGAGGCATCTTTTTAATCTCAATTTAATCTTCGTTTTAAATATGATTAATGTGTTATTTGCATAGACTGCTATCTTTTTAACCTTGATTCGACGCTTATCCAATATCATTTGATGAACTTTTTAGATGCTTGGGTTGTGGTAACAGTTTTGGCTAACCCGAACGCCCTTCATCAACAAAGCTAGTACGATTATTTAATATTTGGATAATTTGTATAGCGCCGTTTTTGTGAAAAATCACCTCAAGGGCAATTACGTTTTAAATCGTGTGCTCATCTTTTTATAGTAACAAATAATGAAGCAGAAGTCCCAATAGCATCCAGTTTGACTTTAATTTTTGATAGCGTATGCCTTTTTAATACGAAAATTTCTGCACGATGTAAAATGTTTGATATTTTTACAATCACACTGACAAGGATTGACAATAACGACTGTCAAACAACAATTAAGCAATCAAAATACTTGAAATTTTAAGACTTGTCTTTTAAGGCAAGCACAATTTATTGTAGTACTAGAATAGTTTTGACACGTAACACTAACTTTCAGTAGAAACTCAAAACTTTTCAAACTACCTCTGTGTAAATCTGGATGGTACAGAGTAATCACCATGTCTCATCAATCCACGATTCTTAAGATATATTTCGTAATTTATATTTTTGATTGATCGAACTTGCAAATCTAAGATTTGAATCGCGTCAATATAATAACAATGGGTACCTTAAATAATTGATAATTACAAATTTAATATCAATAGATAAGCATGATGACTACACTGACAACACTACGTGAGTAAATGATTCAGGCAAAAAATGTATGGCCCACACCTAACTATTTACAAGAACAGTAATAACATATGAATAAATTCAAATAAAGTAATAAAAAAAAACACTCATATGTTCAAATGTTCTCAAATTACTATTTTTTTCGTCAAATTTTAGGTGTATTACTGGAGTTTACCTCTAAATGAAAATTTCCCCAACAGAAACGTCCCGAGGCAGAGAAGAAATTGCGAACGACCTTTTTTCATGCCAGTTTCGTTATCCCTTTTCATACCTTTTTAATGATTTTTTCCTCAAAAAATTGAACATATAATAACAATGGTTAGTAGTTTAATTTTGTACCTGGTATATGCTTAGGCTAAGCAAAACCGGTCGGTCATAAAAATTAAATTAAATCTTTGGTCTTTTACAAAGTTATTATTTCATTTTTTATCAAATATGTTAAAACACAAAGTGATTGCTTTCTACGAAATATATATCATTTAGTTTAACTTTTTAGAACCTCTCTGCATATCATTAAAATAATCTAATACATAGAAACCAATTGATAATAATTAAAAAACTTAAATACCGATAAATTAACAAATAACTAAAAAACTATGGCTTAAATTACCATAAAGATTCTTTAAAACGCTCTCTATATTAAAATACGAAACTTTCGATGGTAATTGATTTTTACAAATCTAATGACCTGGTGAGCTACCTCACCAGGTCATTAGATTTGTAAAAATAACAATAGTAAAAATTAAATATAAAAAAATAATATAAGAAACAAAAAGTTAAAAAATAAATATATATATAATATATAATTATATGTCGCTGGATGTGAAAATTTTGGACTTTTTGTGTAAAAGTCGATCAAGAATTTACGCACTAGCGCAAGGAATAATATTATGTAAGCGAATTTAAGGGTGTATCAGGTTCGAACTGACAGACTTTAACCAGCGGTTCTTGAGCTTATTTGGAGACACAATGTAGGTCTATATATACATAATATAATATACATAAAAAGTTAGGAGGAATCATTAAAACCTAAGATTGGACAATATGCCCTAGAATACTTTCAGGTTGCTATTTATATTTTCTTATCACCAAGAACCAAAAAAATAATATAAGCGTATCTAGTGAGTTTGATAATATCAATACTAATTAATCATTGTATGTGTCAATTGTAAGGAGTCATATCAAGTACAATTCCACAATTTGATCTCAAACACCATTGAAAGAATCCAACATAAATTCTAAAGATACGTACATTTCAGAATCGGTAATCCTATTGAATGCCTAGATTACGATTACTTACCGTATTCATTAATTTTAGTAAAATTGTCAAAACATAGAATTATTTACGATGTGCTTGTTTAAAATAATTAATTTAAAGTTTTTATTCCCCTGAATCTATTTTCTAATTTTTGCATTTCATGTTCCTGACAGGACAGTTACAAAACAATACCAATGTCAATTTTATTTCAACCTCACAATATTATACTCTTATGCGATGAATTCATCATCTGAGAAACAAATACTCCGATGTTATTAATATATTAAGTTAGTCAGTATCACAATATAAGCATACCTTAGTACAGTTTTTTGTTCATCCAGTAGATTTATTTGATGAATCCAATTTATTTGATGAAACCATTTGATTCTAGATGTACCTGCTATTTAATACTTTTTTTCTTTCTTGTACAATACTTTTGCACTGTTTAAATATATTTTTTTAATTAAATTAAAACTTATTAATAAAACGGATTGAATCCGGAAAAAGTTATTATTAAAAATAAAAATAAAATGAACACAATGCAATAGCGGTAAGTGCAACCGTTGGTAATTTTGATTTTAATTTTTGTCAAGATAAGTCTTGACAGAAATTAAATAATATGTGCTAAGAATATCTTTATTAACTGTTTCTGGATAAATCAACCAATAAAAGTGTATTGTGGGCGTGTCTGCGTGCCCGAAGTAAGGTCAATTTTATCTTACTTCTAGTAAAATTAATCAACATATTCAAATATAGAGATTCTTTCTTGTACGGAAAATCAATTTCGTTGGCCTGTTTGAAACTAAAGAGTCGAAAGATCTTTTATAAATTAGCAACATCAGTTTTTTTTAATCGGTGTTGATTACACTTCTGTAAATGTTATGTTCAGTGTTATGAATAGTCAGGCAATTACCTACATATTCCGAAATTGACCAACAGCGGAACATTATGTGAGATGTTAAAAAATAGGAATCATCTTTTAAATTAAATAAATATTTATTAGTAAATATGTAAATTTATTATAATATATATCGTACATGATTCAATACAAATTTAAACTGTTACGGTTTTATTAGTATTTACATTTTTTATTCAGTTGATGTAGTAGGGTTTGTTGGCCGTGATGGTCAGGTAGTAGATTCCCTTGCTGAAAAAACAAAATATTTGTCAAATTATAACACCGTTCTTTACGTATAAATTTTTAGTCAATGTCACTTACCACACCTCGAAAACAATTTGCAGTGTTTTTAAAAACAAATCCTGTCTAAAATATGTTATTCCACTTCGTTTCGACAGGAATCAAACCCGTCCCCTCCAAATCTAAGACGATGCGGATGAGTTGCCACAATTAAGAAGCAACGGTTTGTAATTGTCGAATAAGTGCACATCGACAAATCAGTGCAATTTTTCCAATAATTCAAAATGTCTAACAATAATAATTGACTAATTTCTATAGTGCCGTTTTCGTGAAAGAATATCACCTCAAGGGCGCATATCAATCTAATTAGTGCATACTAAATAACTTAAACAAACCGTCAAATTATTTCAAATTTTATTATTAGTGCGAATTGTCTAATGAGAGCAAAATGTCGAAAGAGTTTAAATTGTCAAAATTAGCATACATTTTCAAACTAGTACAAATTGTCGAACTAGTGCTAATTTTCAAAAAAGGCCAAATTGTCACAAAACTGTCACACATTCTCGGCGATGAAGTACCTCTGCCCCTCCCTGTATTCCATGAAGAAGGGGTGGAGGCTGGCTATTGGAACAATACAGCTTTATAATCACTCTTTCACCCCATTCATTAATTTTATCAAGTAAATCTCTCTACGAAAGCAGTGCACTTTTGTACCATTAAATTTTATATGCAGATTTTAGGGGTAGTTTATGACTTTTTCGTGCTAAAGTTTTAAATCTTAAAGATGAATTTTTAAAGAAGCTCTTCCTAGTTGCGCACCATAGTGCTGAAAATGTACAAGCAATTTTTTTTGTTCAATTAACAAGATGATTAAAGGTTTTTGTGTTCAATTAGTTAATTACTAGCTAATATATCAAATATGATTGTTTTTTACATGAAAATGCAAGTAAGGCTTTAATATGATTTAGATCTTAAATATAATTATAATTTTTTTTTCAAAAATATATTTGGGTAAAGTATTGCCATTTCTCCTATTTTGGGATAAAATGGAAAGTAAAAGAGCATTTACGCCAAATGGTGGCCACTCCCACCAACACCAAAAATGCACTCAAGGAGAAACGCATTTTGTCAATTAAACATTAACCAATAATTTTATTGTGCAAAAAAGCAATTTTATACTATTGCCAAAAAATTATTCAATCTCCGATATGTTTGTGTACATCTTTGAATGCATGATTATCAAAATCTAATTATTCTTTATAAACGTCATCATAAATAAACCCATTATCTAATTACATTCATCAAAATCGTTAACTTTTTTGCACAATCATTTTTTTCCCGTTTTCATCAAAAAGTGCCACTACAAAGTTGTGAAGGCATAATAGCATAACGTTGACGTATTTAAAAAAAAAATATCATGAATTCCCAAATAAGGTTTGCTTATCTTAAGATCAGTGACATTGACGTATGTCTTAAATAATTAAGGCGATGAATTTCAAAATATGATAATAAAAAAGCATGTTTCATCAGTCACCGAGTGGTAGATACTTCGTGTTTCCCTCGTGAAAGACCACCATTTGGAATTGAAACGTTGCTTGAAATGGCTTTAGCCGTGTTTGGTGGCCAGATCTAAATAGCCGGGTACTTCCCAACCTTTCTCTTACCCATCTCTTTCTCCTTCCCACTGCCTTTAACCTCACAACATATCCCGATTGGGAATGTCATAGTTCTACTGGCTCCAGACGGTTAGGGACCATTTGAATCTCTTGTGCGGTATCCACATTTTTGTGGTTTTTCAATTTAATCACTTAGAATTGTTATAGATGATTGAGTTAAATAATGCGAGTAGAACACATCTTGGTGTTTACTTTAGCCGGGCTTTCTTAATTTTTTTTTATAAGCGTAGATAAAAAAAATCTGGCTTGTAAAAACGCTTAAAATATAAAATCTCCTACTTACGAACCTTTTTTTAATTCTTTTATTGCGTAATGTAGCCAGTAGGTTTTTTAAACTCTGGCCGAAAAAATATTCAAATATTAGTGCCAGAGTTTCACGAAATAAAATAAAATATTACGCAACCCGTAGATAAATAAAAAATAAATAATAATAATAAATAAATTGATTGGCGATCGATACTGGCTTTTGTATCAATCTTTGTTGACCGGATGAAATTATTAATTTCGCTTTCGGCTAGATAACTGTAGTGATGTGCTATATGCTCATGTCGATCTGAAAGAAAAAAATAATACGTGCTTTACAGCGCCCTTGAGGTGATTTTTCACAAAAACGGCGCTCTACAAATCATTTCCATATTACTATTATAATTATTATTATATTTGTTGCTTAGTACTTTTTTGATTAATAAGGTGGGATTTTCGTCTTGCCTTCCACATTCCAAATTATAATATGCTGATGTGTAAAAGGTGCTGTGCAAAATTGGGATTTGTTAATTTTCCCGCAGTTCAAAATGCAATATTCTTTTTTAATGCAAATAAGATCAGAAATAGCTTATTAATATTACAAGTTTCACTGGATAATTTTTTTTATTAAAAGCCAGAAAGAAAACTAAAATGGTATTTTTATTTTGTAACTCATTCAACGGAGGGGCTAACACTACCAACAGATGGCGGCACTGATAACTATTTATATTTTACAACAGATGGCACTGATTGTCAAACTGACAGTAGGAGTGGGAGCGCTGCAAAGCACTCCTTTTTTACTTTAACGCAAACGAGTCATCCGTTAAATAAAATACATTTTTTTCGTGTAGAATAAAGTCAACATTAGTGTGTGTTAAACGAGGCAAACTTAATTCCAGCTTTCGGCACGTTATTGTAGTGCGGGCGGCGCGGTGCAAAACTGTGATTCGTACTTGATAATTCGCGCGTTTTATGAAATTGTAGATTGATTCCTTGCAACAATTTGGTAAGTGTTATGAATTGTAAATATACTGCATTATTTATATTCTTATGAGAGTCACATGGAAAGATGATTGAAAGATGACAGAGTATATATGGAAATCACGTGTCTGTTTGCCAATGTGAAGCCTTGAGAAAAAATAACTGTTTTTTTAAGCAAATATATACATTTATTACAATAAAATCATCATACAATACAAATTGAAACTGATACAGTTTTATAAGTATTTATATTAATGGAGTTTTTCAGTTCATGTAGTAGGGATTGCTGCCGGTAGTGGTCAGGTGGTAGATTCCCTTACTGAAAAAAAAATCTATTTATAATATCTTGCTTTATAAACCAATTTGTAGTCGACATCATTTACCACAGCTGCGTTATACATTGTGTTGAAAACTAATTCTGTTTACATGTTATTAACACTTTGTTTTGATAAAATGGGGTGTTGTGCGAATCGTCAACATATTGAAAATCGTAAACGATTTCAAATTACCAAAATAGTGAAGATTATCGAAATATGTTTTGATTATATAAATAAAAACTGTCAAATTAGTACAAATTTTCAAATAAGCCCAAATTCAAATTACCAGAAATTTTCAAATAAGCACAAATTTTCAAATTAGAACAAATTTTCAAATAAGTATAAATTTTCAAATTAGTACACATTTTCTAACTAGTGGAAATTGAAAATAAGTGTAAATCGTCAGATTAGGGCTAACTGTCATAAAACTTTCATACCTGCATTAGCCGGATGAATTGAATGTTAGAGTGTACTTACATGGCCTTGACCTTAGAGCCGCCCATGTAGGACTTGCTGAGGTTGGAGCACTTGTTGTGGAGGGCCTCGTCCACGTTGGCGCACTGGTTGGCCTGGAAGAAGGTGTGGTCGAGAGAGGAGGCGAAGTACTCGAAGGAGCGGCCGTGGGAACAGACCACGTTGACGAGGCAACCTGGCATGCCGGAGCCAGAATTGGGGTAGAAGTCGTTGTGGCCCACAGGCTCTTTGAGGCCGAGGCCACCGGCGTCGGTGTGAATAACCTCCGTGTAGGCGGCGTCGCTTGCGCGGATACGATCGGTTCCGGGGCCCCATGAAGGACCGGCGGGGTCGAAAGCTACAAACAATCACAATTTCAAGTTACTAAGTCTAAATTTTTAAAAATTTTAAAAATAATATATAATTATGCTCTACTATCATAAATTGCGTGAATCGAATTAAATTTTGAAGTAAAACCTGTTCAACCTTATATGGCTAGAGAAAGTACTTTAAGAGTGTAATCGTACAAGTATATGTACATGCATTAAGGGGGTCTTATTTCGATACATCGATGATCAGCAGTGAAATTATCTTAACCAGCAATTAAGAGGCATTTACAGGAGAGGGAAAAACTGTGTTTCAATACGTATGACCAAATGTTAATAAAAAGTCCATCTTATGGCATAATGAAAACTAAGGAAATTAAAAACAATAGATAAGAACAATATCAGCACTTCTCTTTATCAAACAAATTGGACCGCCTTTGACACTTTGTTGATCCTTAAAAACAGATTAATCTGTGATTACTTAGAGAACATTTGGAAATACATGCTCACCTCAAGAAAAGGGTTGGGTAGATTTGTCATCAGGAAACTTTCACCAACGATATTTTTTAAATAAAATAAAACTTTACGACATGCAAGCACTGGATAAAACGAATAATATCTTACCGGTCAGGTATGAGATGGTTCCCTTGACCTTCCTGGCGGTCATTCCAGCGATGTGTCCTCCCAGACTGTGTCCCATGATGTGGAAGCTGCCCACCTTAGCTCCATTGCTGACTAACCAGTCAACGAGGTTGGCTTCCCAGGTGGCGACGAGGGGCACGTTGTCTACGGCGGTACCGTACAGACCGTTGGCTCCCTTTCCCCAGTCGACGCAGATGATGTTCACGTCCAAAACTTTGAGGAAACCTAAATTAATTTTATAAAATTAGTAACATTGTCATAAGCGTCCAAAACGTCGGTGTCCACAAATCTCCGACGCAACGCAGCACCGTGAGAAGTGAAGGAGTCTGGTTCATCGGGCAATTAGGGGGAGGGGCACGATCTTTAGCAATGAGGCAACAAATTTTTTTTTTTTAAATAATAGGTTACTTAAAAATGGTCTTCGTTCATAAAATAGAATCGATTCGAACGGCTGCATAGTTCAATAAATATAATGGAAGATCTATGTTGGCTCGTGACTGTAATTTGTAGGATTATATTATTTGCTTTTTTCGGGACAGATATAACCTAACAAAATAACGATTGTGCGAAATCGGTTTGGGGTATTCCTATGAAAGGTGATGTACACAAAGTGTGTTCAATTTTCGAAAAGAATATCGTCACCAAAAAGACAAAAGGGCTGAAACGCCATCTTAGGAAGCTTCCACCAGAGCACATTATTTTATTTGTTCCAACGGTTAAAGTCTTGAGTACCTGGTTGGGTTTTGAAAAAAAAAGTTTACGCAGGTAATTCAATGCTCTCACTGAGTTGAACCTTCTCCCAATTGGTGAATTTATTTTAGATTGCTGAAAGGCCACAAAAATCTTCAGAATTAAACGAGAGTCACAGCATTCAAAACAGAAAAAAAATAGATCAAAACTGCACATTTGAACAAGTTTCAACTTATTTTCGACCAAAGTGACACCCTTTTGCTTTTCCAGGGAGGATATGTTTGGTTATTTTCTCCACACGAATTATTGAACCAGTCAAGTATATAAACCAGCCAGCCACTAAATTATCCTTTAGGAAAGGTTTACTTATGCCATTTTCATTTTTTTTTTGTGAAAAGAAGTAGGTATATGGCATAAGATTTTAAATTGACGTATTGTTAAGATGAATTATTTCGCTTTACCATCCCTGATGTCCATGTTGACCTCGCTTTTTCCGTTGTTGTTCCACCCGTGGGAGATGATCTTGGTGGCCTTGCTCTTGTCAAAGTTGGACCCGCTCAAGCTGGAAGCATCTCCGTTCTTGAGGATGTAGGCAGTTGTAGGGTTTTTTCTAAAAACAAAAACAAAAATGATTAGCTATTTATACTAATACATTTATAAAAAAAGTCAAAGAGGTAGAACATTTAAGACCCTTTTGGAATTGACATACAAAATTTTAAGTAACTGTGCAGACGGGGGGTAAAAAGCAGCCTAAAGACATTTTACACCCAATTTTCAAAGACTCGAGGTTCCTTTCTATCTACGTCTGAATGCATCAGAAGTAAAAAATGATGTATAAAGCACTCATCATCCGGTTGAAATTCGAGAAAATCTTACTAACTAATTATGCAAATGCGATTATTGTCTGAAAAGGTTGCCTTTTAAAAAATATGACGTAAACAATATTTCTCTCTATTTATCTGGATAAGAATTATTAAAATAGTTTTTTTGTTATACTTGTCTCACTGGGAGGAGTTTCCGTGTCAAGACAGACGATAATAGATTAGTTGTAACTCTATAACTTAACTGTCTTTCTCATAAACGACCCATTCATTTAAAATAAAAGTTACAACGGAGCTCTCAATGGCAGGATAACAAAAGGATTTTGGTAGAAATCCAAATAAATTTAAAATTAAATGTTAAGTAAATAAAGATACAATGAAAATAAATTCATTTAAATCTAATAAACACTTAAAGAAATCGTTTTTTGAAGCTTTGAGAATACACAAAGAAGTTTATGAATAAAATATATTGTAAAACTAAGGAACTATAATGAATAAACAAAGTAGGTAATCGTCAAATGATAGTCTTTAAGGTTAGGTAGATCAAGTTTATTTACGAATTAAAACACGCTGACGTAGGTAAACACAAGAGAAGCGGTGTCTTCCGTCACGACAAGTTAAAACCGCAGTGTCCGCGGGTAAATTCATCCTTTTACCGCCGGAAACATCACTGCTAGGCTGTTAGGTGCGCACCGTTGCTGGCCATGTAAATACATATTATAATACGCCTAAATAGGCGTTATAATATTATTATTACTAGTTGTCTGTTACCTTTAAAAAATCACGGAATGTAACTTACTTGACCAAAATGAAAACTGTTTTTTCGTTTTAATCTACTTTGTTTTCTAGATAACATGGATTAAAAATACTAAAAATACTCGTACACTAGCTAAGTACTTTGTAGCTGGTCTCAATTTGGAAAGATTGTTTTTATAAAATGATGTTTTTTTAACACTTACATTGATACCAATTGAGAAAATATCACACTCGTGCGTATGTACGCACGCATGAGAAAATAATTTCGTTAAATTATTCCAATTGTCTATATAATATTGGTTACCTGGTGTACAGGTGGAAGACGACATCGGAGGAAGCGGTGAATCGGGATTCGGGGTCAGTGGCGAGCCTGTCGACAATCTGCAGCTTCCCCTGCTTGTCCTCGGCGATGAAGTACCTCTGCCCCTCCCTGTATTCCAAGAAGAAGGGGTGGAGGCTGGCTGTTGGAATAATACAATATTATAATCACTGTATTCCCATAATTTAAAACATTATAACTTTTCAATCCCTCTTTGCAAGTAGATAGATTTGTGTTACTATTAATTTAACAAATAGTCTATATTAGTGGCGACTAGTGACTGCTTGGTAATAAAGCGCTAAGTTGGACAGAGTTCCGAAATTGTGCATTTTATTGTAGTTAAAATTTATCATTGAAGTTTTTCAAAATTTCGCGTACCAGATTGCTGCAAAAATTAGACCTTAAAAAGAAAACATCTCTTCGATTACAACATTGTGAATAATATTTTTTTGTTTTAATTTTAATTCTATAACCTAGTGGCGGTTCGTGACATTTTAGTGTGCTAGAGATTAAGTAATACGAAGTAATTATTTATTTGAGTTTATAGTTTTGGAACTTTTCATTTATGGTGGTTGCTACGCCAGTTTGAAAAATAAGTTCACACAAAAAATTAAACTCAAAAAATAAATATTAAAACAACATCATTAATAGGTATGGTTTTTTTCAATTTGGCATTTTAGTACACGAAAATTCATAAGCCGCCAATGGTCATTCCCAAAGTGGTCTACATCAACCCCCAGGGGTCGATTCCGACCTGCAAGGGGTCCACGTCAGTGAAAAAAAAATTGGGGGTACATGAGACGTAAATGAGGGGCTCCACGAGAGTGGATTCCATTTAAGCAGACCGTCACCAAAATGTTGGCTTCCCGCAAACTTCAAAGAACTACTTCATTTTACGGCAGTTGAAATATTTCAATTGAAATCGGACTTCAATGAAGTACTTTATTCTAAGTACTTCAATGGAAGTTCGACTTCAAAGACTACAAAGAACCAAAGAACTACAAAGATTTGACGAGAAACTGGTTCTTCCTCAGTTTCATCTTTTTTCGATTTGCTAGTACTTTTCGATTTCACCGACTAGTGCTTTTTTTCGGAGGGAAAATTTTGTTGATTTGCTAGAATTTTTTGGAAAGGATATTTTGTCGATTTGCTAGTACTTTTCAATTTCAAATCTATACCGACTAGTCCCTTTTTTTCGGAGAGCAATTTTTGTTGATTTACTAGCACTTTTTGATTTCAGATCTCTACTGACTAGTACTATTCTTTGGCGAGTTCGACTTCAATTGAAGTGTTCACCGTGAAGGGTTCAATTCAAAGAACTAGCATTTTCTTAGGCGTTCGCAAAACTTTAAAAAAAAACAATGTTGGGAAAGCAGGGGGTCTATACAAAACAGAAAAAATCACCAAGTGGTCTACGGGAAAAAAAAGTTTGGGAACCTCTGGTCTATATCATAATATTCAATCTGGATATAGCTAATTTCATGAAAATGGTAGTTTCGTTTTATTTTAGATACATATTTTGAAAAAATCTACTTTTTGCTAAATTATTCTTCGCTTTAAGTCTTTTCATAAATCCTTAATTCAGACACAGATGATATTGAAAGAGCATTTACCCGAAATGGAGGCCACTCCCACCAATACCAGCAGAGCACTGAAGAAAAAACGCATTTTGTCGGTCAAACACGAACTGTATTTCCATTTTACCAAGCCGCTAATTTATACCTTTTCCAAAAATTTATCTAATCTCCAACAATCTGTTTATGCCTGATTATAAAAATCTTATTATTCTCTTCAAAACATTATCGCAAATTAATTTATTATCTAACTATTATTTTATGATCTATCAAAATCTGAATTTGTTTCGCCTATTCCTTTGCCTGTTGTCATAAACTTGGTGTCATCATCACGGTGCGGGGGGGGGCATGGCAACAGCATCACGCTAATGCATTTTACAATAAAAATACTAATTTTGTGAATGTTATAATTAGGTCCGCTAATCTTGAAATCAGTAACATTGACGTATGGTTTAATTATTTAATACTCTTATTGTTAATTCGGACAAATGCTAAAGATTTCAAGGTTAATTACCATTTTCTGATTGACAATCTTTACCGACTGACCTTTTTCGTGTCGATCTTTGTTGATCAGATTAAATGGTTCATTTCGGATTTGGCGTGGTTACTGTAGTGTTTGATTTATTCATCAAAAATCTAAAAGTAAAAATACACGCATCTTGGGATTTCATTATTAACTAACACTGTTTCAATAGTGTGAAGAAAGGAGTGTGAAATGAATATATGACGCAAAAGTGAATGGAAGAAGTCGGGGATGCCCGAGGAAGGCATGGCAAGATCAAGTGTACCAAATTATTTAGTCAGGCCGTGTGAAGTCTGAATAAAATAAGATGTATGAGACGGTGTATGAATGTGAATGAAGCACAACATTTGTTGTATAGCGGTCCGTTTTTTCTGCCTACCCCTGCGGAAAACGGCATGATGGTTTTTTAGTTTCAATAATACCGATCGTCGTGTCTCCGACAAAATACTTTTGTTTTCCAACTTGCACCCCTACATTCCCAATGGTATGCTGAAATGTAAAATATAACATATCGTCGTTGGAAAGGTAAAAGGGCTTAAGCGAAACTTTGGTCAAAAATTAGTTAAATACTCAGTTTATATTTTGCATGGAATGCTTTGACTCACCTTTGGAATTCTCATTATTTTGGAAGTAACTATACTTATTTAACAGAGGTACCGACAGATGGCGGCACTGTACAATTTTTGTCTTACAACAGAAATCTGACAGTAGCAATGGGAGCGCTGCAAAGCACTCCTTTTTTACATAAACACAAACAAATCGTCCATTAAAGTGAATGCGCACATTAATACATTTTTTCGTGTAGAATAAAGTCAACATTGGAATGTGTGTGCGTTAAACGAGGCAAACTTAATTCCGGCTTTCGACACGTTATTGTAGTGCGGGCGGCGGGGTGCGGCGCTGTGATTCGTACTTGATAATCCGCGCGTTTTCTTGAAATTGTATATTGATTCCTTGCAACAATTTGGTAAGTTTTTTTAATTATTTATATACATTGTACTATTATTAATATTTTTATAGGAGTAAGGTGAGGTGGGCAGTGCTTTTGTGTTTATATGGAAAGCACGTGTCTGTTAGCCAATCTTTTAATTACTTACAGGTTTTCATAGACCATGAATGCTAAAGCCTTGAGTAAAAATAACTGGTTTTTTAAGCAAATATATACATTTATTACAATAAAATCATCATACAATACAAATTGAAACTGATACAGTTTTATTACGATTTATATAAATGAAGTCCTTCAGTTCATGTAGAAAGGTTTGCTACCGGTAGTGGTCAGGTGGTAGATTCCCTTACTGAAAAAAAAAAAAAATCTATTTATAATATCTTGCTTTATAAACCAAATTGTAGTCGACATCATTTACCACAGCTGCGTTATACATTGTGTTGAAAACTAATTCTGTTTACATGTTATTAACACTTTGTTTTGATAAAATGGGGTGTTGTGCAAATTTTCGACATATTGAAGATCATAAAATGATTGGAAATTACCAAAATAGTGAAGATTATCGAAACGCTGTCAAATAAGTAAAAAATTTCGAACTAGTGGAAATCGTCAAATAATTGTAAACCGTTAGATTAGGGCTAACTGTCATACCTGCATTAGCCGAATTAATTAATTGTCATAGTGTACTTACATGGCCTTGACTTTAGAGCCGCCCATGTAGGACTTGCTGAGGTTGGAGCACTTATTGTTGAGGGCCTCGTCCGCGTTGGCGCACTGGTTGGCCTGGAAGAAGGTGTTGTCGAGGGAGGAGGCGAAGTACTCGAAGGAGCGGCCGTGGGAACAGACCACGTTGATGAGGCAACCAGGCATGCCGGAGCCAGAATTGGGGTAGAAGTCGTTGTGGCCCACGGGCTCCTTGAGGCCGAGGCCACCGGCGTCGGTGTGAATAACCTCCGTGTAGGCGGCGTCGCTTGGGCGGATGCGCTCGGTTCCGGGGCCCCATGAAGGACCGGCAGGGTCGAAAGCTACAAATAATCACAATTTTAAGTTACTAAGTCTAAAATAAAGATGTTTAAAAAATATAAATATGCCCTACGATCATAATCGATGCGTGAATCGAATTATATTTTGAAATGAAACCTTTTCAACCTACGAGGCCTCTTCAAAAGAAAGGGTGAATTTTGAATTCTCGCGGGCTGTGTACATTCGATTATCGATTTTTTTGTTGTTGTTATGTTGGTACTCATATTTTTATCATATGTTAGCATTATCAGCCATTTTGGATTAGTGGTTTGGTTTTGAAAACTGGAAAGGTTAGTCACGTTTTTGTGTGTTTTTCAATTTTTTTGTTTTGAAAAAAATGGATCATAACAACAACAATAAAATCGGTAATCGAATGTACACAGCCCGCGAAAATTCAAAATTCACCTTTTCTTTTGAACAGGCCATTTATATGCTGGAGAAAGTACTTAACCGTGTAATAAGAGTGTAACCGTTTAGGTATACGATATGTATATGCATTTAGGGTCCTATACATCGATGATCAGCAGTGAAATTATCTTAACCAGCAATTAGAGGCATTTACAGGAGAGGTAAAAACTGTGTTTCAATACGTATGACTAAATGGTAATAAAAAGTCAATCTTATGGCATTTTGAAAACTAAGGTAATGAAAAACAAAAGATTAAAACAATGTCAGCACTTCTCTTCATCAAACATATTGGACCGCCTCTGACACTTTTTTGATCCTTCAAAGCAGATTAATCTGTGATTACTTAAAACACATTTGGTAATAAATACTCACCTCAAAAAAGGGTTGAGTAGATTTGTCATGCGGAAACTTTCACTAATGATTTTTTAAATAAAATAAAACTTTACGACATGTAAGCACTGGATAGAACGAATAATATCTTACCGGTCGGGTATGAAATGGTTCCCCTGACCTTCCTGGCGGTGATTCCAGCGATGTGTCCTCCCAGACTGTGTCCCATGATGTGGAAGCTGCCCACGCTGGCTCCCTGGCTGACCAGCCAGTCAACGAGGTTGGCTTCCCAGGTGGCGACGAGGGGTACGTTGTCCACGGCGGTACCGTACAGACCGTTAGCTCCCCTTCCCCAGTCGACGCAGATGACGTTCACGTCCAAAACTTTGAGGAAAGCTAAAGTAATTTTATAAAATTAGTAACATTTTCATAAGCGTCCAAAACGTCGATGTTCACAGATCTCCACGCAACGCAGCACCGTGAGAAGTGAAGGAGTCTGGTTCATCAGGCAATTGGGGGGGGCACGATCTTTAGCAATGAGAAAACAATTTTTTTTAAATTGGATAGGATACTTAAAAATGGTCCTCGTTTATAAAATAGAATCGATTGTAACGGTTACGTGGTTCAATAAATATAATGCAGGATCTGTTGGCTTGTGACTGTAATTTGTAGGATTATATTATATGCTTTTTTCGGGACATATATAACCTAACAAAATAACGATTGTGCGAAATCGGTTTAGGGTGTTCCTATGAAAAGGTGATGTACACAAAGTATGTTTAATTTTCAAAAAGAATATCGTCACCGGAAAGGCGCAAGGGCTGAAGCGCCATTTGAGGAAGCTTACACCAGAGCACATATAAGCTTTTTTTTCAACAATGAAATTCATAAGTCTTGAGTACTTGGTTGGGTTTTAAAAAAAAAGTTAACGCAGCTAATTCAATGATCTCACTGAGTTCCCGAAAGCGACAAGAAGATTTTTAAAAGGTCCCAAACTTGTGTTGCTTAAGTCGAACCTTCTCCCAATTGGTGAATTTATTTTAGAGGGCTGAAAGACCATATTTAACTTATTTTCGACCAAAATATATTTGGTTACTTTCTCCACACGTATTATTGAACCAGAGTCAAGTATATAAACCAGTCCGCCACTGAATTATCCTTTGGGAAAGGTTTTTTATGCTATTTTCATTTTTTTTGTAGTGAAAAAAAGACCACCTTCATATGGCATAAGATTTCAAATTGACGTATTGTTGTAGGTATATGTTAAGATGAATGATTTTGCTTTACCATCCCTGATTTCCGTGTTGACCTCGCTGTTTCCATTGTTGTTCCACCCGTGGGAGATGATCTTGGTGGCCTTGCTCTTGTCAAAGTTAGACCCGCTCAAGCTGGAAGCATCTCCGTTCTTGAGGATGTAGGCAGTTGTAGGGTTTTTCCTAAAAACAAAAACAAAAATGATTAGCTATTTATACTAATATATTTATAAAAAAGTCACAGAGGTAGAACATTTTTGACCCTTTTGGAATAGACATACAAATTATTAAGTAAATGTCCAGACGGGGGTAAAAAAGCAGCCTGAAAACATTTTACACCCCATTTTCAAAGACTCGAGGTTCCTTTCTATCTACATCTGAATGCATCAGAAGTAAAAAAAATCATATGTAAGGCACTCATCATCCGGTTAAAATTTGAGGAAATCTTACTAACTAATTATGCAAATGCGATTATTGTCTAAAAAGGTTGCTTTTAAAAAAATATGACGTAAACAATATTTCTCTTTATTTATCTGGATGAGAATTATTAAAATAGTTTTTGGTATGCCAGTCTCACTGGGAGGAGTTTCCGTGTCAAGACAGACGATAGTGGATTAGTTTTAACCCTATAACTTAACTATATTTTACATAAACGACCCAACATAATCAAAATAAAGGTTACAACGGAACTCTCAGTGGCAGGATAACAAAAGTATTTTGGTAGAAATCTAAAGAAAATTACCGCACTTTTGTTAAATTTCAAGTAAATAAAGATATAATGAAAACAAATTCATTTCAATCAAATAAAAATTTAAGGAAATCTTTTTTGAAGCTTTGAGAATACGTAAAGAAGTTTATGTACGAGGACTGTTCAAAAGAAAAGGTGAATTTTGAATTTTCGCGGGCTGTGTACATTCGATTATCGTTTTTTTTGTTGTTGTTATGTTGGTACACATATGTTTATCATATGTTAGCATTATCAGTCATTTTGGATTAGTGGTTTGTTTTTGAAAGCTGGAAAGGTTAGTCACGTTTTTGTGTGTTCTTAGATTTTTTACTTTTTAAAAAAATGGATCAAAGAATATTTATTAAATTATGCGTTAAAAATGGAATAAAGTGCTCCAACGCACTTAAAATGGTGACTGTGGCATTCGGCGAGTCTACTTTGTCTCAAAAAAGTGTTTATAAGTGGTACAAGCGCTTTACAGAAGGCCGAGAAGATGTTAATGACAATGAGCGTCCTGCAGTTGTTGAAAAACAAATCATGGATTTTATTCTTTGATCCAGTAAAAAATCGAAGAACACACAAAAACGTGACTAAGCTTTCAAGTTGTCAAAAACAAACTACTTATCCAAAATGGCTGATAATGCTTACATATGTGTACCAACATCACAAAAAAAAACGATAATCGAATGTACACAGCCCACGAAAATTCAAAATTCACCTTTTCTTTTGAACAGGTCATGTATATAATATATTATGATAAGTAGTTGTCTGTTACCCTTGAAAAATCACGGAATGTAACTTACTTTCCCAAATGAAAACTGTTTTTTTTTAGTTGTTTTAATCTACTTTGTTTTCTAGATAAAATGGATTGATAAATAACATACACTAGCTAGGTACTTTGTCGCTGGTCTCGATTTGGAAAGATTGTTTTTATAATATGTAGTATTTTAACACTTACATTGATTCCAATTGAGAAAATATCACACTCGTGCGTATGTACTCACGCATAAGGAAATTACCTGGTGTACAGATAGAAATTGACATCGGTGGAAGCGGTGAATCGGGATTCGGGGTCAGTGGCGAGCCTGTCGACAATCTGCAGCTTCCCCTGCTTGTCCTCGGCGATGAAGTACCTCTGCCCCTCCCTATATTCCAAGAAGAAGGGGTGGAGGTTGGCTGTTGGAATAATACAATATTGTACTCACTGTATTCCCATGATTTGAAATATTATTACTTTTCAATCCCTCTTTGCAAGTAGATAGATTTGTGTTACTATTCATTCCTCTAATACTGAATTTAACAAATATTCTATATTGGTGGCGACTAGTGATTGCTTGGTAATAAAGCACTAAGTAGGAGAGTTCTGAAATTGTGCATTTTGTTGCAGGTGAATTTTATTAGTGAAGTTTTTCAAAATTTCGCGCACCAGATTGTTGCAAAAATTAGACATTAAAAAGGAAAATTCTCTTCGATTACAACATTTTTATAATATTTTTTATTTGAATTTTAATACTGTAACCTAGTGGCGTTTCGTGACATTTCAGTGTGCTAGAGATTAAATAATACGACGTTATTATCTTTTATTATATTGAAAATTTTGGAACTTTTCATTTGTGGTTTGAAAAAAAAGTTCACACAAAAAATGAAACTCAAAAAATAAATATTATAACAACATCATAAATAGGTATGGTTTTTTTTCCATATTAGCACTTTAGTACACGAAAAGTCACGAGCCGCCAATGGTTTAAATCATAATATTTAATATGGATTTAGCTAAATTCATGAAAATGCGAGTTTCGCTTTATTTTAGATACATTTTTTGTAAAAATCTATTTTTACTAAAATTTAGTTTGGTTGTGTTTTCATAAATTCTAATTTCATACAAAGATGATAGTAAAAGAGCATTTACCCGAAATGGAGGCCACTCCCACCAATACAAGCAGAGCACTGAAGAAGAAACGCATTTTGTCGGTCAAATACGAACTGTACTTCCATTTTACCAAGCCGCTAATTTATACTTTTGCCAAAAAATTATCTAATCTCTAACAATTTGTTTGTGGTTGATTACAAAAATCTAATTGTTCTCCTAAAAACATTATCGTAAATTAATTTACTATCTAACTATTAATTTATTATCTATCAAAATCTTAAGTTTTTCGCACATTCCTTTGCCTGTTGTCATAAACAAGGTGTCATAATCACGGTGCGGGGGAGGGGCATGAAAACAGAATCACAGTAACGTATTTTGCAATAAAATACTAATTTCGTGAATGCTAAAATTAGATCCGCTAATCTTGAAATCAGTGACATTGACGTATGATTTAATTATTTAATACTCTTATTGTTAATACGGACAAATGCCAAAGGTTTCAAGGTTTCAAGGTTAATTACCTTTTTCTGATTGATAATCTTTACTGACTTACCTTTTTCGTGTCGATCTTTGTTGATCAGATTAAATGGTTCATTTCAGATTGGCGTCGTTACTGTAGTGTTTGATTTTGTGATTTATTCATCAAAAATCTGAAAGTAAAAATACACGCATCTTGGGATTTCATTATTAACTAACACTGTTTCAAAAGTGTGAAGGAAGGAGTGTTAAATGAATATTTGACGCAGAAGTGAATGGAAGAACAAGTCGGGGATGCCCGAGGAAGACATGGTAAGTGTACTAAATTCTTGAGTCAGGCCACGGAAGTCTGAATAACTGAAGATGTATGAGACGGTATATGGTATGAATGTGAATGACGCACAACATTTGTTGTATAGCGGTCCGTTTTCTCTGCCTACCCCTGCGGAAAACGGCGTGGTGGTTAGTCTAGTTTCAATAATTACGGTTATCGTGTCTCCGACGAAATACGATTTTTTTTCAACTTACTTGCACTTAATGGTATTCTGAAATGTTAAATATCACATATAGTCGTTGGAAAGGCAAAAGGAACTAACTAACTAACCATCACGCCGTTTTTCGGCAGGGATAGGCAGAGAGAACAGACCGCCATATAACTCTGTCTTGGCACATACTCCTTGCTTCATTTACATTCACACATCGTCTCACACATACTCTTCAGTTATTCTGACTCTTCACATGACCCGATTCAAGTTTTTGATTTACTTGATCGTGCCATGTCTTTCTCGGGCGTCCTCGACTTCTTCTTTTCCATTCACTTTCGCTTCATATATTCTTTTCACACTCCTTTCTTCGTTCATTCGCTCTACATGCCCAAACTATCTTAGCGTCCCTTTCTTGATCCTATTCATTACGCTCACCTCAGCCTTGCATTCTTTCCGGATATCCACATTTTTGAATACGGTCATACATGGTTTTACCGCACATACGTCTCAAAGATCTCATTTCCACAGCATTCAGTCTACTTTCATCCTTCCTCTGCCCGTTCCGTGCCTCACTGCCATGCATCAGGGTTGTTATAAGCACTCCATTGTGGAGTGCTAGCTTCGCTTCTTTAGACAATTTCTTATTTGCGCCAACAGGGCTCAGTCCTCCATTGATGGAGTTTCATGCATTCACCCTTCTTTCCAACATCCTTATCAGCCTTTCCGTCCATTTAAAAGATTTTTTGTTCTAAGTATTGGATTACATTATGTAGAATAGTTTCTTCGTGGATAACATCGAGTGGTAGATCAGTTTGTAATGTAGGTTACCTGGTGTACAGGTTGAAGACGACATCGGAGGAAGCGGTGAATCGGGATTCGGGGTCAGTGGCGAGCCTGTCGACAATCTGCAGCTTCTCCCTGCTTGTCCTTAGCGATAAAGTACCTCTACTCCTCCCTTTATTCCGTGAAGAAGGGGTGGAGGCTGGCTTTGGAAAAATACATCATTGTAATCACTCATTCACCCCAAACATCAATTGTATCAAGTAAATCTCTCTACGAAAGCAATGCACTTTTTGTACCATTAAATCTTATATGCAGATTTCAGGGGTAGTTTGTGCAAAAATTTTAAATCTTAAAGACGAAATTTTTAAAGAAGCTTTTCATAGTTTGGCGCACCATCGTGCTGAAAATGTGCAAGTAAATGGTTTTTTTTTTTCTGTTAACAAGATGAATAAAGGTTTTTGTGTTCAATTAGTAATTTACTAGCTTGAAACACTCACAATTTTGTTTTTATTTTAATATTAAATATGATTGTTTTTTACATGAAAATGCAAGTTAGGCTTTAAAATGATTTACGAGGTTTGTTCAAAAGATAAGGTGAATTTTGAATTTTCGCCGGCTGTGTACATTCGACTGTCCATTTTTTTCTGTTATGTTGGTACACATATGTTTATCATATGTTAGCATTATCAGCCATTTTGGATTAGTGGTTTGTTTTTGACAACTGGAAAGGATAGTCACGTTTTTGTGTGTTCTTCGATTTTATACTTTTGAACAAAATGGATCAAAGAACGTGTTAAATTTTGCGTTAAAAATGAATGCTAACATGTTGATGATCCGGCAAAAAAGTGTTTATAAGTGGTACAAGCGCTTTACATAAGGCCGAGAAGAGCGTCCTGGAGTTGTGGAAAAACAAATCTTGGATTTTATTCTTTGGTCCATTTTTTTAAAATTTTTTTTAATACACATTCTTTGATCCATTTTTTTTTTCAAAAAGTAAAAATCGAAGAACACACAAAAACGTGACGTTGTCAAAAACAAACCACTAATCCAAAATCGATACTGCTAACATATGATAAACATATGTGTACCAACATAACAACAAAAAAATCAATAATCGAATGTACACAGCCTACGAAAATTCAAAATTCACCTTTTCTTTTGAACAGGCCATGTATTTATAATTCTAATTATCTTTCACAATTATATTTTGCATAAAGTATTGCCATTTCTTCTATTTTGGGATAAAATGGAAAGTAAAAGAGCATTTATCATTTATATTTATAAATGTAGGCCACTCCCACCAACACCAACAATACACTCAAGAAGAAACGCATTTTGTCGATTAAACATTAACTGAAAATTTTATTTTGTAAAGAAACTATTTTATACTATTGCCAAGAGCTTATATAATCTGAAATATGTTTGTTTCCATCTTTAAATAAATGATTATCAGAATCTTATTTTTCTTTAAAAACGTTATCATAAATTAACCCATTATCTAATTACGTCATAGTTCTACTCAGTGGCGTAGCGAGAGGGGGGCGAAGGGGGGATCGCCCCGGGCGCCCGTATTAGAAGGGCGGCAAAATTTGCTTATCGAAAAAAATGAGACGGACAAAATTGATTTTGATGATGTTATTAATGATGTTGCTGCGCATAAGGTCCGAAAAGTCAAATTTTAAACTTAAGTATACTATTTTGGTTTTTAAATAAATATTTTTCGCAATTTCATATGATTCCTTTTTTCCACCAACACCAACATCATTATTTTTATGACGTCACAAGGGCGGCAAATTACGATTCCGCCCCGGGTGACGATGGCCCACGCTACGCCACTGGTTCTACTGGCTCCAGACGGTTGGGACCAGTTGGAACTTTGTGCGGTATCCACTTTTTTGTGGATTTTCAATTTGTTTGCTTAGAATTGTTATAGATGATTAAATTAAATAATGCGAGTAAAACACATCTTGGTATTTTCTTTAGCCGGGCTTTTAAACGATATTTTTTTTATAAGCGTAGATAAAAAAGTTTCTGGTCTGTAAAAACTTTAAGATAAAAAATCTTCTACTTACGAACCTTGTTTAGTTTTTTTTTTATTGTGTAATGTAGCCAGTAGGTTTTTTTAAACTTTGGCCGAAAAAACATTCAAATATTAGTGCCAGACCTTCACAAAATAAAATAAAATATAACGCGACCCGTAAATAAAATAATAATAATTAACAAAAATAAATTGATGGGTCAACAAAGGTTGGATCAATCTTTGTTGACCCGCTGAAATTCTTAATTTCGATTACGGCTTGGTTACTGTAGTGGTGTGACTTTGCTGTACGCTCATCAAAAATCTGAAAGATAAAAATAATACGTGCTTTACAGCGCCCTTGAGGTGATTTTTCACAAAACGGCGCTATACAAATTATTCTCATGTTACTATAATTTTTATTATTATTTTGGGACTTAATTGTTGATTATTACTTTTTCAATTATAACGTGAGATTTTCGTCTCACCATGCACCTTCCACATCCCAAATTATACTCGTAATTTATGCTGAAGTGTAAAAAAGTGCTGTGCAAAATGGTATTTTTTAATTTTTTCGGAGTTCGAAATGCCATCTTCATGTTTTGCTGCAAATTAGCTCAGGAATAGCTAATTTTTATTACATGTTTCACTGGATAAAATTTCTACTAAAAGCTTGAAAGAAAACTACTATAGTTTTATACATTTTATTACGTACTATACTTTTTAACAGAGGTACTAACAGATGGTGGCACTGATTGCTATTTTTGTTTTACAACAGATGGCACTGATTGTCATACTGACAGTAGCAGTGGGAGCGCTGCAAAGCACTCCTTTTTTACATATACACAAACGAGTCGTCCGTTAAAGTGAATGCGCACATCAATACATTTTTGTGTAGAATAAAGTTAACATTGGAATGTGTGTTCGTTAAACGAGGCAAACTTAATTCAGGCTTTCGACACGTTATTGTAGTGCGGGCGGCGCGGTGCGGCGCTGTGATTCCTTGCAACAATTTGGCAAGTTTTTTGAATTGTTAATATACATTGTACTATTATTAATATTTTTATGGGAGTAAGTTAAGGTGGGCAGTGCGTGGAAATCGCGTGTCTTTTTGCCAATCTGTTAATTAATTACAGGTTTTCATTGACCATGAATGCTGAAGCCTTTCAAAAAATGTCTTTGTTTTTTAAGCAAATATATACATTTATTACAATAAAAGCATCATACAATACAAATTGAAACTGATACAGTTTTATAAGTATTTTTATTAATATAGTTTTTCAGTTCATGTAGTAGGGTTTGTTGGCGGTAGTGGTCAGGTGGTAGATTCCCTTACTGAAAAAAATAAACAAATTATAATATCTAGCTTTACAAACAAATTTGTAGTCGACATCATTTGCCACAGCTGCATTATGCAGTGTGTTGAAAATTAATTCTGTCTACATCTACGTTTTGATAAAATGGGGTGTAGTGCGAATCGCTAACATATTGAAAATCGTAAAATGATTGCAAATTACCAAAAAAGTGAATATTATCGAAATACTGCAAACTTTTGACAGTTACAAAAAAACTAGTGGAAATTGTCAACTAAGTGTAAATCGTCATATTAGGGCTAAATGCCATAAAACTGTCATGCTTGCATCAGCCAAATGAATCAAAGGTCAGAGTGTACTTACATGGCCTTAACCTTGGAGCCACCCATGTAGGACTTGCTGAGGTTGGAGCACTTGTTGTTGAGGGCCTCGTCCACGTTGGCGCACTGGTTGGCCTGGAAGTAGGTGTTGTCGAGGGAGGAGGCGAAGTACTCGTAGGAGCGGCCGTGGGAGCAGCCCACGTTGACGGGCAGGCAGCCGGGCATGCCCTGGCCCTCGTTGGGGTAGAAGTCGTTGTGGCCCACGGGCTCCTTGATACCGAGGTAACCGGCATCGGAGTGAATAATCTCTGTGTAAGCGGCGTCGCTTGGGCGGACGCGGTCGGTACCGGGGCCCCACGAAGGACCGGCGGGGTCGAAAGCTACAAACAATCACAATTATCAGTTTTTAGAAAATTGCATGTAGTTATGCAGAAAGCGTCGAACCCACCATTTGCCCAAATCGAGTTTTACATGTTTCCCTATAGATTAATTCGACATTTATATCTGCCGAAACATTCAAGCTCCAAATGCAAAAGATTATGGTAATTACTTTTTTTACTAACGAACATTGCAGATATTTGACGAAAGAAGTTTAAAAACATTATTAAATGTAGCATGGCATAAAAAATATTTTTGTTTTAATAAACACATTGATACATTATAAATAACATATTTATTATAATGCTTATTAAGAAAAAACCACTGATATTCACTTTCCAAATGCCGATTACTCATTTTAATGTTTTTTTATCGTCATATTTTCAAACGCCTTTTTCTCAGTTTCTTTTTTTTTTGGGGTTGGATGATTTCTGCATAACTACGTCTAAATTATTGTTCCCTCTCCTGTTGTATTTCAATAAATATGTACCTACACATCAATACGTATAACCAAACTGGAATAAAACGTCAACATTTTGACATATATGATAACTAAGGCAATGAAAAACAAAATATCAAACTTATTGGACCACCTCTGACACGTTTTGATCCTTCAAAGCACATTAATCTGTGATTACTTAGAGCACATTTGGAAATAAATGCTCACCTCAAGAAAAGGGTTGAGTAGATCTGTCACGCGGAAACATTCACGAATGATTTTTTTTAAATAAAATAAAACTCTACGACATGCAGGCACTGGATAAAACGAATAATATCTTACCGGTCAGGTATGAGATGGTTCCCCTGACCTTCCTGGCGGTCATTCCAGCGATGTGTCCTCCCAGACTGTGTCCCATGATGTGGAAGCTGCCTACGCTGGCTCCCTGGCTGACCAGCCAGTCAACGAGGTTGGCCTCCCAGGTGGCGACGAGGGGCACGTTGTCCACGGCGGTACCGTACAGACCGTTGGCTCCCTTTCCCCAGTCGACGCAGATGATGTTCACGTCCAAAACTTTGAGGAAAGCTAAAATAATTTTGCAAAAATTAGTAACATTGTCTTATGCGTCCAAAACGTTTTGGCTCGTGATTGTTAGTTGTAGGATTATATTAAATGCTTTTTTCCCGAAGGATATGATCTAACAAAATAAGGGTTGTACGAGATCAGTTTGTAGTGTTCCCATGAAAAAGTGATGTATCAAAAGATAAATTGTTCAATTTTCAAAAAGAATATCGTCGTCGAAAAGGTAAAACGGCTGAAGTATCGTTTTGGGAAGTTTACTCCAGAGCACTTTAAAGTTTTTTTTAACAATGAAATTCATAAGTCTTCAGTACCTGTGGTTGGATTCTGAAAAAAAAAGTTAACTCAATGCTCTCACTGAGTTACCAATGAGTTACCTGAAGCGACAAACAGATTTTTAAAAGTCCCAAACTTATGTCGCTTAAGTCAAGCCTTCTCCCAAATGGTGAATTTATTTTAGATGGCTGAAGCACCACAAAATTATTCAGAATCAATATTCAGAATCAAACGAGAGTCAGAGCATTCGATGCAGAAGAAAAACTGACTAATACTTTGATAATAATGATAATAGGCTGATTTATATAGCGCCGTTTTCGTGACAGAAATATCATCTCAAGGGCGCTGTTTTTCTTTAACTTATTTTTGACCCAATTATCGCTTTCGCCCTTTTGCCTTTCCACTACTTTCTCCATATGGATTGTTGAACCAGTTTCAAGTATATAAACCAGTCCGCTACTGAATTTTTCTTTGTGGAAGGTTTACTTATGCTATTTTCATTTTATTTTGTGAAATGAAGTAGGTCGTCTTCATGTGATATAAGATTTTAAATTGAAGTATTAAGATGAATTATTTCGCTTTACCATCTCTAACGTTCATGTTGACATCGCTGTTTCCGTTGTTATTCCACCCGTGGGAGATGATCTTGGTGGCCTTGCTCTTGTCAAAGTTGGACCCGCTCAAGCTGGAAGCATCTCCGTTCTTGAGGACGTAGGCAGTGGTAGGGTTTTTCCTAAAAATAAAAACAAAAACGATAAGCTATTTATACTGACATATGTATTCAAAAAGCACAGAGGTAGAACATTTAGGACCCTTTTTGGAATAGACATAGAAAATATGAGGAAAATTTGCAGATGGGGTAAAAAAGCAGCTTAAACACAGTTTACACCCCATTTCAGTCCCAAAAAGACTCGAGGTTCCTTTTTATCTACGTCTGAATGCAGCAAGAGTAAAAAAACTATATTTAATGCATTTTCTAAATCTTGTTAACTAAATACGCCAATGTGATAATCGTCTTAAAAGGTTGTTTTTCAAAAAAATTTACGTAAATTTTTTTATTTTTTATTAACCTGGGTAACAATTATTAAAATGATTTTTGCTATGCCTGTCTCACTGAAAGGAGTCTGCGTGTCAAGACAGATAATAATATATTAGTTGTAACCTTATAACCTAACTATAAAGGTTACGACGGAGCTCTCACCACAACATTATTTTGGTAGAAATTGAATGAAATTTTTCGCATTTTTATTTGATCTCAAGTAAATAAAGATACCATGTGAATACTCGTATATATAAATTGAATTAATATGGAAATCTATTTTTGAAACTTTGAGAATACATTAGGAAGTTCATGAATATAATTGCCAAAATGAAAATAGAGATTTTTTTTGTTCACATTATCATAAAGTATTAGTTGTTTTAATCCAACTTGTTTTATAGATAAAATAGATAAATAAACCATATTTATAATAACTACGTACTTCGTTGCTGGTCTCGATTTAAAAATATTGTTTTTAGAATATTATATTTTTCATAACACATTCATCAATAATGGAATATTCCAATAGTGTATTTGAAATGTAGGTTACCTGGTGTACAGGTTGAAGACGACATCGGAAGAAGCGGTGAATCGGGATTCGGGGTCAGTGGCGAGCCTGTCGACAATCTGCAGCTTCCCCTGTTTGTCCTCGGCGATGAAGTACCTCTGTCCCTCCCTGTATTCCATGAAGAAGGGGTGGAGGCTGGCTGTTGGAACAATACAACATTATAATCATTGCATTCCCATGTTTTAATACTCAATAACTATTCAATCCCTTTTTTACAAGTATATTAGTTTGTGTAACTATTTATTCCTGTAATACTGAATTTAACTAATAGTCTTTATTACTGGTGACTCGTGACTGTTTGGTGCTAAAGCGATAAATTGTAGGGTTACGAAATTATGCGTTTTGTTGTAGGTGAATTTTTTTAATGAAGATTTTCAGAATTCAGCGCACCAGATTGCTGCAAAATTTAGACATTAAAAAGAAGAAAAAAAAATGGGCCACAACATTATGGATAATATTTTTATGCTCGAATAAAAATTTATAGAAAGTATTAACTAGAGAGCTTGAAGAATACGACGTTTTTGATCTTGTAGCCGATTTTTATTTTCAATTTTTTTTTATAGTGAATTTTTTCGAACTTTTCAGTTGTAGTGGTTAAAAAAAAACCTGATACCAAATATGAAACTTTATAAAAAATAAATTAAAACATTTCGGCTTAACAACATCAGTAATAGGTAAAGTCATGGGTCGTCACTATTTTGACCACTGGTCTATATTATAATATTCAATATGAATAGGGTCAATTTCATGAAAATGCGAGTTTCACTTTATTTTAGAACCATGTTTTGAAAAAAAATCTCTTTTTGGTAAATTATACTTCGCTTATAGTATTTTCATAAATCCTAGTTTCAGACAAAGATGATAGTTAAAGAGCGTTTACCCGAAATGGAGGCCACTCCCACCAATACAAGCAGAGCACTGAAGAAGAAACGCATTTTGACGGTCAAACACGAACTGTACTTCCATTTTACCAAACCGCTAATTTATACTTTCGCCAAAAAATTATCTAATCTCTTACAATCTGTTTATGCCTGATTAGCAAAATCTTATTATTCTACTAAAATATGATCGCAAATTAATTTATTATCTAACGAAGTTCATCAAAATCTGAAGTTTTTTCGCCCATTCTTTTGCCTGTTGTCATAAACAAGGTGTCATAATTACCGCGCGGGGGCATGACAACAGCATCACAGTAACGTATTTTTCAATAAAAATACAAATTTCATGAATGCTAAAATGAGGTCCGCTAATCTTGAAATCAGTGAAATTGATTTGATTATTTGTGATTTGAGATTGAGTTATTGTTCATTCTGAAAATGCTAAAGGTTTCAGGGTTAATTCCTTTTTTCTGATTGTCAATTTTTACCGACTTACCTTTTTTGTATCAATCTTTGTTGACGAGATAAAACGGTTTATTTCGGATTTGGCGTGGTTACTGTAGTGTTTGATTTTGTGATTTATTCATCAAAAATCTGAAAGTAACAATACACGCATCTTGGGACTTCATTCTTCATTATTAAAACTGTTTCAATAATACCGATCATCGTGTCTCTTACGAAATACTTTTTTGTTCAATTTACTTGCACCCTCTACATACCCGATGGTATGCTGAAGTGTAAAATATAACATATCGTCGCTGGAAGGGCAAAAAGGCTTAAGCGAAACTTTGATCAAAAATGTATAAATATTCAGTTTTAATTCTGCAACGAATGCTTTGACTCTCGTTTCAAGACTTTGTGGGCCTTCAGTCATATAAAATATATTTACCATTTGGGAGAAGGCAATCCCCATAGGAAATACGTTTTGTATTGTAAACATTTTTTACCGACATTCTTATATTACTCAAAACGTTTGAGATTCGTGTAGGTTGGCTTTATCCTGCCAAACGTCACTCATTAATTGAACGTGTAAAAACAATATCAGTGAAGATTTAATCAGCATCAATTGAAATGGTGTTGATTACGGAGCACGCTATTCTCCAAGGTTAATTTATTTTTCAAAGATCTGTGATTACGGAATTGATTATTGATACGTCACAGCACTGATCAACACGAGGTGTATGTTTTTTTCATCCGGAGGTAAGAATTTACAGCTTGACACGAATAACTTTACAGCCGATAATGTTTCCACAGTAGATGTAGGTAATACCAGTGCAAAATAAATTCCTAGACTTAGGCACCATCAGGAATAATGAATTATAATCGGAATAATAAAATATGTTTTTAAATAATTGTAATGTTAACATCAAAATGCGTAAATTTATTATTTGCGTTAACAAATCAAATATGTCAAACCATTTTCATGGACAATTATTTTCCTCAAAGCTGACCAATCAACTTAAACTAGTATCAGCTCGTCCAAATACTGAAAATATTTGTACTGTTAATTGGTGTTTATACATCACGAGTGCCATAACCTTGAAAATGATGTTTCGTGCATCGCTTTTCCCATATGTGTCACATTAAAATCATATATTATACCCTATTTGGGGATGCCATAGTCTCACTGGCTCTAGACGGTTGGGAGCAGTTGAGACTATTGTGCGGTATTCATATTAGTCATGTGCACCAATACATTGTTACGCGAATGACAGTACAGTTCGTGATGGTTTTTTGTTTGACAAGCCCCCAAAGGGCACAGAAACAACAACGGCTCGGAGGGCTTTGAAGCAGAGAATGGACGATTACCTCGAGAGAATCTCCTCTTGGGGTAAGATAATCTTGTCGAATTTAATGTTTCAAAGACTCAATCATGTCTCATTATGACTAAAAGGGATCCAAATGACAATTTAATCTCCTTCAACGGAAGTAATCTTCCCAACAAACCCTCAATTGAAATGCTTGGTGTAACTTTAAGTGACCAATTAAGGCACCGGAGCTCCATCGAAGCCAGAGTAAAGTTAGCCTCTCAGAAGTTGGGCGTGTTGTACAGGGCCCGCAGATACTTCTATAGTACACAACTGCTGACCTTGTCCAAATCACAAGTACGCCCCACTGTTGAATTTCGCAGCCACCTCTGGTCTGGAGCCCCTAAATACCTGAAAAAAACCCTTGACTCTGTGACCCTATCTTAACAAACGGGTTGCAAATTTTGGAGCACAGACGTCAGGTAGGAATGCTGTCCTTTGTTCTACAGGTATTTCAATGGAAGATGCTCCGAGGAACTTGCGTCATTGATCCCTTTGGCACCGGTGCATAGTCGGGAAACTCACCAAACGCGCGCCCACCATTATTACACGGTTGACATTCAATACATGAGAACGGGTCGCTTTTACGACTCATTTTATGTTCAACAGCTCGGCTATGGAACGGTTTGCCGGCTTCTGTGTTTCCTCCCTCCTTCAACATGGGACTCTTCAAGACCCAAGTTCACTCCTTCCTTTCCTCAAAAAGACCCTCCACACAGCATCCCCAAAGATGACATAGGCCCTGAGGGAAATTATTTCCCTCAAGGCCTCTGTGTGGAATTATTGTAAAAAGAAAAGTAATGTTAATAACAATAAAAAGTAATAATAATCCGCCTACAACAATAAAATTCCTATAGATGACACAGGCCCTAAGGGAAATAATTTCCTAAAAAAATCTAAAAAAACGTACGTTTTTAGTACGCTCGACCTTTAAAATATATATCTGGTAAGAACTTACAAGCATTCGAATTCGAAATGAGATTTTTTTTCACATTCTATTTTTTTATTGTTCTTCGAAAAATTATCATCCCGTTAAACTACAATAAAATAGTTTGTCAACAGGATATTGAATACAAAGTAAATATAGATGATCTTATCAATTATCAATATATAAAACATATTATTAAAATTCACACATCTTTAAGAAATTGATATAGTATTACACCATACCATGATGCAATGTGCAGCAATATAGTACAACGATACATCAATTTCTTAAGTACACATAATAGAAACACCTAATATAAATTATTTCTACTTAGGAGCCATTTTTTCAGCATATATCTGACTCTTGTAAACAATTCACATTTTTTTATATTGCTCGGTAACATGTTGAATAATTTAGGCACGTTATACTCCATGTATTAACCTACAAAGAAACATCGCTGTAGAGACTGGCGTGCTTAACTTTGCAGTTGGTGGCGTCGTTGATGTAGATTTTGTGGATACATAAAATTAATGGATTTAAAAAATACTCCCTGCAAAGTTATGTGTGTCAAGCTGCATTCTTGTGAAAACTTTTATTTTACGTGTTCGCCGCACGAGAGTCTTGACTGGCCGCAGCCAATGGGACTAACGCATACCCAATTCAAGGCATGTTGAGAGGCTAAAGGAATATTCAGTTTAAAAATCAAATATATTCTCAGCACAGAACGTGTTTCCAGGCATTATATTTCCACCTCAATAGTGAAATATATGCAGCTTGCGTAGCTTTCATGTTGTGTTTCTTTTCTTAAAAAAATATTGTAATGTCACTGGGTAGATATTATTATTAGTAACATACTCGTATACATAATAAAGATGAATATTTGTGGGCAATCTACCAGGAGACAAGAGCTTGAAGAAGTGAAAAATACGCATGCAATTTCTCACGTATTCAATCTTCACAGCACTTCGGTAATGTACATGTACATTACAGATACATATTTAGCAGGCGTCCATGTACATGTACATTACAGATACATATTTAGCAGGCGTCAAGACGAAAGGTAAGCAAAAGCAATAATAATAATAATATTATTTTGATGATTTGTATAGCACCGTTTTTTGTGAAAAATCAGCTCATATCAAGGGCGCTGTACAAATCTTATTTTCTATTATTACATATTAATTCCTAGTTTAAATAAGAAAATCTACAGGAACATACTTGCCTGGCAGGTCCTATCGGATAGACACACTCATTAACTTAAAATTATAATTATGATTTTTATTTATTTGTTTTAATTTAATTTAATTTATTTTTTACGATTTAGGGCATTGGAGCCAAAATTAAAAATTGGAGTTTCTGAATTTGTCGTACAGTACAGGATTTGGTTAAAATTTGTATATCTAAAGGTGATTCGTCGAGAGACAGATTATGTTGAGATTCTTTTAATGAAATTAACGATATGAGTGTCTGAAAAGGTAAGTTTTCAGTTTGGACCGAAATTCTGTTAGGCTTGTTATACATTTTAGTTCCGGAGGAAGTTTATTCTAAGCCTCCGGCCCCGATACTCCGAAAGTGCGATCTCCAAACTTAGTATTTGGATTGCGTTTGGGTTCTATCAGCCTTCCGATAGCCGATGACGTTGCTGATCTAAGAGTCGACTGCCTTAGAATAATGTTTTCTGGAACGCATGGTTCGGTGATGTACAGTGGGGCCATTTTGATTATTAATATTAAATTTCTGTAAAAGTGTCTAAATACTACTCATAAAATGAATATTTATGGACAATCTACCAGGAGCACAAAAGCTTGAAGAGGAAAAACATTTTTAAAAAAACGCTGCAGTATTTTACTCATTCAAACTTGTCATCGTTAGATATTTGAGCTTTAAGCTTTAAAGTTAGATATTTGAGATTCAGGATTAAAAGTGAAATATATGAGCTTTATTTTTATTATAAACTAGCTTTTTGCTTTAAAGTTAGATCTTTGAGCTTTAAAGTTAAACCTTTGAAGTTTGAGCTTTAAGCTATAAAGTTAGATCTTTAGGCTTTGAGATTTAGGTTTAAAGCTAGATTTTTGAGATTGAAGCTTTAAAGGTAAGCCCATTGAGCTTTAAGCTTTGAAGTAAGGTCTTCGAGGTTTAATCTTTATTGTTAGACTTTTGAACTTTGAGCCTTAAGTTTTAAAGTTAGATCCTAAAGCTTTAAGCTTTAAAATAAGGCATTTGAGCTTTAAGCTTTAAAGTAAGATCTTTGAGCTTTAAACTTTAAAGGTAGACATGTGATTTTTAAGCTTAAAAGTTAGATCTTTGAGCTTTGAACTTTAAGCTTTAAAATAAGATATTTGAGCTTTGAGCTTTAAACTTTTAAGTTGTATAGTTAAGTTTTAGGGTTTAAAGTAAGACTTTTGAGCTTTGAGCTTTAATTTAAGATATTTGAGCTTTGAGCTTTAGGCTTAAAAGTTAAATCTTTGAGCTTTCAACTTTAAAGTTAGATCTTTGAGCTTAAAGCTGTAACTTTTTTAAGTTAGATCGTTGAATTTTGATCTTTTTAAGCTGTAAAGTTAAACCTTTGAGCCTTAAACTTTAAAATAATATCTTTAAACTTTAAGGTAAGACTTTTTAGCTTTGAACTTTAAGCTTAAAAGTTATATATTTAAGCTTTGAGCTTTAAACTTCAAGGATAGATCTTTGAACTTTGAGCTTTAAAGATAGATCTTTGAGCTTTAAAATAAGATCTTTGAGCTTTAAAATAAGATCTTTGAGCTTTAAGCTTTAGAGTTAGACCTTTGAGCTTTCGGATTCTTACTTTAAACCTTGAACTTTGGAGCTTTGGGTGTTTTAGATTTTTTTTTAAATTTTAAGCTTTTTCTACCAGGAGCACAAGATGCGAAAGTGGTATTTTTTTAAAGATTGGAATATCGTTTGTCAGATGAAAAATAAACCAAATATACCAGGAGCACAAGGCACTGGAGAGGTAATAAAAACCTTAATTTATTATTTTTGAATTTCTTTACTGTCTAACTAAATACCTCTCAAAAAATAAATATTTATGGCTATCTCTACCAGGAGCACATAAGATTAAAGAGTAAACACTTTTTAATGCCTGTAGTATCTCACTCGAGCAATCTTCGCAACCCTTGTGTTGTGTACATTGTAGAATCGTCTTTTACAGGCGTTCAATTTGTTTTGTAATATTTGCATTTTATACCAGGAGCACAGAAAGCGAAAGTGGTATTTTTTTATAAATTATTTAAACCTCACATGTACTCGTAGGTAAAATAATACAAAATATTCCAGGAGCACATAATGTAATAAAACATTATTTTTTGTTAAAATTCTCAAGAGTTAACCATTAAAAATACCCATATTAATGGGAAATCTACCAGGAGCACATAAGCTTGAAGAGGTATTTCTTGTTTTTTTTTTTAATATACGCCTGCAGTATCTCACTCATGCAATATTTTAACTCTGAAGTTATGTAGATTGCAGAATCATATATTTTAAAGGCGTACAATTTACGCCCTTGCATTGGAATTAACGCAGTCTGCAGGTTAATAATTCATTAATTTATAATAACCTGTATAATATACCATAGGACATCAAAAAATTGCAGCTTAACACACTCAACCTTGCAGTCGCTAGTGTAGATATTGAGGCACAAAAAAAATGGATTTAATAAATGGTTGTTTGTTCATTAGTTTCACCTTTGATCAAACACAAAGTTGAGTGTGTCAATCCACTAATCTTTTATCAGAACAATGGCCCACCATGATTCCCATGACGATCTAAGAAAAGGTTGGACAGCAATATGTTTTTATTTTTTTATTTCGAGGTATTAGTTATAATTTACAGTTACCTAATTAAGTAATAGTGTTTGTGAGGATCTTATAAACACACGCTGACTCTTTATATATTTTATTAAAACAGTAATTCCCCAAAGCAATATATTTCATATTTAATACATCATATTATATAGCTGTTGTTTTAATCAAAGGCAATCTTTTTGATTTATTTTAACCAAATGATTACGAGATATTTTGTGGGAGTCAATGCGTTTGTGAGCCTTTTTTACAGTTCTCTCCGATGGCACCCGTTTCCTGGTCAAAACTCGAAGAAATTCTGAAACGTAACAAATTGTTTTATTTGGTGCCTTTTTTGTGCAGTTAATTTTATTTGCATATTACACTTAAATATGTTTTTTACACGGGGGATACACTCCACATAATGGTGTGAAAAGAAAGCATTGAGTACCATATGTACATTGTGTAAAGGAAAATTGGAGATAGGTTCCATTGTATGAAAATCACTACAGGATGTCAAAATACAAAACACATTTTTGTTGCTTCCTACCCTATGTTTCCCTCATACCCCTCCGTGCGGGCTGAGTAATGTATGCACATTACGCTTTGTTGACCGTGTTATATCAAAATTGTGTAAAAAAAACTGTGTAAAAACAAAATTGACTGAATATGACCTGGGTACTAGGCTTTTGACAGAATTTAGTTTGTTTTAGCCTTTATAGATTTAAATGCACTATTCACCTTTAAATTATTTGGGAAAGTCTTATCTGAAAAGATATAAATTGTCATGATACCAAGACCCACAACACTGTGCCTGGCAAATAATACGATAATGACACCATGAGCTCTTCAAATTTTCCGGTTGGTAAAGATATTCCCGAGTTGGCAATATTATCGGATATTAGTATTACATATTATTATGCTAGGGAGTTAGAAACATTAAGACTTGTAAATGTGGCCCTTCAAAAAAAAAGTATTCATCATCGACGGTGCTAAAACCCTTGGAACAGGTTCTGGCAAGTTCTGAGCGCCTTTAGAGAACATCTGTACTGTACCAGGTGATCAAACCATTCAATCAATCATATTTAGGTTTTCTTTCCTCCTTCACTCACTCCTCCGACCTCTGCAGGCTTGTTGCGAAGAAGTCTTTTATGATTGGCTATCTTCCATAGTCGCTATATGTCCAGGTCAGCATTGCCATCTCAGTTATATAAATCATGATATAAGCAAATTGAATTATAGGTAAATATGTTTTTCTAATAAAATCCCTTTTATCCCTCACCAGTATGCGTCAGGTCTGAATTTTTCACACAGTAATATATTATGGCCAGATGTTTATAGTCTGTCTCCAATACAGTGTTAAAAATGTTGTAATGTCCCTGTAGACTGCCTTCAAATAAATCAGTTTTTTTCTGCCATAAAACTGTCTCGGGTTCATGTGTTCTAAAGGAAAATAGTTTTTATTCAAATATTTCACAAAATACTTTTAAAATTTTACAAATGTACAAACTTATTTATGTTATTGGGATATTACTACTGTAGATATTGTGGACACAAAAAGCAATTGTTTGTTGGTTAGTTTCTCTCTTGGCCGCGTACACAGATAAGTTTATAAATCAATACTAATTTACAGTTATCATGATATAAATATACAGTTATCATGATGTTGGCTACTTTATTATTTATGTAAAAACTACAAACAACTTTCCTGTTCTACAAAACATTATTTTGACAAGCGGTCTGAGATTAAGAGATGTTAAGCCACTGCCGTCATTTTATAATTATCTAGAAACCTGTTGTTGAAGTTCAAAAAACATCATTATAATTAAATGCATATCCATCTGTAGATGAAAATAATATAATTTTACTACATGGTTTTGTAACTAAGTACACTATAATACATTGGATTTTTTGTTGTTGTTGGAAACCCGTTTAATATGGAAATTGGATGACACCCCTGCTGAAACTATAAGAAGCGAGATCAATTATTTCTTACATAGTGTTTTTGTATTGTTCCACAACAAACAGATTTCCATCATCTTCAGCCTGGTAGAACACAGCATTACAGGATTGGTGCACGGCATCCAGATCTTTGGCGAATCTCTCATATTCATACCATGGACCGGCAAACCTTTTATGCTTGAAGTTTCTAACCTGTTTCATCTGAAAATTTAATTATTCTACAATTTTATACATTACAAAAGTTTGTTATTTCCACGATAATTGATTGTTTTGTAGTAATTCTTAAGAAAAATAATTTTAATGAATACCTTTTCATATTGAGGACATTTACCAGGTTTTACAATTTGCCCTTGCGTGGATATAATAACTATAGAGCATAATATAAAAAACATTACTCGAACCAACATTTTTATCTCTCGATTTACAGAAAACTGAAAAAAAAATGTAGCAAAACATGTTTATAGCAATTATGTACATTTTCTAGTAGAAATGTGGAATCAATGAACTACATCCACCAAACACCGATGATGCCACCGAATTCGTGTGCGATAGTCCAGTTATGCTGATACCACCAAATGCAGAACAAGTAGTAGATTGCTGACGCCACTGAAACTATTGTTTCTAGCATACCAGTTTAAAACAGAGGACGACGACCTCCCCAGCTGCAGGAGTGGAAACAACGATGATACAATATAAAAGACGAAAAAGATATGTTGTCACATCAGTATACTGTACACTTCAGCTTAGTAGTGAGTCAAATAACATTTTAAAATTTTTTTTTTTTCTCTCATAATAATAATGTATCTCTTTGTCCTCTACGAGCCAATAAAAATTTTAATGTTTTCATTATTATTCAGATTAAATTACAATAACTTTTTATATATCTACCTATTTCTGTTAGTAAAAATAACGAAATATAATTAAATGTAAAAAATATGTACTTGTTTATTCTTACTGTTAGATATCAGAAAATATGACCACTTTATTCTTTCGCTACCCAGACGTTAGTGAATATTTTGACTCTTTGGTAAATTCGAGGTAAACATAGAAGATTAACAATTTATTTGCCTAACTCATACCTAATCATATTTAATTACCTATCCATTCAGAATAACTACCTAATGGATTATTTTTGCTTCATGAAACAATTGTTACACACAAACCAAAATTATCAATGCTCACAAGTATTAAAATTGATTCGATACATCAAGTATAAATTTATCAAAGGTATTGAATTATAAATGTGAGTACTAGATTTTACTATTACATATATTGGTATTTCAAAAATACTCCTACGTTAGCCAAATGCAACAGAAAGACAGTGTTAGGTTTGGTGTCAATCAACTCTCCTGAACAATACAGTTTCAGACAAATAGATGATTTTTTATTAGTACAGAATACATTTTCAATCATTTTTACAGAAATGTTTTGACTGTCCAACTTAGAAGATGTTCCCATTTTGGACAGTCAAAAAAACACAGCAAAATAGATTAATGATATTTATTTTATCTTTAAAAAAAAAACAGTCCTAAAAATAAATGCTCTTTATTTGTAAAATTCATAAAAAAATAACAAAACTAATCAGGTAGACATTGTAAAGTCATATAATATTAAAATTTTCATTGATATATTAATTTTGTTGTTAAAATAATGTTTTAAATGGAGAGTTTTAACAAAATATATATATATTTATAAAAAAATGGTAATCAATATTTAGTTTTTCTTAGCTTATTAAAGTAGTTTCAGTAGACACATTAGGTAGGTGAAGCTACTAATATTTATATATAAAAATAATAATTTTATATAAAATAATTTATTTTAAAAATCTAGCTATAAATTTTCATAATGCAAAATGAAGAAACAGGAAGAGAGAAAGAGAGAAAGAAAGCCCTGATCCAAATAAAATTCAATAAAGAACATATTCGAAAACTTAAAGTATTATCGAGTAATTTTAATTTTAATCTTGTCAAAGGCATTATTGAGTACCCCTCGGACGTTCCAAATGTTGGCCACGTCATCAGGTTGGTTGTTGTAACTTGAGTCAATTGCTTTCACCCAAATCTCCATCTGAAAATAAATAAATATTAAAAATTATTATGGCAAAATTTTCAGAATCGTCTGAGTGATTCATAGTGGTTTAAAATCATGTGGTTACATAATTTATCCGTAATATATAATGACAGCATGCATAATACATACATAATATATCTGAATAGACAGTTATACATTTTATTTTTAGTATTTATTTCACTTTTCTTAACTAACCTAACATAACATTAGTGGTGCAAAAGAAACACAGCCCCTATTTAATTGTGTAGACTATGTGTAGTATCACATCAAAAAAGATTATTCCATGCATCATGTTATCTGGACATGTTAGCACTCTCGAGAGGTCTTCTAGCCTCGGAGAAGGTAACTTTTCCACTCCTCGTGTGCATTCACCCACTGTTAAGAACTTGAACAATTTATCAATGTTATGTCAAACTAACCTCCCTTTGCCCTCTTTGGGCTGGAATTTTAGCTGTCCACAGGGTCCAGGCCCAGTGTCTCCCGGCCGGCATGTCGTCTTGATTCACAATAGTTCCATTGATCCATGTCTTGCCCTGGTCTCCGGTCAGATCCACCCTCAGGATCTTTTGTCCGCCACCAGACCAAGCGTAGCCTACAGGAGAGAAGAAGGACGTTATAAGTGATGTTAAAAAAAGTACAACATAAGAATAAAATAAATTGTGATATTGATTGACTTGTAGAGTGCATTACTAGATCCTTCTAAACAGTAAAATTGAAAGAAAAGTTCAGGTGTAAAAATTCATCTGTGTAGTCAAGGATGTCACTATTGTCAATATTGTGGATATATAATTTATTTGTTAACTCCTCTTTTGACCGCCTGTAGACATAAGTTTATGAATCTGTACATATGATTGTGATGTGGGTTTAGACTTTATGCATGAGGCCTGTTCAAAAGAAAAGGTAAATTTTGAATTTTCACGGGCTGTGTACATTCGATTATCGTTTTTTTTTTTGTTATGTCGGTACACATATGTTAGCATTATCAGCCATTTTGGATTAGTGATTTGTTTTTGACAACTGGAAAGGTTAGTCACGTTTTTGTGTGTTCTTCGATTTTTTACTTTTGAAAAAAATGGATCAAAGAATATGTTTTAAATTTTGTTTCTTACTTGGTCCATACAACACCAAATACATAGGTTTACAGAAAATTACATCTCCCATCATAATAATCACTTCAATAAAAGAATTATTGTACTTAAAACATTGTAAAAATATAAATAAAAGTGTTTTGATCACTTCACGGAAAGGTATATATTTTTTTAACCAATTCACTATCTACGAAAGTAATACTAAATATTTTACTGAGCCAAGTTAATGTGAACACCGTATTGGTACTTGGCTGCTTTAAAATCTAGAGAGAAAGAAGAAAATATCTAGGAGAAAATCGTTTCATCACATTTAATTTCATTCGTAATCGCATAATTTTCTCACCTTTAACCACAACACTGAAATCTTCCATCCACTTTGACTACCGCTCCATTTTCTGGGGAAAGAATAGCCGACGTTACAGGAAGATACTGGATAGATGTAGAGTTTTTGTAGGCATTTTCGTCTGGGTCAATACTCGGATTAAATCCCTTGTAATCCATCTGCTGCCAGTGGGATGGACTTTCCTCCTTACTAACTGTTATAGCCGCTAAAACAAGAAAAAATATTTACTAAAAACTGTTAACTTTCCATAAAATATGTAATATAATATATGAAATAACTAACTCAACCACTTGACACATCTGGCACCGACAGTTCCAGGAATAAAGGCTCTGACAGGGAAGCCATGGTCCTTCGGGATCGGTTTGCCATTCATTTCGTAAGCTAAAATGACATCATTCCTTTCTCCCATTGCAGTTGTAAGAGGAATCGAGGATCCGTAGGGTTTACCAGTGGCATCAAAATCAGCACCTACAAACTATGAAAAAAATAACACTTGAATACAAATATAATTTTTAAATGCTTTATATCTTCTTGTTTCTTCCTCAGAAAATTTCAAAAGCAATACACAAAAGTATCCAAAACATAATAACCGAAAAGTCATGCCGGCCAATGAGAATTTTCCTTTGTTAGGTTAAGAATTGGGACGAAACAACAAAACACATTCTGTTGCAATTAAGCCTGGCAATAAGAAAAGATTTATAAAGTAATTTGGTTCTTGCATAATTAACAATCTTTAAATCTATCATTGTATATTAATTCTGCAACAACTTGGTACATCATCCTAAATCCAAAGAAATAATATTGAATCAGTAAAGGAGTAACTTATCATTCCTAGAGCAAAAAAAAAACAAACAACCAAAGCAGGTGTTAGTTCTTAGGCGCATAAAACCATAGAATGCATAGTAATAAAAGGTATTGACAGCAATAGTACAGAGATGCATTTTTTGTAATGCCTGTAATTAGCTAAAAAAGATAAACATGGTTTATTCAAATAAGGAAAAAGGGCTCAACAATCATTGCTACTGTAATTATATTTATATTATTACCTCTATGCTCTTTCAAAAGTGCATAAAACTGACGTGGCAAAATAACTCAAATATACTCGTAAATGCAGTTTTTTGCATTAATAAGTCAATTATTATGCTTATTTTGAAGTATAATAATAAATTAATCTGCTCAACCAACCTCCAAACATTGGCTATACTCTCTCGAAAACTTACAAGAGAGATAATATCATTAATGTTTTGAAGAAGGGTGAAACTACCAAAAACAATTTTACATGAAAAGCTTATAATTTTTCTATTCATAATAATGTTTTATGTTTTAATGATTTTTTTTTAATGTCACCAAATTTCATCTTAAAACTATTCTAATAATATTTTTTTAATGAGTTTTATTTTTATTTTTTTTTAACAAATGATAAGGATACAGAATTGGTATGCAGTGTCATAATATAGAAAATATTGAATGATAAAGAAATCTATAAAACAGGAAAAAATTGTGTACATATTGCCATCTTACTTTTTCGAAGTATTGATTTTTTTTTTTTGTGTAATATTAATTCAGTTTATATACACTGTCTAGTTTCTAGTTAATGATTAATACCTCCCTAATTGAGAAAATTCTTATGCTTAGGGAGGGAGTACTGTCATTGGTTTCTTGAATTTATTTTTATGATTAAAAATGAATATCATTTGAATATTATTTTAAGTTATTTTATTGAAAAGTGTACTTTGAGTTTTTTTTTTTTAATATTTCGTAGTTGTTTACATCTATTATGTCTTTAGGAAGTTTGTTGAAAATCTTAATTGCTGAGTAGGAATAGTGATATTTTGCTGTTGTTGTATTGAGTTTCGGGATAATTATTTGGCCTAATGTTCTTGGTCTGGTGCTCACTGAATCCAAATTGCTTTTTTCTTTTGGATTTGAAGTAATGCATTTTTTATGTTTATTTTTTTCAAATCTAAAACTTTGAATTCTGTAAATAATTCGTCAGTAGAGTGATCTAATGGCTTTTTTAGGATTATTTTTATTAGTCTTCTTTGTACTATGTATTTCAAGTGGGGCTAAGTTAGTTTTATACGCACCTCCCCATTCTATTATATAATAATATTTAGTAGAGTACCAACCTGAACATGCTTGAATTCATCAGGAGTAATCCCGGCTGCTTCCAGAACATCTTTCAATCTAGCCCCAGCCCAGACTGCGTTTCCAACAGCTCCAGGTCCCCAGTTTAGGCCTCTGGTTGGTTTAAACTGAAAAATGTTTTAATTTTGCATAATTAATAAAAATAAATTATTAAATTAGAAATAACTTTAAAGATTTTATGCTTATAATTTTTATATTAATAGGTAGATATGAGATATTTTCAGTCAAAATACCAAGCCCGTGAAATTTCCCACTATAAAAATATCTTCTTCTAGCAATACTATTTCCTAACGGGGTTGGCAACAACTAGCGTTGTGACCGCTCCGTAAGAATTACTTATTTTGGTGGCAGTTCCCACTTCCTTCATTGCTCATTGAACAAATACTTCAATTGAAGTTGGTAGTTACGCTCATATGTTCATTAAACAACCATTTTTGGGGTATCAACATAACGGTATTCCAAAAACCTCTACAAAATTGTTATTTTTTTCTTAGAGGAAATAGACTCTGAGACCTACTAATGATCATTGTGTCTCCTTACATAAAACTTAAATTACTAAATTGCAATAGCAGAAAAAAATACACCACAGGGCAGAAACAAGAACATAAGACAATGGAGCACTAGAAAGAACTTACTGATGAAACTAAACTAACTAACTGAATATAAGAAGGCCGATGAAAATAAAAATAGTAGGCTTACTAAATTAACCAACCTGGTTCATCTGAGATCTCCTGTTCCCTGCACACATGAGGGCTGATGTCACGGTGTGTTTGGGAAACTTCTTCACATCATCCAGAGTCAGCTTGAGTACTTTACTTCCAGGTTCGTTGCTTTTTACTTCTATTACATATGTGTCTAGATCTATCTCGGGTACTGGCAGATGATGTCTGACATAAAATAAGTGACTGAAAATCAAATAAATCCTGATATATTTTACAGAATAAATGTGTATATTGGAGTGGTTACAAGCTCTCATTAGCATATAAATTGCAAATTTTTTTCTTGCAATTTTTTTTGTGGAAATATAGTTTTTTATTGATAAAATGAATCAGATATGTACTTTTTTTTAACAACAACATTTGTTTTAAGTGTTAACAGACTTAAGAAAAATTCTCCTTTCTGGTCGACAGTTTAAAAAAATTGGTGAATAAATAATGCACTTATTTATTCAATTCAATAATTATGGCAGGCTACAAAGTAACTAGCTTACATGGTTTGGGCACGTAGAGCGAATGAATGAAGAAAGGAGTGTGAAAAGAATATATGATGCGAAAATTAATGGAAGAAGTCGAGGACGCCCGAGAAAGACATGGCACGATCAAGTTAATCAAATACTTGAATCGGGTCATGTGAAGAGTCATAATAACAGAAGAGTAATGTATGAGACGATGTATGAATGTGAATGAACCAAGGAGTGTGTGCCAAGAGAGTCATATGACGGTCCGTCCTCTCTGCCTACCCCTGCGGAGAAACGGCGTACGGGTTAGTTAGTTTTTAGTTATACAAAGTAAGTATTTTTTTACGAACATGCATTTTTACTGGATTCATATTGATACAGAATTGTTGTAAAAGTTTGTTAGATCATTATTACTTCACAACAATATTATATTATTATCTTGTAAAAAATTAGAACATATTCTTAAAATATTATTATTTTGATAACACGGAGGCCAGATTGCTATTGCTTTTTGTGTCAGAAGCAATTATTGTTAATTACTTTTTTCTGATAATCCTTATCACATTTTGACGCCTTTATTGCTTCAAGCCCAAATCAAATTCGGTGAAAAACAGAATTTTAGCATGCAAAATCATTCAATTCTAGAATCTTACTTGTTTTCGTTATGCTTTTGTTAATGAATTCTTACTTAGGTGTGATGTATGAAGCGCCGAGCAAAGCTTTGGGGGTCTCGGCATTACAAGGTTTCTCTGATATCATTAGTAAATTAGGATCTCTTTTGGGCTGGTTTGTCCACAAACCATCACCTTTTTCAATTACACGAGCATCTTTATAATTTCCTGTGAATGAAAACAGAAATACACAATACTTCATAACTAGTGGGTGAACTTTCATTGCATTAGAATATTGTTTTGCGATTATTCAAAGAACAAATTTTTCAACTCAAACTGTCATCTATGTGGGGACTATAAAGACTGTAGAAAACTAATAATGTTGCGAAAAGAAAGGTTCCTGCATTTCCATTTAATTTAATTCTTGGATTTCACGTGATTTTTCACACTCACCGGTTAGCATGAAAATAAAGGGTTTTGCGAATAACTAACTGCTACCTTTAATAAATAAAATCTAATCATTGATATAAACAAACATGGAAACAGTGATTCCACAGGAACTCAAGAAATATAGTTACAGAAATTCGTGGTTTCCAGTTTGGTGAGATATTATTATCAGAAGTGTAAATAAAATACAACGCACCTATACGGAAGGTTTCCAAGAGTTCAAGAACTTGGGGTGAATCGTGCTGTTGGTAGAGGTCCCAGAATGGATCTACAGGTCCTCCTGCAGACTCCAAAATCTGGTTTCCACCAGGATGTGTTGCGGCAAATTTGGTGATATCGTACACTCCTGACTTGTAGGTTACCCATATTCCTGTTTCACTATCACAAAAATATACACTTAGATTTGTAAAAAAACACAATACAATATTGAAAAATAATAATTCATTAGTCTTAAATTACTTTGATAAATTACTAAGATCAGTGAAAAGTCTTATAGAACAGTAATTTTAATATAAAGCTCTACATTTTTAGTGTTGGTAGTTGAAGGATAGCATGAGGAAGATAGATATATTAGATAGTTATACTCTCTATCGTAGGACATGTGACTTGATAGCTTAAACTGCTTGACCAAAAACAGTCTATGTTGTCAACACACAAAGTATAGAGTGAAAACATTTATAACGATGCTGGGAACTCGTTATTTTTTTTTAAACAACTGATTTCAAGTTGCAGGGAGTGAAACCTAAAAGAACCAAAACCTCTTCATTTTGCCCTTAGGCAATGTTTCACCAAATAATTTAAATTTGAAAAGACAAAACTGTTATTATCTTACCTGGTTGTGTGCTTAGCAACTTCTTCATATCCATATACAGGAAGACCTTTGACAAAATCATCTGTGTTGTCTTTACCAGTACCTTTCTTATCTTTACTGTCCACACTTTTTGCTAGTCTAATATTGTTTCTACCTGAAATAAAAAGAAAAATACCATGGTGAAGTGTGATTCTTTCTAAAATAAATGATCTAACACAGAACTAGGTGAATGGTGATGAATTTAAAAAACACAAATTTTTACTATTCAACATAAAAATATGACACATCTAACTCCCATGTAACCCGTCTCCCAGAAGGTAATAAAAATAGCCGAAGGTATTTTTTTATGTAATTGTAAAGCCACCTCTGTCATCAATAAAATAAAACCCTAAGTTACAGATGTTCACTATGATATAGATCAGTGGTCGGTAAACTCATTAGTCAAAAGAGCCATTATGTCTCTTTTCTCCAAGTCTTTCAAAGCAAACCACTTTTGCTGTGAACTAAGTCACATTAGCGCTACATCAACATTGTCAACCCGACCGACCGCGAGTCCCCGCTCGCTCTCCCATACGTAGTCAAAATCGATTTGTGGCTAAAGAGCCACACTCAAGTGGGTAAAGATCCACAGTTTGCTGACCACTGATAAAGACTCCATAAGCGTCCATTCCGGACACTAATAGTATATATACCATAGATATAATTATAATTGTACTAGTCTGAAGATGCCTGTCATAAGGTGCAACCCGTCAGGTTTTAATAAAAAATAGTGGAATAAAGTTTAAAATTTGGTATTATTGAATCATAATAATATGATTCGACAACCATGAAAACAATAGGACGCGTTTTCCACCTAAAATATAAGCCTTTTTAATTTTAAAATTGGAACACTCCTCAAACACGACCAGTAGGCTTAGTAGTTGGTAGGTGTAATCAATATATTATGACAATGTTGTCAGTTTGATATTAATTATTAAGAGTAGGGGATAATAATAGTCGCAAGGTAATTATTATAAAATGATTAAAAAAAAATCTATTTAGTTTTAACATTTTACATACTTGCCAGATAGAATACTGCTACTGCAGATCCTGCGGCAACTCCAAATAATAATAGAGATTTGTTCTTGGGTTGGTGCAAGTATTCTCGATATTCATTTTTCTGGTAACCATTATTAGCTTGATGAAAGTGTTTCACAGAATAAACTTGCAGATGTCTTGGATGTCTCAAGTTATTTAACACATTTCCCATTGATGGATTTCTATAAAAACAATTACAAAAAAAATTATTGGGATTGTGTGTAAAAGCAGTCGTAAATTGGTATAAGCTTGCGGAGTTTAAAATAAAAATATAAATAAGTACAAAATTTATTATTGCATTGTCGAATCTCCATATTATTATTATCTGTAAAATATTTTTTATAACAAGGTCAAAACCATTGAATATGTGCATTTCATATTTTTAGACAAGTTTCTTATCAACCAAACCAGTTTCTAAATTTCAAGATAATCGTGTTAATTGATTTGTTTGTATTTTTAAAAGTAGCGAATAACTTACCCACAATAGAGAATTTTACACAAACTCATGTTCTAATGATTATTCTTTCATATATCGCAAACACTATTCAACTGTCAGGTAACTTATATATAGATCACGCAGATAATAAACATGAAAACATGGGTAAAAAATGATAAAAACAAGTGTTGGCAAAACCCATTCACGAAAACTTTTTTTTCTTAGATATTACATAGTTTTACGGCAAAAAAATAACAGCACTTCAGTATCTTTTCTATGTCCTGTTATAAAAATACAGAAAACTCTTCCAATTATTCTTATCTTCTAATTAAATTTACGTATTTGTAAATTCGTATCAGAAAAATAAAACAGTAATCTACAAATTGTGCAAATTGGTACATAGATCCTGTTTCGACGAAAGATTAGGTTTACATGACAGAAGTAGTGTTGTTTACGAAAAAAATAAAAGAATACACACACCACGGATCCCCGTTGAAAAGTTTTGTCAAGATTATTGATAACATTTTCAACAAGAATCATCTGCGTTATTTAAAGAAAACAATGTTTTGATAACTTTTATTTTTCTATTGTTCGTAGTGAAAATAAAATATCGGACAGAGGATGTTTCCCAGTTTTTTTTAAGCTTATCATTTTTAGATTTATTGTAAGTCCTTGATGAATGGTGCTCTTACATAAATCAGCTGGGTTTGACGTTTCTCAGCCCTGTTATAGCACATATGTATACATATTCATAATATTATTTATGGCACTACCTATTTGACTGCCTTTTGTTTTAATACTTCTGTACAATATATTATTATTATTTTACTACGAAAGATCAATAAAATAAAGTCTAGAAAAGTAAAAAGCTCTTGTTTCGTTAACATTTTAAAGAGTAAATCACGAACCCAACACGTCAACCGAAGGCGCTGTCAGTGTCAGATAGTTTTCACCGGTACCGGCGACACACGTAGGGGCAGAAAATTACGATTCATTGAACGTGGACAAAAAATAACTGTTGGTTTTTAACCGAATAGATACTTGAAAATCCACGAACGAGGCTCTGTATTATTGAATTTTAGTTATCGGCGCTCCCCAAAAACCGGGAGGCATTCGATAATTAAAGAATTATCTTATCTACAAGTTGTTATCAGTGGAATATAACAAATATTCTCATACATACCAGTGTTTAGTACGTGGCCGGTGTTTACTTAAAAAGTTGGAGTGCACATTGATTGTCATTCAATAAATAGTATCGCATCATATCAAGTAAACATACACGCTTTTGTTCGTGTTTTGTGAATATAAAAAGTTGTAAGGAATTTCTTATTTGTAAACATTTTACAAAATAAACCAAAATGGCATCTGACAACCTATCTCCAACAGACTCCTTGGATTCTCCATCCTTACATTGTGAGCGCCATCATGTAGACTTGAAAATAGACACCTTTGGCGTGATGGCGGCCGCACCCGGAGATACAGACAAGGCCAACCTGTCCATCACCAGGTTCACTTGGAAAACAAGGAACAACATGCAGGTTCAAGTGATAACATACGGCGCCACCATCACAAGCATCAAAGTGCCCGATAGACATGGAAACGCCGCCGATGTCGTTCTGGGTTTTGATACTATGGAAGGATACCAACAGTCTAACAATCCTTACTTCGGAGCAACAGTTGGAAGAGTTGCCAACAGGACTGCGGGCGGAGCATTCTCCTTGGGAGGGATTAACTACACCCTCAGCAAGAACAAGGCCCCCAATCATTTGCACGGAGGTTTCCGCGGCTTCGATAAGGTCAACTGGGACTACCACGTCGAGGGATCCAAAGTTGTTCTAAGTCACCTTTCTAAGGACGGAGAAGAAGGATACCCCGGAAGTGTGCTCACCAACCTTACCTACCAGGTGACTGCTGATAACATCATCAAGGTGTTCATGGAAAGTATCACCACCAAGCCAACCCCGCTCAATCTCACCAACCACTCCTACTTCAATCTGGCCGGCCACGAATCAGGCCCCAGTGAAATATACGATCACGTCATAACTATCAACGCTGACAAATACACTCCAACTTCTGAGACTCTGGTAACGACAGGGCAAATATTGCCTGTGGGAGATACATTGTTCGATTTAAGAGTTCCTAGAGTCCTCTTAGACCTATTGAAACAGGTCCCATCCAATGGATATGATTCCAATTTCTGTGTGACCAAAGGAGCAGATCAAAGTGTTGCCTTTGTATCCAGAGTTGTGCACCCTAAGTCTGGAAGGTCTATGGAAGTATACAGCGACCAGCCCGGAGTACAGTTCTATACCGCCAACTTCCTTCCCAATCCTTCGACTGAAGGCTACGCCCCTTTGTATGGGAAAAGTGGGGCTCCCTACATAAGGCACGGAGCTTTCTGCTTGGAAACTCAGAACCTGCCTAATGCAGTCAACTTCAAGAACTTCCCCAACTCCATTCTCTATCCAGGAAAAAAATACACCCATAATGTTGAATATAAATTTGCTTCACAGAATTGAACTTAACACTTAGAAAAGAGTGCCAATTTATATCCCAAATAACAAATATATACTAAAGTAATGCTAACGTTCATTTAAAGCCATTTAAATTTTTCTTTATATAAATCCTCATTGAAGTTATTAAATATGTTATTGTCCGATTAAGTACACATTATTATTGCACCTATTAAATTAATATCACGATCTATGGGTCAAGTACATTTATTACTCTATTTTCATGATAAAAATATGTGTTTTGCAATATGTTTTGTAATTTGCTAAGACAACTTGTGTACCTAAAAAAAAACTCATAATATTTGCTCGTATCTGTTCTTATCTTATATTCTATATTTTTATTTAAACAATCAGTGCTGTATTAAAATTCTAAGCTTCCTGCTTTAGCTTAGTATCAGAACTCCATGTACTAAATACTAAACTTGTTATCAAATGTACAAAAAATAAATCATCCCTAAATCTTTTTTTTTTCTAAGTATTTGCATTTATAATAAGGAACTATAATGAAAAATATTATGGCCCCAAAGAATATATTTTCATATATATCAACAAATTCTGATTCTGAATATATAAGTTTTATTATTAATAAATCGTTATTTAAAAATGATTAAAAAACCAACACGTTAAAGGCTGATTCACACCAAAGTCCGGTTCCGCTCAGTGCCGATATTGTTTCGCAAGAGAACTTATTGATATGGTATGAATATCAATCAAAGAGTATGTGCCAAGACAAATTTGTGTGGCAGTATATCCTTCTGCCCACTCTTGTGATGTTTAACTACTTATTTAGAATGCAGATTTTTTTAAACCATTTTTTCACCACTAAATAATATTTTTAATAATTAATAATTGATTAAAATTTTATTTAGTGATAAAAAATGGTTTTTGATTTTAAAAAAATCTGCGATGTTAGTATTTTTACAATTCAAAATAATTATTTAACTAACTAAGTAGTTAAATATCACAAGGGTGGGCAGAAGGATATTCTGCCATACAACTTTGTCTTGGCACATACTCCTTGATTGATATTCATACCATATCAATAAGCTCTCTTGCGGAACAATATCGGCACTGAGCGGAACCGGACGTTGGTGTGAATCAGCCTTAAAACGCCCTGTGATTGGTCGGCAGTAGGGATGGTTGATATCGGAAATTAGGTGTACCTGCGGTTCCAGTTACCGGTGACCGACGAGGAACCGGTTATTTATCCGGTTCTTTTTGGAGCCAGTTCCTGGTGCCAGAAAAGTTTCACCAAGAAAATTTTTATATTTGAATCGAAAAGTACTAGCAAATCGACAAAAGTTCCTCCCCCACAAAAAGTGCTAGTAGGTAGTGATTTGAAATCGAAAAGTATTAGCAAATCAACAAAAAAACCTCTACGAAAAAAAACACTAGTCGGTAGAGATTTTAAATCAAAAAGTACTAGCAAATCGACAAAAGTTCCTCGTCTAAAAAAGTACTAGCAAATCGACAAAAGTTCCTCATCTAAAAAAGTACTAGCAAATCAACAAAAAACCGGTTCCTCGGACAAATGATATCGATTTTTAACTGCCAAAAAAAGGAACCGGTTTCTCAGAGAAATAATATTGAATATTGACGGCTCCAGTGACCGGCTTGGCACCGGTTCGTTTTAACCGGGACAGGAATATCGACCATCTCTAATTCTGTCCAGGTTTCGTAATTTCAAATTTGTATGGAAATGTCAGCTTTGTTTGGATATTAAGAGGTTTATTCAAGGTATGATGGTGGAGGCGACTTAAAGCTCCATAATTGTTATTAAATATAGACATATATTAATAATATGACAGAAAGAGGATATATTTGATGACAACCTGAACCTACCAATCTTTGATAACAAAATTATGATAAAGTATTCTAAATAATATATAAAACTGATTATGTAAGTGATTCGAAGTAAGTACATCATCGTATTACTTGTTTTTTGTGCGGTAAAGTTCATTCCTCATTTGACATTCATTATAACCTCAATAATGTGGAACGGACCCTTCAGGAACACGAATAAATTGTTTATTAGAAGCAGTAACGGTTGAATTTTTACACGTTGCAATAACAATAGTAACCAGACACTGACTTTTACACGGTTTTCTCGAATTAAAAGCAGTTAAATTTAAGAAAAAAAACACTTGAATTTCCCATATAAAATACTGTACTGTCAATTCAAACGAAACAATGTGGAGTTGAATGACGTCACGCCCAGCCTGCAAAATTTTGAGCGTTTTGGCGGGCTTTCAAAAATTCAATCTTTGAAAAATAATTTTACTACGGAAACGAACTTAAAAAAAAAATACTGATTAATTCCTAATTAATGTTTGAAAATAAACATTGCTAAGTAAAAAAAGAACTTTATTTTATTGAATAATTTTATTTCGGAAATAAATTTAAATACAATCCATTCAATCTATTTTAACACAAAATATCATAATATTCATTTTAAGCTACACAGCAATACATCAATATTTGTGAAGCGTGTGTTTAATTCTACAAACGTATATTATTACATAAAGTAATTTTTAAAAGTTAACAAAAACAGGCTATCCTGTATATCTTTTATAGGTACTGATAAAAGAAAATCCAATCACAATATTAATTGTATCATTTGTAAAAAAATCCTTGTAATTACAATCCAAAAGACAAGACTTGCAATCATATAAAAATATTGATAAACAGTACATATTGACACATTTAAACGTAGCAGCTATTAAACATCGACCTTAAAATAATATGTAATAGATTTTTTTATAGTGGATAGAAATCATTTTTATTTTTCAACAACTAACATAGTATACACTGAAAACTCCATAGCAAATGCATGCATTTATAATAAGTACTTACTTAACTTCTTTATGAATCCATTTGATTAGAAGATTACTGGATAAGAATAAAACAATAAATTATTTGTTACACTTTAAATAAAAAGGTTTTGGAAATAAAACATAAATATATCCTGATTATTTTTACTGTGAGAGGATATTATGCCAGTAATCGAGAAATGAATTTGGGGATAAAGAAAGTGAATTATTGTCACATTATAAGAATAATTTTTTATCAAAGGAAAGAAATTTCGTATTATTTACTTTATAAAGATGAGATTTGCATGAATTTAATATTGTGAATAAAAAAAAAACTCAAAAGTAACGTATAAAAATGTTGACAGTAGTAAAGACTATGTATTATTGTCATCACTCACTGTGGAATGAAGTGTTTAATTATTGTATTGTAAAGAAATATAAAACTAAAAGTTATTTGAAGATAAGATAAGTAAAAACTTACCGTCCTACTTATAAACGTGGTGCATAAGAACAGAATAGTAAAAAACGTGACCTAAAACCACGGTGTAAGTATAATTAAACTAAGCCTTACTCCTGGTTTAATTATCCCAACGCTGAACTGGCGCGTAAGAATCTAATAAATAAGATGGATAGTTTTTTGTTGGCATACAAATTTTAATTCCACTTAAATGTCATAATTTTGAAAATACTCTCATTAAGGAATTCTCAAAGTTATAAATAAATCTTCAGCGTCAGTATGTATGTTTTTTCTGTTATGGTTATCTCTAAATTGATCCCTAAATGCAAATTGAACTATATAAATGATTACACATGGATTTAAAAAAAGTATCTTTAAAAAATTGACTATGAAGCTTTATGCAATAAAAAATAAGTACCTATCTACTAACAAGTTGATGCACACACCTTTCTACAGTCTATCCCGTTTGAGGTCTAACTCTAATTCGTACTAATATTGAAAGCAAGTAGGTATTATATATCTCTTTTATTTGTTGTAGAAAGGGAAGATACGGTATCACAAAATGTATATTATTTACAAATAGGTAAGTATCTATAGTCAATAATTTCTTCCCTAAAATGATATTTATCTCTGCCATAATTGTTTAGAAAAATCACAACTGCTAGGTTACTAGGTAATTTTAATATATAAATGATTTCCTATGATAATGTTAAAACGTAAAGGTTTAAGTAATTTGTTTTGTTTTAACTTGTTAATATATAAAGTTATAATTTAACATAATACTGCAATCATACTGTTTTCTAAGCATTATAATATAGCGGAATGCACACATATAAAAGAATTTTAATATTGATATTTTTATAATTATTCTTTAAGTCAATTAATTCTGTTGATACGAAAATGATATCCGTGAAATTAATTATTGAAGATAAAATTTCCAACGATGAATAGAATACATTCCAAAATAAATCAATTTCGCTCACCCTCCTCAATTAGCCATCTTATGTGTATCTTTTACAATTTATTGGCTCTGAAAAACAGTGATCTGATATTATAGTTGGGAGATATAAAACCATATCTCTCAAGAGAATCAACCCATTTTACCCTGTAGATATGAAAGCATGGAATCATCAAACATATCATTTTTACCCATTTCAGAAACACATTTTTATTGAGGCGGGTAATGTACATGTACTTGGAAAAATTAACACGGTAAACGCACGGGTTGCCGGCAATGAAATGAATTAAACAAATACATTATTTATTTTATTTCACAAACTTTAGTTAGTGAATGTTTTCTGAAATATAAATCATATTTTATATTGAAATCAGCATTGGACATAATACAAAGTCGAATTACTATAGCTATTTGTGAAGACATGATTTTTTTGCCTTATAATGACAAATGTTTGTGCGTTATATTATTTTAGTTTTAAATAGAGATGTGATTTTACAAACAAGTGCAAAACTAAGCGTTTACTTTCTAATGATACAAAGAACTTTCACAACTCACGCGATGAAATTCATCAAATATGTATTGTCACGGATATGGTTTTTGACCAGCACCTCTAGTAATATATGTATGTAAATACAACGGTAAATGTCTAGTTAAAAAATAACTAGATTTATTTCAAACAAAAAGCAACTATATAGGATGAACATGTAATAATTTTATAAAAATGTATGCATACCATATGTATCGGTAAAACATTCCTAGTTATTCAAAACATGCTTTTGGCTGAAGCTCTTTATCATAGTAAACACGGAATTTGGAAGAATCTGAATAAGAAACAGTATATAAATCAGTGTTTTAAACTATCAGAATATTTAATATTATTATTGTCAGATATATGTATACTGAATATGATGAAGAAATAATTTATAAAACCACTTTGTCATTAATTTAGATTTCCGAGGATCTACTGCATTTTGAATGCCGAGATTTTGCCCTTTTTGGTACGCATTAGAGATTTTAAGAGATAGATTAATACATCACACGTATTGTTAATAGATATACATTACCAAACAGCTATATAAAAAAATACACTTACAATATTACTTTTCCTTACAATCAAATTCAATATTTTATAGTACATACATTTATTTAAAAATACCATACACACTTTTAGTTAACTCTATAAATATAGGTTCCATGTTATTGTCAGATATAGTTTCAATAGTATTGTCTCAAACACATCAACAGGTAAACTAATATTTATATTTCTTCTAAGCCGCTGTTTGCGGTCAGTTATGCTTTAACACCAAGCGTTATAAGACTTCTGGCATTGATGCAAACAGTTATGTCTACCATTTTATGTGATCTTGTTATCATATTCACTACGTCAACTGCAAGTTTTATTCATATAACCTTAAATCAAATCTACTGCAATGTTCACATTTAAAATCAATAATATACACTATAAAGTTAGTTATATATTTTATGAATTCCATTCTGTGTTGTCTCTATACACAAGGATTAATACTCTTTTTCTAATTCGGAAAATAATCCACATACGATTCTCTCTGTGAAATAATTATTTTAGTATGTAATAGTTACACAACAAATGTATTCTTATGGTAATTTAATTAATTTAACATTACATTTAAGATACTTAAACAAGTAGTTTGATTGATACATCGCCACATAGACATGTCTATGTATAAAAGCTGGATGCTGCAACATGTATTATGGTCTAATAAAGCCAAATACCAATGCATTTTACTTTGTTCAGTATGAGAACGAAGTTACCATAGTTAAATACATAGTTCATACTAATCAAAGCAATTTGAATAGTTATTGTATAAAGTTATCATTCATCAAGTGTATTGTTGCTGTGAGACCACTTCAGACGACATGTTATTTTACCAAAGTAACTCGTTCCCAACGTGAAGTTTTATCGTTAAAATATTTAACTAGTCTGTTATCTAAAAACCAGATTAATGTTAGTTTATCATAGCCTTCAATAAATACCACATCTATTTGAATTGTACAAATGTGGAGGAATAATTAGTTCCTATTTCACAAACACACACTTGTGCATAAAGTATATTATATAGGGCTTTGTATATAATTATGTAGTCTACGTATCAAATACTCGGGTATAAAAATAAGTCACAAGATTAGAGACTACATTAGGAGTCTTGTTTCTAGAAGTGACAGCTTATCCCAGAGAGTCACAGTCCAGAGACTACATTAGGAGTCTTGTTTCTAGAAGTGACAGCTTATTCCAGAGACTCACAGTCCAGTGACTATGTTAGGAGTCTTGTTTCTAGAAGTGACAGCTTATCCCGGAGAGTCACAGTCTACACAGTAGGAGCTACACGCTGAACAATGAACAGTGACAACTTCTATTTCCTAGTCTTCTAAAACACCCAACAACCATATAAGCTGTAGCAATTGACCATATTTGTATACATTAAAATGCCACAAAAAATATTCAACATAACCCCTCGATTTGTGAACTTTAAAGAGTCACGGTAAAGTATAATAAAATGCAAGGCTCAAAACAACGTTCTCTAATACAAGCACATATATGTGTTTACCTATTCATCGGCTAGTGTCAGTAAATGTTGCGACTTGTCTGTTGTCAGTTGCTGTCAGTTGTCAGCGTTAAGTGTCAGTAATGTGACTGTCTGTGCCTGTGACAGTGACAGACACAGCATTGTAATAAGACCATTCCATCACTGAGGAGTGATGGTAATATGACAATTGTGACTAAGATTTATTAAAGCTTCATAAGGTTTTGCTAACTACTGGTAAGTCTAAGATTTTCAGTTGAACACATTTCTATTAAACTACTACGGCATTCTTAAATACTTTTTACTCTCTCTGAATTTTTATTGTGGTCACCGACTTGGCCTCTTCCACAGATAATAATATATATTATTCGCTAGGTACTCATAATAATTCTGTAGGTATGTACATACATAATATGCTGTTAATGTTTGTGTCTTGAAACGCATGAATTATTTGGTATATTGAAAAGATTAAACCATAATAATTAAAAAAGATTTACAGACACCTACTGAAATTATTGTGCCAGACAGAGAAGAAATTTTAAGTACTCTAAAATAATAATGATATTTACTTCGATCTAAGATATTATAAAATATTTTTTAAGTTAGCACTAAACAAATGTAAATAAAAGCTTATCTTGTTATTAAAATAGTATAAATAAAACAAAATAAAACTATGTTTATGACAAAATACAATGATTTGTTATTGATGATGAATATATCGATTTATGTGAATTCTAAAACTCTACCCTGATTTTTTTTTTATATGGAAATCAAAAATGAATCCATGAATTTTATGCATTCATAAATAATTTGATAAAATAATGATTGTTAACATTATTTTAAAACTTCCAAAATCAAAGAAAACATGTTGTGTATTCAAATTTATCTTAGATAGGTACCTTTTAGGGTATTTTTTGTAATAATATATACAAGATCTCACAAAACAATTTCAATCACCCGGAGCAATAGTTAGGGACCTACCTATTGGAAATATAATAAAAATATATTTATTTCTAAATTATTTCATTATGGTTCTAACTAATGAGAAGGAAAGCTCAAAATACAACCAGTGTCATTCATATTTTAAATATTTGAACACTAACAATAATTATGATATTTAAAGGGTTATACACAAAACATACTTACTGAATAGGTTTTTCAAAAAATAATGATTATAAAAATAGGTTTGATATAAGTAGGAAATATAATAAAATCTGTCAAGCCTAGTGGCACAGTTGAAGCTTTATTTGTAAATATAAATAATCTTTGGCTATTTTCAACAATTTATTCAAAGGTAGACAAAAGTGAGGAACAGCTATGGCTTAAAGAACGCAGATTTAACATATCACAGAGCAAGGTATATAATGTGAACTTATTTAATAAATTGTTTTGAGAATTGAATCTCAACTTAATGAAAACTGACTGTTTTAATTTTGGAAGAAGCACACAAATGAAAATCATTATTAAGAATTCATTTTACAAACAGCTAACTACTGCTGCAAAATCTTAAGATTAAAATATTTCCTTGTCGGTAAATACTCTAGCTCACAGTTTATACAAAACCATCTTTCAATGAAGAATTGACTTCTATAAAAAACATTTCCCGAATAATATTATCATCATAGCATAATATGAAATCTACATTTTTCTAATATATAAATATGATATATCTTCCAACGTAAATACATCTATAATTCTTATTAACTCTTCTAAAGTGAATAAAAAGTTTAAATGATAATTTAGAATTTTTCAACTTTACAAACTACACAAGATTTTTTTCTTTGGTATTGTCACTAGTTACACGCTTACATACATTTATGGTATAAATATTTTACATTAAAATTCACAGAAAGGCAATCTTTTTTACACAAAAACGACAATTCGAGCTATTAACCCTTATTTTCAATTCAATAACTAATTATTTTTATATAATATAAAACTTTTTACGAACATAAAACCATAATTTGTAATTCTAACTCTTCATCTCTTCAATAGAATGAAGTTCTCTATGAAATACCTAAAGCTCTCCCAGTAAAAACATGTTTCATTTGCTTCTCTTATCAGTGTAATCGGCACCGATAATAATTGGCACGGTAAATCCATTGACGCTCGTATTTATTGTCCTCACAATTTTTTATGTTTCATATCAAATTATTTGTAGTTTTTTTTAAATGTACATACTTCAAAGGCAAAGTAATAGAAAAACCTTTGTACATGCTTTCAAATGAGTGAAAATGCTTGAATATTAAATTTCCAGCAATTTGTATTTATTAAAGCGAATAGTTCATTACATTATATAAATACATAAAACAAGAGTTTTATTAGCTCTTTTGAAGATCAGATAGCTTATTCAATATGTTTATTGTCTCAAATGTTATCAACTTTTCCTCTAAAACTTTTCTCCTCTGTACGTTATTGTCATATATTAAGTCACCATAAAAGTTCATTAACCATTACTATTTGCAAATCAATTGAAAAATCTTTGGTTATATAGTTAACCGTCATAAATTCAATCCTTTTCATACATATTTTAAAAATCTTTGATAGACGATCTTTTCACAAAATACTGATTCAATACTAACTCTTTCGTTATTTAGAACTTCAACCATTTAATTTTGATTTACCCGATATGACCATTTGATACACAAAAAAATGGTCTCAATTTTTTATCGTTATAATTTCTCTCTCTCAAAGAGACGTTCCACTTTTGCTATCCTCATCCTCAAGACATGTGATACATGAATATTACAGAGAACTCTCATTACCTGATCAGCTTTCCTACTCCAGCGAAAGAACTGCGATCGATTTCTCTTTTCTTGAGTACATCAAGAGAGAAATGATATTTCTACAATCTGGAGATTATTCATCGTCCGAATGTTTGAGAGTTTTGTTGCAACTGCAACTTCTTGTTGTATATTTTCTCCATCACTTAGGAAGGGTTCTTTTCTAAGTGTTCACCGATTATTAAGATCAGGTGAGTCTATTTCACCTACTAGAGTCCCGCTCAGGTTGGCCTCACCACCGGTTCTCCGTCCCAGTGTACCTGTGGGTCTCGCTGTATACAGGCGTGGTGGAGGGAGGTGCCTCGCGAGATTCCTCCCGAGGGGGAGGGGCGGCTCCCTGTCAGTCGGAGTGCAACTCGAGCATCTGCCTGATCCAGGGGACATAGCGAGGCACAAAGGCGTAGACCCCAGGTAAACGGGGATGAGCGCATTTAATGCCCCATGAAACTATTCCGCCAACAAACCAGCGATCTTTATCATCAGGGTCTCGACACAGCAGTGGACCACCGGAGTCTCCCTGAATTGAAAAATTACAACATGAAATTATGTTTCCAGGGAAAATATTATTAAAAATCCCTAATACAAATAGATGTTGCAAAGGGTGATGTATGTATGAAAATTCAACATTAAAGAATTCTTCAGGTATAATAATAATATTGAATTAACATACTATATTAACTAGATAATTTGTGATGCAAATTCCAGATGATATATTTTTTTTACGAAATAATATTAATTTTGTGATATTTAAATGCAATTTGTATTAAATTCATCTTCACACATGACTAATGTGCGCTACGCCATCAATATTATGTTTTTCTTCTCCTTCTTTGGGTGTCCTACCCGATGTCAGGTGTTAACAACCGCCATTTAATATGTTAAGTATTATATACACAATGAATGCTAAAATAGATTTTATCGAGTGCATTAATTTGTCCTCAATAAAATAAGTACTTACTTATTTCAGTAAGTAATTAGTACATCGATTTGACTTGTGACAAAGTGATTTATAATAACTGAATCTTAATAGAGATAGGTGATAGTAGAAATGATCAATTGAGTAGGCATAATACCATATCAATGCAATAATTTATAGAGATCCAAGCAAAAGATAAACGATCGTCAAAATAATTTCATACACAAAGGTGTTTTTATGTTTTAATAATAAGTACCTTCAATATTTATTTTATCACAAATCTGTATGATGTTTTCAAATAAGTAATTTATCTGCAATCAACTCATAAAATCATAAATATTTTATTATTGCCTAATAAACTGTTGTCTCATCTCAATCATGGTTCAATTGCATCCTTGGCCATTCGTCATAATGATACAGCACAACGCACAACCTAATAATATATTATAACATTATTATGTGGGTTTATTATTTCAAGCGAATAATTGAATTAAATACCGGCTTGCATACTAAAATAGTGTGGAAAAACCGACGGAATTTCTTTCCGTGGGAAAGTCATAGACATAAAACACAAGACACGTCATATTCATACAAATTGAACGATAAATTGCATGCTCTGATATCTGTTTGAAAACTCATAACGCATGAAAAGGATAGCCATACCAAGCAAAATATGTGTGTATGAATTAGATAGCTATATGAACGTCCCGCGTTGCAAGACCTCTCTTCCCTAACGAACTTACGAGCGAAGCAGCATGCGACGTACTCAGTCTCAGTGTACTGTCGCTAGGTTGTCTTCCACCCACTTATGTATTTTTGCATTCGCTATCTCACTTATACCATTTGGTATGTGAATGATTGTATTTATTGAAAAAATAAGTGATTTGTGTGTACTTCGCATGAAAAGAAACTCCATGAGATTTGTTTTTTTGTTACCAAATGATTTTTACACTTGTCAAAAGCACAGGAAGTCATTTTATCTCAGAAAAGAGCTTACAGCGATGCCTTTGTGGCAGCTAGTGACAGCTTGTTTGTCAAACGAATGTTTGTGCGAGACTAAACGCAGTAAATCTCAGGTATGCCAGGTTGGCTTAGTTTAACAATGTATTTACATTATTTAATTCATCTAAGGAGAAAGTATATCTTTATTACAATAATAACTTCTAAAATTGCTTATTTGGCTATATTAAGATCAAGTTCAAAGCTGAAATGTTTACAATGCATACAACTAATGTGTAAGTGACTAAAAGGCGAAGTAAGTTGCCACACCTGACTGATCTTTGTTGAAGCGTCTATTGCGGCCATGTTTACGGAAGCGCAGAATCGATTAATGGAACGCGGTTTTTTTTAAAGTTTCGTATGGAGCTGCTTACTCTATGGTGTTAACCGTCGATTTTTGGCCCGTCAGGTTTAGTTTATTATTTGATTTCCGTTAAGTTTGAAGGCTTAATCGACGGCTGATCAACCAGCCCAACATAAAATTTAACAAACCGATGATGGGTCGAAAATCGACAGTCAATGGGGATCATTTAAATACTATAAAATTAAAAAAGACGCGTATTGCCGATTTGTGACGATGTCAAATGTGACGGTTGGTTAAGAAACTGGCCCTAAGCAAAGATCTCGACCTTGGAGTAAGAATATAAATGGAGAGAGAGCTAAATATTTTTACCCAACCTATTCAAATTTTCATTAAATCACTTTCTCCGGGTTTTTGCGCCGTAAACCGTGGGAGAGAAATAGACAAGACAAGTTGTCACATAATATCGCACCACTTTTAAGTATGTAAGCATGTTTTCCGTCTCCGGCGACTTCGCCCACCACGTTTTGTTATGTGACATAAATCAATGGTTTTTGAGGTTATATCCTATATTTTGTTGATTACAATACTGTGTAAAAGTGGTTATGCAAAAAAAATAAAACATTATGTCGTCATGTGCTGTGAATGAATGTACAAAGGTGTCTCCATGAAAACCCTACCCATGCCCGAGTCATGAAAAAATCAACAATCTTGACTACCCTGTTTCGCAAAGCTATCCCTCCTGGTATATTATTGCTCTGAGATCTCGACCATATTTGATTGTTTTCATTATCTTCAACAATTTGAATTTTTCTCCCAGTATTATGTAAAATGGGGAAACTTTATGGTTGGAAACCACACTGTTGAACCTTGGAGTAATATATTTCCTCTAAGGCTGAAATAGTAAGCCGTATTGTAACCGTAACTGGACGTGACCTAAATATAATATCTTTAAAAAAATGTAGGAAGATATTATATGAATATCAGAAAATAGACTCACTTGACAGGCATCCTTTCCCCCCTCGGGGTAGCCCGCACAGATCATCCCCTCGGTCACATTAAGGTCCCGTTGCTCCAGCCAGGAGTTGCACAGCTCCCTATTCAACACTGGAACCTGCACCTCATTCACTGCCGGTTCATACTCGGACACTGCAAAAGGGAACAATTATATTATATTTTAAAGTCGATCAAATTTACAACAACAATATGAATAATACCATAATATTTTTTGAATAGGATAGAAATACGGTAAAACCCACATATAAGGTTTCCTCATTTGGAACCCGCTGCTGAATTTGACTGCCACTTTTGATCTGAAGCCTCAAAATAGCTGAAAAAACTTTTGACTGGAAAGGCGGTTGGTCCGTCTGATAGATTTCCCGATCTTAAAAAAACGGATTGCAACCTTTGGATCATATACGTCACGTGGGAATAATGTCCTTGTTCTACCGGTATTTCAATTAAAATGCTCTGTGGAACATGCGTCATTGATTCCGTCAATGACGCATGTTCCAATGACACAAGGGGAAAATAGGCAAAACGTGCGCCCAACATTTATACGCGGTTGACATTAATTTGCACATGAGAACGTGTCGCTTCTACGACTCGTTCTTGTATTCAACATCTCGGCTGTGGATTTATTTGCCGGCCCCTCTGTGTCCTCTCTCCCACAGCATGGGTATCTTCAAGACCCAGGCTCACTCATTTCTTTCCTTAAAAAGACCCTCCACACAGTATTTTCAAAGACGACAGAGGCCCTGAGGAAAATTATTTCACTCAGGGCCTCTGGAGTGATATAAAAACAAAACTTTACGGATTTATGACATGAGGTATTTTTGCCACTTGAAAAACCATGATACATGCGAAAGTTTCGCGAGTCATTTTGGAGTTTTATTAAATAATATTCCAAAATGACTTGCGACAAATCATACCGCTCAATATTATAGTCAGGCAAGTCAAAATTATTCCATAGATAAAGTGTGAGGTCCTGATACCATCTACTAGTGATTTAGTTTCGTTTTAAGTTTTAACACATTGCTTACAAAATAAAGTTCTCTTCTTCAAATATCTCTCTAAAGTTGAAACAATGACCGGCTAGTAGTTGAGTAGACAATCGCGTCAGGTTCCCACCCGGGCGTCGTGGGCTCAATTCCTCTGCTAGCCAAGTCCTTCATCACTGCACAAGCAACATTTTTCGCTTATTTTATTATGATGGTAATAAGAGTTTTTTTTAAATGTTGTCATGTTCTTTTTTTTAAATTAAAATGTTCATAATTTCAGGAGCACACATGTTCAGTGGAGAAATACGACAAGTCTGAGAGTTGGTTCGATTTTTACTTCTGTCTCTTTAACGAAAATTTGATTTCTATTACCTACGTTTAATACACGTGATTTAATTATTATAAATATTTTATCAACAAATATTTAAATTTATCGGCTAGTATTACTAAAAGACACATTTTTGTGAATTTAGATGATGGCATGATCAGAGTACTCACTATCTTTGTCCTCTCTCTTGCCCCAGCCGATGACGGTGCACAGCGTCCCCTCGGGGAGTTGCCGCGAGGCAGGAGGAAGGCATACTGGAAGGAGCTGCTCATGGAATGTTACTCTTGAGGCAAGCTGTGGAAATATTGAATATTAATTCAATGATACGGAATCTGGTCAGATTATTTTACACAAGTCAAAGTGGCTTTGAGAAAATTCTTAAAATAAAACGATCAATATTTTATTATATTTATTAAAGGTCCTACCTGGAATAGTGCAACATCATTATCATGCGCGACTCCCAAGTTGTAGAGGGGGTGGGGGAGGACCCTACGCACCTTCATCTTCTGGCCGTAGTACGAGTGCGCATGTCTCCGGGTGATGCCTAACTGAATAGTCCACCCTGACACATCGGAATGGCTGGAACAATAAAAACAGTTTTTAAATATACCGATCGACAGTTTAGAAACATACATTCGTTTGTGTTTTTTATGTGGATACCGTACAAGAGGTCCGGAACCCACAGCATCCCCAAAGATGACATTAAGGAGTTACAAAACAAGCCAGAGGAACTATAGCATTTCCAAGTTGGGGTATTTTTGAGGTTGAAAGTAATAATATTAATTTATTTCATCGGTACATTAGTACCTTTTACCATGTTTAATTAATAATGTGACATAAAAGATACACATAAATTAGGGTAAGAAAAAAATGAATAAACCAGTTTTAAATATTACTTAAAACAAAAATTACAAAAATATATAATAAAAATAAAATAATTGTTAATATCTAACAGCAAAAATGTCCCAATAATTTATTTGTTTACATAATTATTTCCGTGAATTAGCAATCTAGGCAATGACGAGTATATATATTACTATAGTAGTTAGTTTCAGAGTTACTGCACTGAAAAATATCCTGATTTCTAGTATTTAAATTCTGGACCGTCACATGCAGCATTTAAAATTTTGTACAGAAATACCAATTCATTGAAACTCCTTCTGTCTGATAATTTAAATATCTTCATATGGTTTATTAAATAATTATAATTAATTAAGTAGCTGACGCTTTTTATAGGCTTACGTGATAAACATCGCATTATGACATTATTATTTAGGTAGCTGATAAATATTATTGGATGATTTTGCAATTTTCGATAAATGATGTTTATTGATATTTTTACAATTAAACTTATTAAAAAATTAATCATTTTAAAACCTGATCATTTTTTGTACAATTTTACACTCAAAATAAAAATAAAATAACGGCGTAAAGAGGGGAAGAGAGATATCCCGAAAACTGTGCAATTTTCATGACATCAGGGTTCATCATTTGAAAGTATAGTGGAACACAGGAGCCGTCTTACTTACTAGATTTTTACGGGCCGGCTCAGCGTTGGTTTAGTTACTCCGGACGTATTCCATTAAATTAGACACACAAGCCGTGGTTATAAGGTAATTTTATCACTGTTCCGACCTTATACAGATTGTTTAAAAATCCCACATACAAAACGTAACTTATTAAAATTTAATTTCTTTGAAAACGTCCCTAATTTGCTTTGTTTCGGTTTTCTCCTTTCTTCTATCATTATAACTCAATGTCTTCACTATCTACTAAAAAACCATATACTCATTGTCATAAAATATTTATTTTCTTTTGTTACTTGCTATATTTACACTGTTTACATTTTTAGAATCGTTTACTTACAATACTTGAATATTAATGTTTTAAGTGCCAACATATTAACTGTCCTCAATCATATTTCCTTTTCTTTGATTTGACAAATGTGTTAATATGAATTAATTTGTTTCATCTGAATATTTATACCCTTAGCTCCTAGTAAATTGTTTTTTAATCTGTTGATGTACACATACACTGTTATACCCATATCTGAACCTTTTCTCTCGTGATTTATGATAACGATCATTATTTTAGATAGTTTTAATTTGTATACATATTATGTATTATTTTCTTCTTGTTAGTTAATCTTATTAGCATTATTAATTTAGCATGAAGCGCACTTGAGGTGAAATATCACAAAACTGCGCTATATAAGTTCACTGTTATTATTATTATTATACCACGCGTAACATGTACACATCGTTTATAAGTAAGGGGGAAAGAGATTTTGAGCTTTACGGTTAAGACGATGATATACTGACTTGCCCACGCAGTGCGAGGCCGTCAGCACCCACTGGTCGGCGATGAGCACCCCGGCGCAGTAGAACACCTCCTCGGGCCCGCCCAAGATGGCGGCTAGGAAGGGCCACTCGCCGGGGGCGGCCTCCACGCCGCCGATTATCCGGTTGCTGGGCTTGGCGTACACCTGCCGGGTCTTGCCGCATACTGAAAAGAAAAAACAAATATTACTTTGGGTGATAGGTTTGACCGTACACGATTTTTTTAGTAGTGAATACCGCACAAGAGTCCCAACTGCTCCCAATCGTCTAGAGCTAGTGAGACTATGGCATTCCCTATTAGAGCAGTGGAAAGGGGAAGGAGACGAGAAAGAGGAAGGATGGAAAATACCTGGCTATTTAGATCTGGTCACCAAACACGGCTAAAGCCGTTTCGATTCTGAAAGGTCTTTCACTAGGGTGCTTCTTAGCTTATCTACCGCTCTGGAACGTGCCGCAAATATACTATATCGTCGCCGAAAAACCAAAAGGGCTGAGGCGTCATTTTGGAAAGTTTACACCAGAGCACTAAGTTCTAAGCTTGTGTCTCTTGAGCCATGTCTTTTGCCAAATGGTAAATATATTTTGGATGGCTGAAAGGCCACAAAAGTCTTCAAAATCAAACGAGAATCAGAGCATTAGATGCAGAAAAAAAACTCATCTTTAACTATTTTTTTATAAAAGTATCGTTTAAGTCCTTTTGCTTTTCGAGCGGCGATGTATTATTTTTATGTGTTACGACACATTAATTAAATAAAAATTATTTGCGCACGCCGCGTTTGAATCTGCGACCTCTAGATTCGTAGTCGAGCGTTTTACCACTCGACCACAATGGCCATCTAACTGCCTGGAGGCGATGAACCTCAGTATTACAATGATTATAATTTAAGACTGGATTTCTTCCCAGAGAAATGGAAAAGGTAGGTTGAGAATTACCTGGGTAAGGAGATTTATTCAAAAGTCTCATTACAACAGCGTGGACTGTTTAGATTTGATGTATATAAATAAAGGTGGAACAAAACACGAACTACAGCAAAATGACTTTCCAGAATCAATTATTATTTTTTTAATCAAAAATGCATTTTCTTCAATATCCTTTTTTTCAGTAACTTTTTGTGAGGAAAAACTGAAAAAAAAGTCGAAACCGTTAAACAAATTTTCTAGGCTATAAAAACGCCATCGAAATGATCTGAAAAATCGCGAAAACTATAAAAAGTATTTACACGCTATTGCTGTCTAAATATCCCATCTCGTATTTTGATGAGTTTGCAATGTGATCAAACGCGCGGTCAAACATTCGCAATAAATAAAAACAAACACAGCCAGTTACAAGCTGCATGATACAATTTAACATTAAAATGAAAAGTCGCTAATTTGATTGTTTCTGTTTTACGGAGCTCCCATCTTTTTCATGGTTGAATAAATTGAAAACGTGAAATTCTTTTACGACTCTCTCGTAAAAATTAAACAAAGAAAGTAATTCAATGACCTGGAAAGCAGACTAGACTTGGAAAAACGAAACGAAACAATATCAGAGGTAGATACTCTTTTTTTGTTCGGTTTCAATTACAGTAAAGGGTTTAAATATTTTTAGAAGCAGATTGAATTTTTTTTAGAAACCAAACGAATAAATGTATTTGATGAAACTCACACGTGATGTGTGTTCGGTTTTGATTTGTATTACTTCTAACATGATTTAAAATTAAATTCATTGACAATTGCAGCACATGTAGTGTTAGTTCTAAACAACTAGACAGATCCGGCTCTGAGCCAAACGGCTCCTGGCGCAAGTAAGATTTTTGGCGTCATTTATCAAAACCTTAATTTAACCACCACAATTTTCGAAAAACTTTTTTTTACGTCTAATAAATCAACTTATTGTGTAATTTTAATAATAGTTATCTTCGTTTTTTTCTACATGGACCTATGAGTATTTAATATACTCATGAATACTCATATAACACGTCAATATCAAACCATAAGTTTAGTTTGGTACAGTTGTTATCATCTGGAAGAGCTAAACTAATAGTTAAACCTGTTACTTAGTATTTTTTATTTTATTTTACATAATTTTTTGCACTTACGAGGTTATTGTTTAAAAAAAAAAATGTTAACATGTATGTAAAAGCCTGTAACGGGCGTAAATAAATAAAAAATAAAAATAATATTAATTTACAAAATCTCATCACTGTTAATGACTCCTTTTTAAACAAGCAGATTAAAAAAAAAATAAGTGTTTATATTTTTTGTTAAATTTGCAGAATAACATGATGTTTCGTGTATTGTTGGAAAAAAGAACAACAAAACGAAACAAAAACGTCAACATGCGTTACAAATTCCAAAAAGATTTGCAAGTAGCTAGATATTTCTACTCTATTGTTAACTCCACATTTTTATATCAATATGCAAGAATATTATTTACTCTGGTTTTACTACGTTTCAAATCGGTGTGCATTCACATTGTGAAAAAAAGTTGTCTCAAGTCAAAATGGTTTGCATTGCTGGAAACATGCGACGGATTGGGACATGCACAATGCACAGCTTTTTAACCCCAATTTACTGCAAAACCTCTGCTGTTGACTCATGAATTCTCATCTTTACATTTAAAGAAAGGGTATTCTTACCATAATCAGTGCAGACAAGGTTGACGTTCGATGACGTGGCTCCGCAGGTCCTAAATTCTTTTAGCAGGTTGGTATCCCTCTCCCTGTACATCCTCCACAGGGAAGGGTCCCTCTGCCGGGCCGCTATTGTTAGTTCGTTACCGTCCGTGGTGGTCAGGCTCGTGTAGTTGGCGTTGCTGGAAATGTAGAAAATTATTGAAGTAACAAAGAGAAACATTCATTATTGAAAATCGTGTTTGTGTGTATAGATCTCCTTGAAGAAGGAGAAAAATGGCACTTTATCACATACTGATGTTTAAAAACGTTGCGTAACATTATACTTTGTATGGTAGGAGAGTTGAACGTTAATCAATTTTGAGATACTGAACATTTGAGTGGTGTATTTCTCATACACATACCTTGGTAGTGAATAAAATATAAAGGCATCATCATAAAAATTTTTTAAATGTCTCTTTTATTTTTAAAATTTAATTTTAATTTTTTTATTAATCAATTGTACAAAAATGAACATTTTTATTAATACTAACAGTAGGTATAATATTAATTCAGTTTATTAACAATGTCTAGTTTCTAGTTAATGATAATTACCTCCCTAACTGAGAAAATTCTCGGGCTTACGGAGGGAGAACTATCATGGGTTTCTTGAAATTATTTTTTCATGATAAATAATAATTATAATACATTTTAGGTTATTTTATTGAAAAGTGTATTTTTAGTTTTTTTTTTATATTTCGTAGTTGTTTACATCTATTTTGTCTTTAGAAAGTTTGTTGAAAATCTTAATTTCTGTGTAGGAATAGTAATGTTGTGCTGTTGTTGTATTGAGTTTCGGGGTAATTATTTGGCCTAACGTTCTTGGTCTGATGCTCACTGAATCCAAATTACCCTTTTCTTTGTGGATTGATAAATTGATTGATAAATCTTTGAATTCCGTAAATAATTCGTCAGTAGAGTAATCTAATGGCTTTTTTAGGATTATTTGTATTAGTCTTCTTTGGACTATTTCAAGTGGGGCTAGGTTAGTTTTATACGCACCTCCCCAACCTATTATTCCGTATTGCAGAATTGATTGGGCCAGTGCGTAGTAAGTCTTTGGTAATATTATTTAATTTTAGGGAAATGTTATATATTTTACGTATTCTTTTTACATGATGGTCTATTGTAATACCTAAATATTCGATATGTTCCTTTTTTGTCAGTGTAGAGCAATTATAAGATTTACAATTTTCAGGATTTTATTTACAAATTTATGAATAATAATATTGGAATGTACCGTTGGAAGGTTTTTGTCAGATAGTGTAAATATCATAAAGTAAGTTTTGTCCGAGTTAAAGAATAGATAACTATCGTCAAGCCATTTCTGAAGGTTGTTTATTTCCACGTCCGCACTTCGGTAAGCTTCTTCCCATGTGTTTTCTTCTAGGATTAAGACTGCGTCATCCGCAAAGGAAATATTTTTTCTTGTTTTCGGAATTGAAAGCATTTCATTTACATAAATGATAAATAAGATAGGACCTAAGACTGTTCCTTGAGGGATTCCAAATTCTGAAGAAGTGGGTTGGCTAAAATGATTGTTAATTTTAATGTGTTGGTGTTGCTCAAAAAGATAACTTTTAAACCATTCTTTGACTGTTCCTTGAATACCTCTACTTTCTATTTTTTTGATTAGCTTCCTATTACATACCATGTACTATCAAATGCTTTTCTTAGGTCTATGAATATACTGAAACATTTATTTCCCGAGTCTAGAGCATTATACATTATCAAGGTTAATTTCGCGATTGCATCCTGAGTGTTTAGTTTTCTCGGAAACCGAATTGAAACCTTTCTCTAGTATAATATATTGTAGGGGGTAATATACAAAACGACAGACTTAACTTTACAGTTGGAGGCAACGCCACTGTTGATATTTTTGATGCAAAAAGTCTATGAATTTAAAAAATAATCTTTTCGTTCGTTATTTATTTTTTATTTGACCCCCTGTTAAGATAAATTTTTTGAACGTTTCCGTGTAAAATGTTCATATATTTTTTTGCTTAACCATCGTTTCTATTCAAAGTTATATTATTTCAGTATCTAGTGATTCAATTAGAGAATTGGGAGTGCGTTTAAGCTAACGTATTTACAGTTTCCGCATTGATTTATTGTTTTTAGAAAGTTTTAAATGGCAAAAACGGAGAAGAGTGTCTTCAAATAATTATTGTTCCCCAACAAAAAGTCACTGCACACCACTAGATATTAAAATGTATTAAAGCGCACTTCTTGCCAAGAAAAAAAGTGGTAAAGATGGCTGCCACATTTTAAAAGGACGCGATTATTATTTTAGAATATTAAATTAAAAACTAAAATAAGAAGAAACAAGATTTTTCCACGCTTCTTAGTTATTTCGAAAGGGTGTTTTTTCTACCGGCATCCAGTGGTAACTTCTTTCTGTCTGAGTCGTGAACTGAATACCTTCTTTTACGAAGGTATGTTTGGTTGGTATAAGTCCTTCGAATAAATACTGTACTTCAATATTAGAAGCAAACCGCAGAAACGACGTTCTTGGTGAAGCATTTTAATTAAATTATCGTTCTGCTGTTTCCTTTTGCCATCGTGTTTGCAACAGCGCTCTGTGGAAATTGGTATTAGTTTCTGCGGTTGAATGAGAATTTGTAAGCTCCGAGCCATGAAATAATTACGCAAACTTTAAAGCCAGCCAAAAAAGTTGTCTACTTTGTGCAAGTTTTTAACGAAGGAGGTTGCGGTAGTTGCATGTTATATGCCACCGCTGTTGCGACCTGACAAGAGGGTGTACTATAAGCGGTGTACACAGCATGCAGATTATAGACATCATGCGTAAGGTACACGAAAAATAGTAAAAATATTTTCATGTATAGTGCATAGATTTTTTTATTCCCTTTATTTACCTTCTATTTTCTATTTTTATATTTTTCAAAGAAAGACAAACATTCCCAGGTTCCGAATAACCTGACAACACTGGAAAAACTCTAATGAATGATTTTTCTCAAAAGAGCGCTATCCCAATATATCCATCATTTTAAGCGGAAAATGTTGCTTTTACAATGATGGAGGACTTAGAAGATTAATTGAACCCACGACCCTCGGGTGGGAATCCGACGAGTTAGTCTATTCAGCTACTAACCGATAATAAATATTAGATGGATTTTTGCTATGATATACGAGTAGATATAGACGTAGTAACATAAATACTTTAATATTAGGCTTACGTAAAATTTAGAAAAATGATTAGTAGTCTTGATAATATAAACAAAGAAAAAAATAAGAATGAAAGAAATTAAAAATAAGAACAAAGATAGTTTAAAAGTTAAGTTTTAAAATAGATGTTAAGTGTATAGAGGTTTAGTAATAAGAGTTAGAGTAAAAAAATATAGAAACTGCTGACAAAGTACCTTCGTAGTTTAGCGGGTTATTTTAATAATGAAGAAAAATATATATTATTGGCCATATTTACCTGTATCCGAGCATGGCGCACACGGTACCGGGAAAGGCCTGATCCCAGTGCGCCACGCAGGCCGGCTGCCAGCGCTGCTGCTGCGGCCTGAAGAGTTGCAGCTGGCCCTTGGCGATGTCTCCGTTGCTCTCGCTTAGTCTCACTGCAATTCCAGTAACATAACACTTATACCATATTATAATATGAGGGGCTTAGAATAAAAACTCACCAACTCCATCATTTCCAAACAACGTTTTTTTTTAATTTTCTTAACTTAACGAATCCGACGTAAAATCGATTTAAAAACGACATTCAATTTCAACTCACAATCGGTAGCAAAACTAACATTCTCCAGTTCAGCCAATGGGAGCCGATTCCGATGACGTCATCTGTCATGGCCGCCGTGAAATTATTATCCTTATTTTCGAAATTATGTCTACTGATTACTTTAATTTTTATGCTTTTGATGTTTTATTAAAGTACTACCTACTTACAGTATTTTTTCTAGCCCTGAATTTTGTTTTTAATTCCAAATATTTTTCATTATTCATTTCATAACTCGCTGAATTCTTCTCATTGAATAACAAAACTCGCAAACTCCAAAAAATTGGTAGCAAAGTGGTAGCAAAACTAACAGTCTTCCAAAATATTCTATTTTCACTTTTTAAGGCATTAAACACCAATATATTTCACACTATTAATATTTTAAGGTTTGCAGTCAATTAATTAACACCAAGAAGAATTGATACATTGTGAACAGCGATGAGAAAACAGTTTTGTTCAGATTCCCACAATTCTGTTATGGGGGAGTTTGTGTATTTTGATTCGTTACCCCTCATATTCAGTACTATCAATGTAACCGTTTTCTGTTTCAACCAAATAACACTTTCAGGGGCGCCGCTACCGTGTCTGCAATATGTGCGGTGAACACGGGCGGCTGAAGCATGAGGTAGCCTCTCGAATTTACAGATTTGGTTTCATTTGTCAAAATGACTGATTCATTCGTCATCGTCAATTTTCGATCAATCCTGATCTGCAAGTATCGTCAATATATATGTAGAAAAGTATGATGAAGTATTTATAAAGCAGGAAGTTGTTGACAGTAAATTTAGATACGTGTAAAGTTCTATTAAAGGGGAAATGGCGTGACTGAAAGATAAATATTATTACAGTCACAAATGATTCTTTCTTCTTTCACCCGACAGTGTCTTATATTAATTTGTAAGGTACTCGCTTTGTTTGAAAAAGGACTGATCAAGCTTTTTCATGAATTAGCTTTCCAGTTTGAGAACTCCATTCTTAGAATGAATCAGTATTTCTTTTTAAATCGCAGGGATCTTAGATATTCACTTTTTTTAATATAATCACCAACATTTAAGAACCGTAAAATAAAAATAAAAACATTTTGTTAATATTTCAATATTATACACACTTTATATAACACATTTCTTTGTAAAATTTCACCTCCAGAGGTCTATTAGTATTAAATAATAAAACCAATACACAAAATAGCTTACTTTATAAAAGGATGAAATTTTATAATGTGCTGCCGAAAAACCATCAAAATTATGCCAATTAATAATTTTAAATAGGCTGTAAGAACCATTTAAAATAAATTTGTAATATTAAGTAGTATATAAGTTGTTATTATTATTATTATTGTTAGTAAAAAAGAATATGAATTATAATTAGGTACTTTGTAATCATGTACAAGTCACTTATATAAAATTAAAATAGATAATATTATTATATCAACAAAATATGAAACAGGAAAGCAAAGAAAATAATAAGTCGCGACTGATACTTGAACTCGGAACTGCAGAATAATGTCTCTGCCAATTGAGCTACCGAAACTTCTTTAGCAACCTTCATTTTTATCAATTTCGCAAAACCTCCGACCCGACCTAATCATTTTTTCCTGCGTCTTTCTCTGTTCTCTGTATTTTGTTGAAAATTATTGATATTAATTCAACAATTAATATCAAAATAAAAAGCGTAAAGCTTTAAAGTCAAATCTAATTTAAAAATGTTTTTTAATCATAGTGAAAGAGCTTCACATAACCACGTAAAGTATTTTTATAAAATGTAGGCATTTATGGTTAGCCGCAGAAAAAGTTGCCCAATACCGTAATGCCTCCAAGTTATGCAAAGTCTAATGAGTAGGTGACTATACTAATTAAAAGTTCTCAACTTTTGGGGCAATAAATAAGGCCGACTTAGATCGAAACATCTGGGAGGAAACACGACTGAGTAGACTCATCTCTTGTTTATTTATTTTGTGGCTTAATAAAATAAACAAAGACGTTTAATGCGAACAGGGAGTTGAAAGTTTCGGCAAAATCTTCTGAGCGGGGCGAAAAACATTTACAAATCGGCAAATACCAAGATGTTTGGAATTACGTCAATATCGCACGGTAAATTTTATTATTAAAGTTTATATTCGAATTATGTTATTGCCTCCTTGTTGTTAAGGGCATATTTAAATTATTTGAACATTGTTCACTTGTATTTAGTTGTTAACTAGTTTTGCTTTGAAGCTTTTCAAATAATATATAATATTGAATATTGGAGATGGTGATTGCTATTGAAAAAATACAATTAAAATTGAACTTTTTGATGAAATATCAATTCGTGTTTTATTCGTAAAAACATGTATTTGAAATTGAACGTAGTTATGCTGAAAGCGTCCAACACGCAATTTTTCAAAATCGAGCTTTACATGTTTTCCTATAGATAAATACGAGATTTATATCTGCTGAAAACATCCAAGCTCCAAATTTAATAGATTTTTATTTTTATTTTTACTAACGCACACTACATATATTTGATACAAATTGAAGTTTAAAAACATTATGAAATGTAGAATAACAAAAGAAATACATTTTTTCTTCCTAAACACATTGTCAGACTACAAATGACCTATTAATAATAATACTCATAAAGAAAAAAAAAACACTGGTATTCACTCTGTAAATGCCGATTACGCATATTAATGCTTTTTTATCTTCATATTTTCAAACGCCTTTTTCTCAGTTTCATCTTTTTGGGGTTGAACGTTTTCTGCATAGTTACTTCCAATTATACTTCTGTATTTTTTTAACCTACCTAAAGATTTCAGATTACTGAACTACGATTGCGAGACATTATATTTTATGAAAATATAGAGAAAGGTAGACGTTACAAATTATTTTCTCTTGGAATTTAGTATGTTTGAGGTTGTTTGCCAGAATTTAAAAGCTGTTTTGTAGTGACGTATCCTTAATGTCTATCGTCGATAATTAATCTTCAGATTGTTAACATTTAAATATATATATATATATATATATATATATATATATATATATATATATATATATATATAAATATATATATATAGATACCATATCTCGTATACATATATACCATATACGAGTATATATATATATATGGTATCTTAATTTTTTCCCTTTTTTCCATGGGCTTTTCGGTAATCAACTTCGTAAATGCATGTCTAGAGTTACAATATAATGCGGCAACTTTTTTTTCCCACTAACAACAATATAGTTTTTGACATTCCTGGCTTGTATATTTGTAAATGTTGAATATAAGAAGTAATTTTATTTTATAAAAAAAAAAGTTGAATTTTTCCAGACAATATTTACAACATTTTTATGAAAATTGACTCTGGAAGAGGTAGGTGTGTTTTTTTTAACAAATCCAGCAGTTTTATTTTCAGATTAAACCATTTTTACAAATTGTCGTGCTCAAAATAGAGCTTTTTATTGTTAAATGGGATTATCTTTATGAAAAGCATTTTTAAGTTACGACCAAATACTCTAAATAAATCAACAGTTGGGATAAAACGATCTTAAAAATAAATTGAAATTTTAATATTTCTGTGAAACTAAGTACTTATTTCATTCTGCAAATTGTAATGCCTCTTTCTGCCACCGAATAATTTTTTTTTAGCAGTGGTAGTCTATGCCATTTCGAAGGGAACATCGAAATCAACGAACGAAATAGATAATATCACGAAGTGGATGAACAAAATAAGTTGTAGTTTTGGTTTTAAAAGTTGGCTCAGGGTGAAGGAAGCGCAACACGGCACAATACCCCATAAATCAATTACGAGAAAAGTTTGAATTTATTGAACGAATTTTGGAACGTTTCCTAGTTTAATTTAACGAAGTAAGTATTATTTTTTTCATTTTATGTACGCCTCATAACAGGTTACGAAAACCGTAATTTCCGAAATATACGTAGAAAGTGTAGTCGTAATACAGTGAAAAGTCACAAAATGCTTTTGCTTAGTGAGTTGGTTCAGCGTGATCAACACCAAGTCAGTTAGAAGTGTTTTGTAATAATACAGAATAGAAAAAAATAAATGAGAATAAAATTTATTTTTGACCTACTTAATTCCATAATGATGATAAGAGAGAAAAGCCAATAATGTTGCGCTTTGTGGAAATGATGATTATCTTCGGTTTATGTGAACTTAATGAAAAAAAAACACTAACCCATTCGTAGGTACCTAACATTAGTAAAAATACAGTTGAGATTTGGAGGCAACATTGTGAAAATGAACATTTATTCGTATAGCTTGCTGTTCCTTAATTCGGTCAAAGCTGTAATGTAATAAAATACCAGCTTTGTTGACGCGCGACGCTAGGCATTCCGCATTTCTTTAATATTCATAAATAATTGATATTAACGGTTGAAAAAACACGGTAATGAGATATTCAGGAAATTAAGTGAGCGCGCTAATTCCCTTAATTCGTCGGCTGTATTTGAAATTTGTGGAAATTTCCATATAAAAGCTGCATAAGAAATATAATTACGCTTGAAGCAATAACCATTAGCCATTTTCTCGAGGCGGTGGGGGATTGTTTATGTGCGCGCTTACAAAGCTGAGAAATTCTTTCATAATTCCAAGAATAAATTTCTTCTTCTGGATGCTGGAAAATTAAATTAAATTCAAAACTCTATTTAAACACCGTAAAACTAACGCGGCCGTATTTTGCTGCTCGACAAAAATCCGGGTTCACCTCCTCTACTGCGCTACCAGCTACCAGCGGGTACTTATGAATAATTTCATAACGTTCTTGGTACAGTCATTCGCTTGTTGGCTGGTTTGAGCACGTGAAACGGAAGCGGATACAAAGAGGAAGAGGGAAGCCGGGGATGATTTATGGAAAGTTGTCCAGGGCATCACAAACAAAAAAGTGCGGAACGTTTCAATTATGAAATTATCTCACAATTTTATATACCTACCCACTTTCACCAATAGAGCAAAAAGCCGTGATTGTAGTAACTAAAAACCATTCTAACAAAAAGTATCATCAAATCATTTCGCTCATTATCAGGTTTAATTAATTAGGTACTGGTTTAAAAAAACTAACAAAGAAACAAAACAAAAGAAAGAAAAACGTGCAAAAGTTTTTCTTATCACCAGGAAGTTAGTTACCTTTACCCAATTCATCAAACTTTTACACAAGAGACTTTAAGATGACAGTATTTCACAAAGTTTTCACAAAATAATTCCAAGAAGTCCACGTGATGTGTGAATTTTTTTCAGCTAGATATAAAGATAAACATATATGGGTAGTAGAATATCTACGTTAAGTTCTGTGTACATTTCAAAAGTATAATTTTAATAAAACTAACTGTATGTTTTCTAAATAAAATAAAATCAAATATAAATGGAGACATTTAAAAAGTGACCTTTCATTGATTCCATATTGAATCAGATCCACGCTTTGTAGAATACACAGATTTAGAACTCTGATTGGTATGCGTCAACACGTGACATGGCACAAATATAAAGGTTGTGTTTTGTCTTAAATTACGCACATTAATCGATAAAGAAACCATCACATTGAATAATTGAACGATGTCTTATAATACTTGTATGTATTTCATCTCTTAAGAAGGCGCAAATAAAAGTGTGGAAAACGACTTTCAGCGTTCCGTAAACATTTACCGTTGGCATATTTTTATGGCTGAAAACTTTTTCAATATAAGACTCAAGATGAGAACAAGGCGGATAAAGTTTGTGAATTGATATCTTGATAATGGCCTTTGCATATAAATCTTCTTCCGATCCATCTTGGGAAAACGAAAAAATGCGGAAAGCAAAAATCAGCATACATTATCTGACACGAAAAAGCGCAATGTGCAAATGTTTCTGGATGTTTTTACTTCAGTACATTATTTTTTATCAACTTTTACTTCAACTTGCCTTGCTTATATTCAATATTACACCACTCCATCAAAATTTATATTTCATTTCAATTTGAAACATTACTTAATAAATTGTGTTTAACTGGTACCCATTTGATGCGACACATAATAGTTATCATTAAAAATAAAGGCGTTCAAATAATATTATATCGTCGCTAGAAAGGCAAAAGGGCTGAACTGACACTTTGGTCGAAAATAAGTTAAAAATGCAGTTTTGATCAGTATTTTTTTCTGCATCGAATTCTTTGACTCTCGTTTGATTCTGAAGATTTTGTGGCCCTTTAGCCACCTTCAGAAGGCTTGACCCAAGCGACACAAGTTTGGGACATTTATTAAACTTTTTTTCACTGCATGTCACTACCTGAGTTAACTTTTTTTTTCAAAATCCAACCAGGTACTGAAGACTTATGAATTTTATTGTAAAAAAAAAACTTTAAAGTGCTCTGGTGTAAATTTCCCAAAAGGCGCTTAAGACTTTTTGCCTTTCCGGGGACGATATGTTAACAAGTACACTTTGAGAGCGCCTTTTCCCATTTAAATAATTGATTATTTTATTTTCCTTTATCATAAAACCCACTCAAGGCGAGCGACCTCCAAAGGAGGCTAAAGTTGCTGAGGTCATTCTTCGAAAAAGGTGAGCAGTAAGATATTTCTTAAATTTCCACAGTTATACAAAGCAAAAGCGAGTGAAGTTCCACTACAAAATAGGTGTGATATCTGTTGATATTTCAATAAAATACACTTTAACCAACGCTCAAAACGTGGTTTGTGACTACTGTTCAATTTAAAAAGTTGTAATAAATTAGGGGTCGCACACCGGAATCCCAACTCTCGAAAATACCAGGATACCGGACTCAAATGAATGCTTCAAAATACATTTATGAAAACCGGAATTTTCGAAATTTTCGGTATTTCATTTTCAAAAAATATAAATCGCTTTTATTAATTTTTATGTCGTTTTTAAAGCAAAACATGTCAAATTTGCAAAAGAAACTCCAGCTAAATGACATTTGATGCGGCTTTGTTTTTTATGTTTAATAAATGAGATAGCATGCATTATAAAATAGTTGCACGTAAACTTGTTTCATCTCTGAATCATCTGATCAAAGAGTGCAGGTTATTAGTTATTAGCAGTAGCTTCAAAGTTGAATTACTTGCATAACCCTAAGATGTACTTTGATTCGTCAAATTACTACTTGGACGTATTTCTAAGGCTAGATTGCGGATTGCGACCAGATGCGAAAACATTTCGTGGACCTTCGAAGGCTTGGTCGAACAGCAGATTCCTCGTTGGAAATGTCTATGGGCAATAGAACATCTTGGATCTGAACATGACTAACCCGAATACACCTTGCCGTTTAAGAGACAATTAGGAATTGAAATACAAAAGAAACTTCAGGCTCGGGACAATACTTGCAGACCAACTGATGGAGACATTGACACATTGGTAAAAATAGAGAAAATGGCGGTTCAAGGAAAATAAAATATCTAAAAATTGCGTGTGATAGCTTAAGTTCTACTCCTCCGACCAGGGTGGAGTCTGAGCGGGTGTTCTCGTCATCAGGTTACTGTTTTTTTACCATTTGCGTTCAAAATCAAGCGATCAAACATTAGAGACGTTATAATTTTTACGATCTCATTATTTAAATTTGACCAAAGATTAAAAAAAAAACACAAATTATTTTAATATTTATTGATTAAACTGTTTAAACAAAAAAAAAAATGTAATTTTATTGTTTTTTGGTTAAAGTCTAAATTTAGACAGTTAATGTGTTATTGTTAAAATCTTATTAACCTTTCCTTAACTATGATGTGTAATGACTACACATTGCTTCTAATAACTTTAATATCTATATAACCATCATAAATACGGGCTGCAAATTTTAGGTATTCCTCCATAATACATTAGTGCATTGAATGAATAAATAGTATTTTAATTAATTTAACACCTTATCGGGCACATACGAGATATTTTGTGGAAATCGAGAGTAAATTCACCAAAAATAGTTTTCCGCCAACATGTCTGTATTACTGTTTGAGAATTCTATTCACTGGAAACCTTAAACATTTTTCTAACTACTCGGATAGAATTAACAGATAAATAATTTGTAGTTTTTTTATGTACTAGAAAGCCAAAAAGTATTTCTTTTCAGGTGCTGATCCTTAATCTCGAATCTTCTCTTAATATCAAAAATATCTGGATTCCTGGTTTTCGTAAAACTTCAATATCAGAAATAATGGTTTAGGTAAAAGATACCGGTTTTGCGACCCCTAGTGGTAATGTATTTATTTAGAATCCGAAATTACTATATGAATGTACTCACGGCAATTCCGCTCGTCCTGTCCCCAGGGACAGTCAACCTTCCCGTCGCAGACGTGGCTCTGGGACATGCAGCGCCGCTCGCCGCAGTGGATGGTGCCGCGGCCGCAGCTCTTGCAGTTCAGCTCGTCGGACTGGTCGAGGCAGTCCACGTGACCGTCGCAGCGCCAGTCGGCCGGGATGCAGCGCTTCGTGTCGCACTGGAAACCCGTCGGACACACTGCGGAACAAATCAAAGGTTACAGTCTCCTTGTACCCACTCATTGCAAATTTACTATTAATCACTTTCTCCGGCTTTTTACGTGGTAAACCGTGAGAGAAAAAGAAACAAGACAAGTTATCACATAATATCGCACCACTTTTAGGTATGTAAGCATGTTTTCAGACTCACGCATCTCCGGAGACTCCGCCCACTACGTTTTATTGTTTATTTATTTATAAATTAACAGACTTAGGTCCAATTACAAAAAAGACATATAAAACACGAAATGGAAAAAAGAGCAACAGAGAAGGAATAGCACATACATAATAATAAATGAAGCAATGACAAAAATAAGGCAAAATAAACATAAGAGAGAATATTCAAGCCGTGGTCTAGTCAAAGTTTTGGTAGAGTCGTAAAGAATGACAAAAATCATTTTGACTGCTACCAAAAAAATTAAGACCATGGCTTGAGTTAACAAGTCTTGACATTCTGGACATTGAAAAATTATACCCACAATTAGTATGGTGGTGATTGAGGAACAGCAATTTATTGTTTCTGAGTCTACGGTAAGGAATGTCTAGACGGTTGGGAGCAGTTGAGACTCTTGTGCGGTATTCATATAAAAAAATAAATAAAAAACAAACAAACAAACAAACAAACAAAAAACAAACAAATAAACAAACAAACAAATCAAAAAAAAATCCACTTATTATGATGGTAGTAAGAGTTTTCAAATATTTTCATGTTATTCGTTCGTAAAAAAAATAAAAATATTATAATAAAACAATGCAGGTATTTTAATCTTAGAGCCAGTGAGACTATGGCATCCCCAAATAGGGTATGTTGTGAGGCTGAAGGTAGTGGGGAGGGGAAGGAGATTGGGAAGAGGAAGGTTGGGAAGTACCTGGCTATTCAGATCTGGTCACCAAACACGGCTAAAGCCATTTCAAGCAACGTTTCGATTCTGAATGGTGGTCTTTCACCAGGGCGATACTTATAGTATCTACCACTCTGGAACGTGCCGCAAATATACTTTTTTATTATTTTTATATGAATTAAATGTGCACATATTTATTTAATAAAAGTTATTAGCGCTCGCCGGGTTTGAACCCGCGACATTCGGATTCGTAGTCGAGCGTCTTACCACTCGACCATGGAGGCCGTCTTGTTTGTGTAACGGTGCAGGACTTAACTAGTAGAAGAATTGAATCTACGACACCCGGATAAGAATCCAACGCTTTTGTCTACTCAGCTATTAACTGGTTAAATTGTGATGAAATTTTAAATGCACACTTTATTTTATTTTCCTTGTTCATCTCAATAATATTAATTGACTTATAATAATAGCAAGGTCTCTCCTTGAGATGTTTCTTGTGTTGAAACTTGCGTCGAGTTCCATTTCTATCATATTTAAATAAATTACAGGAAAATGCAAAATTTCCTATTTTGGTGTGCTCACAATTTAATTAGAGGAGCTTTTCAATTTGTAAGAATTAATGTTTCGGCTCAAAATGTCGGCTTTGTTGAGATGTGACCCTTCCCCTGCTCCGAATAACAAATTTTATTCAAATACCCTTCCGAAATTCGTGCGCTTTTCTACGATACAATAATAAATCGAAAACTTTTCCCAACCAAATGGTACATAGTCTGTTTGTTCCCGCAAATGCGATTTTCCCCAGGTGAGACGAGCTTCTACAATAGTAGGAATTTGTACCGTAATGCAACGAGAGGCGTGAAGTAAAATAAAGAGAAAGTCGTGAATGTTATCGTCATACTCCCTTGGCGGCGGTGAAATGGCTTCCAAAGGACGCATGATATTATATTTGAGTAGTGTTTTGTTATATAACTTCTTCTAAGTGGCTGCAAGAGGAGTAAAATATAACCATCAACAAATTTAGTACCGAAATGAACGGGTTTATTTGATATCTCATACATATTAACAGATAACAATTAATAAATTGGTTGCTATCACTAGCTTTATTCGAATTTAACGGTTTGAAATTTTTTGAACTAATTGTTATTTTTAAATAAATATTCTTTTATACTTGATATTACTCAAACTAACTTATTTAAGAAGAATCAGTCACCTAATTTGCATGTTAATCATGTTTTGAATCGTTCATAAAATATATTATTTAAAAAAATTAAAAACTAATTCTTTATGAGACCACGAATATTTTTTATTTTTTTTATGACCGACCGGTTTCGCTTAGCCTAAGCATCATCGGGGTACAAAATTAAAATAAACAAAAAATGCAAAGTGTGCGGTTATATACTCGTTTACATACAGAGGTAGAACAAATTATAAAATTTATATTTTATAAAAACAATGAGAAAACAATAGAATAACATTTAAATTGTAACAAAAGAACAGAGAGAAAGAGAAAAAGGCACACTTTGTATTTTTTGTTTAGTTTAATTTTATACCCTGATGATGCTTAGTATTGCTTACGCTAAGCGAAACCGGTCGGTCATAAAAATAAAATAATATTCGTGGTCTTATACAAAGTTATTGCTTAATTTATTTTAAAATATTACTATTAACTTGTTTTTGTCGTTAATTAAGACCTCTAAACACAAGGTGACATTATTAATCGTGTTTTCAAATTATGATTTGAAAACTTTTGTTCTTGTTGGTATATTTATTTATTTATAAATTAACGGACTAAAGTCCAATTACAAAAATACATATAAAACACGAAATATAAAAAAGAGTAACAGAGAAGGAATAGCATATAAATTGAAATAAATGAAGCGATGACAAAAATAAGGCCAAATAAACATAAGAGAGAACATTCAAGCCATGGTCTTAGTCAAAGTTTTGGTAGAGTCGTAAAGAATGACGAAAATCATTTAGACTGCTACCAAAAATTTCAAGACCATGGCTTTTTGACATTCTGGACATTGGAGAATTATACCCGTAATTAGTATTGTGATGATTGAGGAACAGCAATTCATTGTTTCTGAGTCTACGGCAAGGAATGTTGAACTGGATAAGTTGCAACAGAGAAGGTGAGTCAATAAAACAATTAATAATTTTGTAAATGAAAATTAAATCGAAGTCTTTCCTGCGCTTTTCTAATGAAGACATTTTCAATAATTGTTCAATTTCATCATATGAATAATCGCCTCTTTCTCGCCCCAATCTCCATGCGATACCGCGTAAGAAGCGATGTTGTACGGATTCAATATGATGATATACTGTATATACCAACAAGAACCTACCAATAGTACCTACCATCATATGACAATCCCAGCTTGACAAATTTCACCTTACTGTAGTTTAGAAACGTAAGTGCGATATACTCGTTCATGTTAATGAATTGATTCACATCAAGTCTCGAACTTTGTAACACTAGTAAGCACTGATGAAAAATGATGTTTCTTCTTAATTAGTTAAGTGAAGAAAGGGCTTCTGGCAAAGATTGAACGAATATCATTAAGTTGAAGAGCCAAGTGAAAAGTGGGAATTAGTAGTGAAGCGTCTATTGATTATCTGCTCATTTCGGGTGATTTACAGAGTTATAAACTCAAGTTAACATCAAACTTTACTCTAAGTGAAACGTGTTTTCACTTAGCAATAAAAATGAAGTGCTCTATGAGGTTGTTTACTGGCGATGATTACGATACCTTTCTGCTTACTAAATGTCAATTAATAAAACAGGATTGGTATGCCATTACAGTTTAACGACACTAACTATAAAACAGTCTAAAATTATTAAAAGTGAAGCTTACAAAAACAACAAAAATATTTCATTAAAATATAAGTATTAAATAAATCAAGTTGAACACATAGTGATGTTGCACAAGTCAAGAGAACACTGTCGTGCAGTATTTTCATTTTAATGACTCGTGTTATTTTTGTTAATTTAATATTGAGTTGAAATTTAAAAGTGTCGTAGAATCTACCTTAGAAAATATAGTACCGCAAAGTATTTTGTAAGTGATGGGAACCCTTATTTCTCGTGAAGTAAGCCGTAGTTTTCAGAGAAAAAACTTTATTTTTTGTTGAGTGAATATTTTTTTCAGTTAAGTGAATAATTATTTTTTATGGAGATAACCACTATGTTCAATGAAGTAAACCATTATATTCAGTGAAGTCATCCATTATTTTCAGTGAAGTGAAGCATTATATTCATTGAAGTCATCCATTATTTCCAGTGAAGTGAACCATTATATTCAGTTAATTCATCCATTGTTTTCAGTAAAGTTAATAATATTTTTTTATAATAAAACCATTATTTTCAGGGAAGTGAACTATTACATTCAGTGAAGTCATCCATTATTTTTAGTGAAGCGAAGCATTATATTCATTGAAGTCATCCATTATTTCCAGTAAAGTGAACCATTGTATTCAGTTAATTAATCCAATGTTTCCAGTGAAGTAAACCATTATATGCAGTGAAGTCATCCATTATTTTCAGTGAAGTGGACTATTGTAACAAGTACTACCCTAAAATTGTCCTGGACAAGTAAATTACCTGGTTTTTGCGCTCGCTGCCTCGCCTCGCGCACCTCCCTATGGCCGAGACAGACATCAGTGTCGGTGGTCTCCGGGAAGAAGTCGCACTGGAGATACTCCGGCATGGTCAGCCCGAACACATCCAGGAAAAAGCCGCAGCGGCGCATGGTTTCTGTGTGGAAACAAAAAGAAAGAGTTACACCGGATGAAAAAGGGAGATATCTTGATGTGTTATTTTTTAAAACTAGTTTTGAATTGCGTCGGAAATAGCCCAGTAGGTGAATGGTGTACCTACGGATGGCTTAATATTTTCATTTTTATTTTTTATTATCAAATATCATTACGTAAATTTAAAAAACCGCTTTTAAAACGTTAGACTATTTTAGTGATGTTTACGCATGATAGCTGTATCGCCTTTCAAAAGCCTCGTCGAACTTAATGCTCTTAACAAATTAAATAAATATGAAGTTCTTGATAATAAACTTGAATACAAAAAAATATCTAGATTAACAATGCATGACTTCTAAAATAATCTGTCTCGTTTGCACCCGAATTTATTTTCTTTTATAATTATATTATTATATTTCACATTTTTTGATTTTCAAAAATACAATAACAGTCATCATGAGTCGAGGTGTCATGTAAAAGAAAAATAAGTTCAGATAATTTCCAAAAGAATATAAAATTTATTTATTTTGATAGTGAATACCGAAAAAGAGTCACTTCTCTCAACCGTCTAGAGCCAGTGGGACTATGGCAAACCCAATTGGGGTATTTTGTGAAACTAAAGGTTGTGGGGAGGGAAAGGAGATGGGGACGAGAAAGTTCGGAAAATAGCTGGCTATTCAGATCTGGTCACCAAACCCGGGCAAAGCCATTTCAAGCAACGTTTCGATTCTGAATGGTGATCTTTCACCAGGGCGATACTTACGTACGTACGATAAGTAACACTAGGTACGTTATTTTTTGTATTATTTTATTTGCCCTGAAAATGTCACGAAAATAAATAGGCTAGCTGGCAACCGAAAAATAAAAATAATAATTAATAAAGAGCGTTCACCAAGGTATCACATTAAACTATTTAAATTTATTAATCATCAATAAATAATCGGATCACTTCCGAGCCCAAGTTTTTCAGGAAAGTTTTTAAATGAAAAATTTACAAAAGTGAAATTTAATATAGGTAGGTACATAACACCTTCACAAAAACAAAAACGATTGTTTTTTACATTTTAAACATATTGCCTTCATTAATATGTATCTTCAATTGTAAGCTATGTATTTTTTTAGTTGGTTTCTTTGAATAACTAATTTGATTTTCATTTTATTCTGTACTGGCGCACAATTAGACTGCCCGTCAGAGCCCGGGTTGCCCGGTTTTCCTTGTACCAGACCAGGCAGGTTGTGTATTGAATACAACAATGGGATATAAAATACGGGATAGATAAAGGTGCTGGGGTAGGAGATAGGAAGTTGGGCGAAGGGATGTGATCTGTTTGTTCGATTGGGTTGGTTTCAGGTAATAGAATATGGGACGGGAAATACAGAGCGGAAGTTCATTTGAATAATTTCGTGGCTCGGTGATTCGCGAATGCAATGCGCAAACATACCATTGTATTAGCTTTGTCGTTGTATGAAGTCATATAAATCAGAATAACATATTTGTGGTCATGAGATTCAAAGAAAGAACTCTTCTTCCTCAGACGTTTGTGCAATTATATAAATATTTTTTTACTACTGGTTTAAAAAAGTATCCCCATTTTTTTTGTAAATATCACATCAAAAGCAAAGCACTTTTGAGGCAAGGCTTGAAAAATGTCCCAAGAAGATAAAAAAAATAATTTCGTTAACATTTAAAGAAAGCGTGTTCTTTTACTATCAATATTTCGATTTGTTTATTGATAAATAAGTAATTAATGATAATCTAGTGACAAAATGTAAATTTAGAAAAAATCTAAAAGTGTAACTCTGTAACAACGTGAAGAACAAACACAAGAGCCCTACGTTTGTTACATGATAATAACAGTTCATCGGAATCTTTTAACCGCTTGATAAGCCATAATCACAATTTCAACAATGACACGAGCATCGATATTTTATATAAAAAGTAACCAAAAAAGGAAAAAAGTAAATAATTTAGAAATCTTAAGAAACAGGAAAGTTTTTAGAAATATATTATAGATAAAATGAACAATGTGTATTTTTTTAAATTTAACATGACGAATAACTTCATACCCATCTTATATATCCATTTTTAAAGTTTATGAATCTTTATCTCCTCATTTTCCCCTACATTCATCTCTCTTACACCTGCCCTCATCACCATTCGTATCAAACAAGTACCTACTTATTACCTGATTATTTTATTAATTTGGCGAACTGCCTCCACGAAGGCACGGCTGTGCCAAAAGAGGGTTAGCAAGTTGATTTATATTATTATACCAAGTGCAAAGTTCCATATGATCGTGTTTCATTATCCAGAACACTTTTTTTTAATGTTTCAAACGTATTTAGTAAAAAACCTTTTTTTCACATTCATTTCATTTTCCAAATCAGAGAGCCATTGCTTCTACAGTGCGTCTCCAGAAGTATTTGTCTGAAGCTATTTCGATGACCTCGGTCTATTACACGCCCAGTCTATCCTCGCATCATCTCTGAAACTGTTTTTCCAGCTTAGTTTAGGGCGACCGACTAGATAACTTTCCCCTAGTAATTACCGAAAGATTTTTATATGGTAGCCGTTCTGTTAGTGTTCTGACCATATATATACTCAAGCCAACTAACACATCTAGTATTTACGATTGACCGGTATTAAGTATTTGCTGGGTATTAAGCATAATGTCAGTTTTGTGATGTCCCGACATGATAACTGATAGATTAAAATCCCAAACTACCGACATCTGCAGTATTAAGAGATATTGATAACATTAGCTGACTACCAACATGGTCCTACCGCATCGGGAATAATTATTACACGGTGTAGCTTTCAGAGTAACGGCAGATTTTTTTCGGTAACCATTTTTCCAATACATGAAACGGTACTCTATATGAAAGCTTCTGTTTTTCCACCATCTTTTTCGGTTGAGTTTTAACTGAAAGTAAAGCAAGTTTACGTTTTTAGCATACATCCGTCAAATTAGATTTCACGACACAAGTTTTAAGAATTTAAGTATTCGTTAGTTACGTAACCCGAAAATGTTTCTAATACACCTATTAGCTCATCAATGTATTACTTTCCACTGTAAGTTCATTGTAATATCAGCTAAGTAAGATGATGAATTCCATGGGAAAGAGGTAATCTCATTATATTAGGGTTTAAATTCATATAAATAAAACATTTAAGTTAATATTATCAGAAATCATATAAATAAAATGAATATTGTTTTGCATTTTATATTGGTAAAATAACCCGTTATGTCAATTTTAGAATCAAAGAACATCTTAGATGTTTAAATAACCACGGTTTTTCAGAATTCGCCAATCATCTCATTGAAAAAGATGACACCTTCAATAAAAGCACGGGTTCTCATATTCTCCACAAAAATGGTCATGGCAACAGATTTAATCATTTAGAAGCTTTAGAAATAAAGAAAGCCATTAAATTTAAAAGTCAAATTTTTAATAATGAGGAAAATTTGTTCAGAAGTCCAATATTAGGCATATTTCCTGTTAAACTAATAAAATTTCTCATTATTCTTGAATCACTTTCTCAGTTGACGTTTTGTTTCTTTTATTTCATTTTATCTGTCCCTTTCTCTCTGTTCCATTGTTATAATTTTAAGTGTTATTCCATTAATTTCTCAGTGTTCTCTTATTTTATTTTATATCTTGTGCTCCCTCTGAATGTATATAACCACACATTTTGTATTTTTTGTTTAGTTTAATGTTGTACCCTGATGATACTTAGGCTAAGCAAAACCGGTCGGTCATAAAAAATTAAATAAAATCTTTACAGAGTTATTATTTCATGTATATCAAACATTTCAAACAACAAAGTGTTTGTTTTGTATAAAAATAGAAAATATAAAAATTGCACCTCATTCCAGAGTGAAAGTTGTATTTATAATAAAAAGTGGTTCTATGATTCCCTCCTTCCAAACTTTCCTCTTCCCAGTCTACTTCCCCTTGCTCATTTATATCGTTTCATTACATGTTTTACATTGGAAATGCAATAGTCTTTTACCGGTATTGAGCAATTGGGATTCTTGGAAGGTAAATAGGTATCACTCAAAAATGATTAAATATACATCAAATTCATCTTTTTGGAGGATTAGAATACAGAAAAAATTAATGTTTTACAACATTCCTTATATTCGGATACCATAATCCTACGGACAGTCAAAACTCTTGAGCAGTATCGCGAAAAAATATTAAAAAATACGGTTTGGATTTAAAACATACATGAAAGTTATCGTTTATCTGAAATAAGTGACTGATTTATTCATAAACCAAAACAGTAAATACGTACCGCAGTACCGAATCAAATCAGCATGTCAATAATTTCTATCCGAGTAAGCAAATCACGTTCAAACACACATAGCTTATTCGAGTCAACACATAAAAACACAAATAAAGGGAAACCACCCTCGCTTATTGAAAAACAAAACATTTCACAAACGAAACAACGTGTAGGCTAGGGTGGACCGTCAAAGCTTTTTTCGATTTTGGATCAAAAGTTGCGCATTCAAATTACTGATAATAATTTCAAAGATCTCTTGGTCCCCTCCTGGCACTGTTCAAAATTTTCTACAATACGATTCATACTAGAGAGAAAAGTTTTTCAAAATTTTTGTTTTTTGTTTGACTACCTTAAGTTCAATTATTATTTACCGATTAATTACATTTTTAAAAAATTACAAAATCGAATGTTTCAGTTCTTTGTTTTTTTTTAGAAAATTGAGATTTTTGATGACCAAGTAGTAATTTTTAACAGATTTATGAACATAAATATTACGTAAAAAATCTTATTAAATCTTATTTTTTCTGTAAAATCACTGTCTCGCATTCAACAAAGACGAACTTAGTCGGATTTCATTAAAAAATAGACTGCTATACAATGTGTTAATATTCATATTTAGAAAAGAAAAAAGGTACCACATTAATATTTTTAATGAGCTGCCAGAATGTGTGAAGAGTAAAGGAAGAATGGATATTATTTTTTTTAACAGTAAATACCGCACAAAAGTCGTAACTGCTCCCAATTATCTCGGAACCAGTGGGACATAGATAACCATATCTCAAAAATAAAACATTTCCGAGCATGAAATGGCACGATTAAGGAATCAAATACTCGAGTAAGGCCATGTCAAGAGCGAAATAACAGAAATGTATGTGTGAATGTGAATGAAGCAAGAAGTATGCGCCAAGACAGAGTTGTGTGGCGGTTCATCCTCTCGATCTACCCCTGCGAAAAACGCCATGACGGTTTTTTGTCAAAATTTCTCTAAACATTGATAGCCCACCCTAATGTTGGCCTACGTTGGGCGCCAGAACAACTCAATCTCCGAATGAGATATCTCCCTGCTTGAACAGCGACTCGTGTTGAAATTTTGACCTATTTTCCAGATCCCCCCTAATTCAGCTCAACATGCCTTTATTAGATTTCCGTAGAAATAATCTCTTCAATCTACTAAAAATAATAAACAACCGCGATTGATGATTGACGAATAAAGCGCTTTGGGGAAATGAAGTTTAAAGAAGCAAATTTACGGGAAAAGTATTGTTTTATCCTCTTGTATTATGATGTTTGTATATTTGATTTTATTTTATACATATGTAGGTGTTTTTTCTTCAATTAAAGAAAGAAAAATATTTCCAGGTTACGAATAACCTGAAAATATTTGAAAAACTCCTACTGCCATCATAATAAGCGGAAAATGTTGCTTGTTCAATGATGGAGGACTTAGCTAGCAGAGGATTAGAACCCACGACGCCCGGTGAGAATCCTACGCGTTAGTCCACTCAGCTACTAACGAGAGAGAGCACAAGAACAGCGTGCAATATAGTTGTGAATGATGAATAGTTGGAGCAAGTGGACGAGTTGGTGTATTTGGGAAGTGTGCTTACGAGAAACGGAAGGCTGATAGGGATTATGAAAGAAGGGTGAATATAGGAAACTCCATTGATGGAGGACTGAACGCTGTTGGCACAAATAAAATAAAAAAATGTCCAAAGAAGCGAAGCTAGGCTAAGGGAAACCGGTCGGTCATAAAAATTTGAATAAAATGTGTGGTAATGTATAAAAAGTTATTATTTCATTTTCATTAAATATTTCAAACCACAAAATGATTGCTTCGTACGAAAATGTTGATAATACCTATTTATTTGTCAATATAAAAAAAAGCATTTAAGGACACTATTTTGTTCGTTGCATTTTTAAATCATTCATCATTTTGTTTAAGGTCGGGCTAAGCCGGGTATTCATATTGATAAAATTAGCTGATTTTTATAGCGCCTTTTTCGTGAAAGAAATATTACCTCAAGGGCTATTAATTAAATGAATTGATATTATTTCAGAATACAGATTGGAAATACCATTATTTTATTGGCACCGCACAGTTGGGACTCTTGTGCGGTATTCGCATTAAAATAATTGAAAAATTGTCTAAATTCGAATTTATTCACTAAAAAAACTTTAATACTCTTATTCTAAAACGAAATTTTTGTGTTAAGAAACAACATATTTTCCCAGAGATATTTCTCAAAAATTCAAGATTTCTATTAAAGTTTCAGACCTTTCCATTCCTTCAAATTAAAGGGCAATCAAAGGAACGAGCATTCTTCAACAAAGAAACGAATATTTCCACCAGTAACAAGTAATTCTTATTTTCCGTACGCAACTAGGGAAACAATACTTATTTCAAACAAGACCGCAAAGGCTAGCTAAAATCCAGAAGGACACTCCGTGAAAATAAATTAGGGAACATTTCGTTTCAGTTAAATAAGAAATGTTTTAATTGAATTTCAGGCCGAAGGTAAAATTATAAAGGATTTAAAAAGAGACAAATAATACATTTTTGTAATTTTATTAAGCTGACAGAACGACAAATAAAAAATGTTTTCACTGCAAGTGACGCACAAAACACTACGAGCATTTGAAAAATGTAGTCTTTTTTTAGCTAGTGTTGTATAAAGTAACGATATTAAAAAATGGACCAAAAAATAGATTTTATATTTTAAGGAACCATGAATTATCTCTATATACTCAATTATTGTGTCTAAAAATATATAATAAAGGAGCTGTTGTATATTCAAAAAAAAATTATAATTATGGTAATATTGAGAAATCTCGTGTTAATATTTGTATGGTTTTTGATCTTATTTATTTTTTTCGATGCCTTCTTAAATATATGAGCATCGATTTGCTATTTGTTTATTTCAATCATCTCCTTATACAGTTATTCACCAATATCTAAAGAAGTCAAAAGTAAAACATAAATTCAAGGTACATATAAAAAGCATAATGAACATAAAAATAAAATAGTATGACAGGTAAAAAAAAAAAAACAGAAAAATGTAAAAAGATTGAACATAAGTGTAAAAATGTGTGTATTTTTTAAAAGTATCTATGTTGTTATGTACCTACTAACGATCAGACTGGTACGTTCACCAAGAGGTAGTGATAGAACTCTACATATCGTCACTGGAAAGGCAAAAGGGCTGAAGCGCCATTTTAGGAAATTTACGCCTGAGGACTTTAAAGTTTTTTGTTTGTTTTAGAATAAAATTCATAAGTCTTCAGTAACTGGTTGAATATTGAAAAAAAGTTAACTAAGGAAAACTCAATGCTGTCACTATGTTACCTGAAGCGACAAAAAGCTTAAAAAAGTCCCAAACTTGTGTCGCTTGAGTCAAGTCTTCTTCCAAATGGTAAATGGCTGAAGGGCTGCAAGTCTTCAGAATCAAACTAGAGTCAGAGCATGCGATGCAGAAAAAAACTGATCAAAACTGCATATTTGACTTCTTTTTTAACAAAGTGTCGCTTCAGCCCTTTTGCCTTTCCAGCGACGATATGTATCGTATTATGTTGCATATTTACACTTGCCCTAGGCTTGGTAGATATGCAGTGAATGATTCAGACTCACAGGTTAACCATAGCCATTATTTAAATCTATGAAGTTTTATCAATAACATCCATTTTACTTTCAGGACAATGGACAAAGACAAAGAAAAAGAAAAAATTCAGTGCCGGTGAGAAACGAAAATCATTATTTTGGGCGTAAAGTTGGTCAGCTAAATTTACCTCCCGCAGCGTTGGTATTGTAATCGAATGGTTGTATTGTATCCTAGATCGGCAAATTGGATAATGATTCACTTCGTAAACCTAATAATATTATAAAGCCAACCAACCGGATAAACAAACCATGCAATCGCAGATAAACCACTTTTGTGGTATAATGGTTAACGTACCTAAAGCTTGATTTTTTGTCTTAGCTTTTTTTATGAATATAAAAACTTTTTTTTTTACCTTAAGTTAAATCACATTTATTCAATCAGTTTTTACTCTACAATCCTATGGTACTCATATTTATAATTATAGCTATCAAGTTTTCATGAATAAAAACTGAGCTTTGATTACTAGTTTAAATGTATGAATGAGAGCTTTCTAGTAAATTAAAATTGCCCCATTTTCCAAACCAATGCGATAATTTTACCTACGATTGGGGAAATATTGTAAAAAAATAAAGAAAGAAGTGAAAACAAGGAAAGTGAAGCGTTGGGAGGCACTTGGCTATTCAGATCTTGTTACCAAACATCACTAAATCCATATTCGTAAAAAGCATTTACTTTGTGGCTTGCCATATTTATAAATAAAACACATGAACTTTGTTTATAATTCCTTATTATTTAATATTACTTCTACCGGTTTCGGAAGTACCCTTCCATCATCAGGACGATATTCAAATTAATTTTTGTCTTTATTTTATTTTAATATTATCCTGATGATGGAAGGGTACTTCCGAAACCGGTAGACGTAATATTAAATAATAAAGTGGTTATAAACAAATTTTATGTGTTTTATTTATCACTAAATCCATTTGAAACAACATTTCCAATGGTGGTTATTTGCAGACAATCTTACTCTGTAAGTATTAATCCATAGCTCTTATCCTTTTTTCATTGAAATCTTCAAGTATTTTTATACCACCAATAATCCTTAGAAATATGTTGTCGTCGAAATTCCGAGATCTCTTCTATTTTCTCTCATTGAAACGTTAACGTACCTATCACGTGAACAATACAACCTGCGCCATATCGATAGCCGAAGCCTGGTAGTCGATACACGTGCCTAGAGCTGGCAGCGAGGAAACTAAGCCTTGGCAACGATAATACCCGGCAGTTAGTGGAATCGAACCGGCCCCCGGGGGGTAAGTAATCACAACACTGCAGCAATGGACTATACTCACTCTACTATACAATATTCAATTCGTTTACTACTGTGCGACAAATAAGTTATGCCCTCTGAATATCGTCAAATTAAATAACTCACAGATCAATTTCTTTTCATTACTGTACTTTTTGTTATTTCCATGTTTAAATATGCTTTCTCTTTGCGTTCTCTATTAGGAAAAATTGCAATACGATAACTTTGGACTGTATTCAATTTGCTATACGACTTTTAATTTGTTTGCTGCTGTACAGTATATAAATGATGCTCTCTGAATTTCATAAGACATATCGTCGCCAGAAAGGCAAAAGGGCTGAAGTACCATTTCGGGAAGCTTACACTAGAGCACTTTAAAGTATTTTTGTTGTTTTACAGTGAAAAGTCTTCAGTACCTGGTTGGATTTTGAAAAAAAAAGTTGACTAAAAAGGTAAAAAAAGTCCTAAGCTGTGTCGCTTGAGTCAAGCCTTCTCCCAAATGGCAAATATATTTTAGATGTAGGAAGAGCCCGAAAAATCTTCAGAATCAAACTAGAGTCAGAGCATTCGATACAGGAAAGAAAACTGATTAAAACTGCACATTTAACTTATTTTTGACCAAATTGTCGCTTTAGCCTTTTTGCCTTTCCAGCAACAATATGTAATATTCTATTAAAAAATGAATTTATAGTCAATTTGGTAAATTCTATATATCTTCTTCTTTTTAGCGTTATTTATTGGAAAAAAGAAAAATTGCAGCACCGTAGTGAACTAAACTCACTCAATTTAATATTACTCTACGATTCATTTCGTTTGCTACTGTGTAATAAGTAAGCGCTGCTCCCGTGCAGTATTAAGTCGTATTGCGTTTCATCTTTCGAGCCAACGTTTCATACAGCTATGCAGTGTCCATTATTAGGGCAGACATTACATCAAGAAAGAATTTATCTGATTTTTGTTTGTTGAGAGGGAGATGAGAAAGAGAAAGATGAGGAAGTATCTGATAATTCAGATCTAGTCATCAAACACGGATAAAGCAATTTCAAGCAACGTTTCGATTCTGAATGATGGTCTTTCATCAGGGCGATACTGGCCGTATCAACCACTCTGGAACGTGTCTCAAATATACTATATATTATTATTTGATAATAATAAAATGTGAAAAAACACAAAAAAAAACAAAAATGTTTGTACCCGCTGGGGTCCAAACCCGTGACCTTTTAAATCCTCACTATATAATATTAAACTTTTTTACCACTGCGGAATAAATGAGTTTTGCTCTTGAATTTCTCTCTCGGTAAACAAATTTGAAATGGATAAAGAAACATAATATTTTAAATATTTTTTTTTAAATAAGTAGATGTTCTGTTTCACTTAACCCCGCACTCCAATTTTAAACCCTTTTGATTTATATAGTACTACTTACACTGAAGATTTAAACAGATTAAAGTGTGCCGTGGGCGTTTCCGTGTGCACGAAGTACGATCAAATTTACCTTACCTCTCGTGAAATTTTCTTAAACACATTATCGATCTCTCAATTTTCTTTCAAATCCGTGTAAATTACACCTGAGTTTTTTTTTTGTGGTAGTAAAGTGTGATTAACGGCCTGCGTGGTCGAGTGGTAAGACGCTCGACTACAATTCCAGAGGGCGTTGCATCAAAACCCGGCGTGCGCAAATAAATCTCGTTTAATTAGTATGTGCCATAACACATTTAATTTATATAAAATAATATAAATTATATTTGCGGCACGTTCTAGAGTGGTAGATACTCTAAGTATCGCCCTGGTGAAATGCCACCATTCAGAATTGAACGTGGCTTGAAATGGCTTCAGCCGTGTTTAGTGACCAGATTTGAATAGCCAGATGCTTCTCAACTTCCCTCTTGCCCATCTCCTACCCCTCCTTACTACCTTCAGCCTCACAACACACTCTATTTGGGGATGCCATAGTCTCACTGGCTCTAGACGGTTGGGAGCAGTTGGGACTCTTGAAGTTTTAAGAAGGGAGTACATTATTAACCGCGAAATTGAATTCCTACCCACCGGGCTAACGGCCAACAATACTTGTTAGGTCGACAGTACAGCTAGTGAGGAAAGGACTCTAATCCTACCGTCCCGCGGCCCTAGCCGTCGCCGCTCGTGTAGAAGGCTTCTTTTCCCTTGTGGCGAGCTCGACATTGAAGGCTTTGCTGCTGCCCGTGTAGACGGTCGCGTCCTGGAAGGCTTCGCGCCACGTGCACTGTACACAGAGCAGCCTCCGAGCATTCAAATAAATTACTAATTTAATATTTACCACTCTGTACTGACTCAAAGCAACTTTTTCTGATAATATACATATGTTGTTTTGTCTGCAGTTTTACTATTACTTGATCACTGCAGACTTATTCTAAAATATTATGTAAAACAATTATGTAAAATATATTAATAAGACAGCCTTCGTGGTTAAGTGGTTTAGACGTCCGACGAATCAAGAGGTCGCGGGTTAAAATCCCGGCGTGTTCAAATAGATTTTATTTAATCTACTCGTATATGTGTTATTTCACATTTGATTAATTAAAAACTATATTTAAGTATTTACAGTAGCGTGCATAGAGTTTTTGACCAGGGTAAGCAGTAGGAAAAACAGCGGATTAATTTATAATAAAGATAGGTACCTACAGATGTCACTGATTGCTATTGCATTTGTTCTTTAAAAACACTGCCTATATACTAACAAAGATACTAACACAAATGAGCCGCTTGAACGCGCACACAGCTTACAGCATACATATTTTGTGTAGTCTAGTGAACATTGAATAATCTACTCTTGATGTTGACCGCGTTCGGGCATATGTAGTTAATTAGTAGGACTCGCGGCGGTGCGAATAGCTGAACTTTACTCGTATTTTTTAAAGTGTAGATTTATTTTTTGCAATAATTTCATATTATTTAATCCATTCATATTCAAATTTGTATTCAAATACGGCAGTACTTATGTGCCTATATGGAGTTCATATAGGCACATAAGTTCGTATATGCGTTCGTCTCTGGGTATATTGGTAGCACGTTCGGCACGTGGATAAGCGCCCTTGAGGTGATTTTCCCACAAAAACGACGCTATAAAAATTATCCATTTATTATTATTATCATGCTGTATCGCCCTTTTGAATGACCACCATATTGAAACGTCGCTTGAACCGCATTCGGTGACCAGATCTGAATAGCTAGGTACATTAAAACCTTTCTCTTCCCTATCTATTTCTCCTCCCTACTACTATCAGCCTCACAATATGACCCAGACGGTTGGGAGCCGTCGAGACTCATGTGCGGTATTGGCATAAAAATAAAAACAAACTGTATTCTCGATTGCTCGAAGCCAGTAGGACAAAGGTTCTACCAATTTAGGGGTACGGTGTGCATGTGCTTATAAAAGTGTATTTGATTTTTTTTCCGTAAGAATTAATAAAATATATTATTTTCGGTTTCATCTCTACGAAGGTGGGGAATTATTACTATTCAGATCTGGTCACCAAGCACGGCTTAAGCTATTTTAAGCAACGTTTAGATTCCGAATTGTTGTCTTTCACCAAGGCGATACTACGAGTAGTCGCGCAAATATGCGATAAAATGTTTTGTATTAACTTCATTTGAAATAACACATATTAATTAAATTACCTCCGGATTCGCAGCCGAGGATCTTAATTCTAATATTTTTTAGTTATGTGGGTATTTAAAGGCTCTATGGTTCATGATGGAAATAGCGTTGCTAGTTAAATTGATGAAGGAAAAAAAAAACAACAAAAAATGCTGTGTAAAATTCGTCTGGCTCCACCGTCCAAGAAAAACATTGCCCTTTCAAACACACAAGTTCTTATCTCAAGTGCTTGATATTTTGGTTCAAAGGAATATAATGAAAAGTTATTTTATTATTATATTGTACATAGAATAATTATATACGCAATTATAAGGATTTCTTCTTTGTTTAATCCATTTTGAGTTTTGCACATTAACAAATCTAATATGTAAGTCGGTTAATATTTTTATACATAGCAGCGCATTGGAGTAAATTATTGGCCCCATCAATCTTAACGCTGCCAGGATGGACTCCCTCTTGATGGCGTTTTGCAGAAATGAGGCCCAATATACTCCATTAATATTTTCTTACTTATATTCTTTAATTTATTTACTTTTATCTACATTATTATTATTTTTACATATATTTTTATTTTATTATTTATTTATTTATTTCTTATGAATTTCTGTTCATTTTTTTATTTTGTTTCTATTATTATTACAATGTATTGATATCAATTATGGAAGGTATTGCATTGCACTACTCCTGCATACCTTCCGGAATAAAACTTTATTATTATGATTATTATTATTTTATAACAATAATGTATCCAAACGTCGTCCATAATATTTTAGAAATATTCCGTAATAAATAAATTACAAAGGTTCCTTCAGTTGCAATATTTAAAATTGTCATCACATCATAACAATGTCCAAATATCGAATAAACAGTTTGTAAAACCCTAATATGCTTACCCAGGCCCTAAACAGATGACGGCAGTGATCAGTTTTCCACTGAATTCGGAAAATGTAGTAAGTAACCGGCTCACTGGTCACCCGCTCAGTCAGTCGCTTATTCGGATCGCAGAACGGATCAAATCATGAAAAGGTATGGCCATATGGACGTTTTCTAGAATAAACCCGCCGGTTTGGATACTTAAAAAGAAATGCAAATGAATTTTTGTTTTTGTGCAAAATATTTGTTCCATTAAATACATTATTTGATTTATAACGTAAACATAGAGTGCCTGGAACTTTGGGAGAAATGTTAGACGTAAGAGAGGAAATGTGCACAAGCAGAGAAAGAATTAAAACATTTTTTTAAATATTTTTTTATAGTTAATAGCGCACATGAGTCCCAACTACTCGTAGGTATTTCAATAAATAACAGTACGAGTATGTATAAATTGTAAAAAATATATATATTAACTTTAAAACTTTATGCTTTACAAAATTAGGTTGCAACTGAGAATCAAGTACCAAATCGTTACTCTTGGATAGAGAAGAGGTTTTGAGTTCGAGTCTCGGTCACGACCTAACTCTTTTTTTTAATTTTCTGTGTATTTTTCGGTTTCATATTTCGTGGAAATTTATTGATATTATTTAAATAATTCGTATTAATTTAATCCGTTTTTTCTTTTAATCCTCCCAAGAGAGAGACAAACAACGTTTACCCAACAAATTATTTGCTGACCAGAACTGGGTTCAATCCGAGAAATGGTGTTTACTTCTAACAGCCAACTAAAGTTCTTATATTTTCGTAGAAAGCAATCCCTTTGTGGTTAGACATATTTGATCAAAATAAAATCATAAATTTGTATGAGACCACAGATTTAATTTAATTTTTTATAACCGACCTGTTTTGCTTAGCCATTTCATATTATCTGTCTCTTTCTCTTTGTTCCTTTGAATTAAATGATAGAATTTTAATGTTACATTTTTGTTTTCTTACTGTTCTCTTATATTATTTTATTTCTCCCTCTGTATGTACGAGTATATATAACCACACAATATTTATTTTTTATTTAGTTTAATTTCGTACCCTGCTGATGCTAGGTCTAAATACAAAGTAATTATTTAATTTTCATTAAAGTTCTTATATTATTATCAAAATTTGTGTTTATTTTGAGGGAAAATATCTTAATTTTAAAGATCCTGTAACGAGTAAAATATATTATTATTCAGCAGCCAAACATTTGAAACGTGTGTTTCCTTAGTCAGGACAAAGAAGTCTACAATTTAATAATGTTGTGTTTGAAATGTTTTCGCAAATAATTTGTTTCCGTTGTCAACCGCAGATGAAATGATGGAGAGAGCTCAAGGCACACTGTTTCTTTATTGTAAGAGTCGACTCTTTGTATTACCAACACGTGCAAGGCATTATAAAACTTTGTGTGATCTTTCTCCCAATAAGCACTAACTTAGAGCGGAACGCTGAATACATAGGCTCCTGACGAGTGTTTGAAGCCATGAAATGGCTCTGAGAATACAAACAGATATTTCATTAAGACATTTTTTTTTAAATAAGAAAATCATATAATTTTCTCACATAACGACGACATGAAGTAACTTTTTTACCATCATTTTTTTTCAGACGAGATAAGATTTTTCAAAGTTTTCTATGGAATGATATTGTATTTTATTTGTACAGAGTTTGATTAAAAAGTTTTGCCTTGTAAAAACACGAAAACTTGAAATAACAAGTAATAGAAGTATGTGTTAAAATGTGAAATTAAAACTTATCGGAAAAAATGAAGCAGAAAGCATTTCATTAGATTTCACCACAAGTCTTAAAACATAATTTTACAAAATAAATCACGTTTTTACAGTTTGGTTTGCGAAGAATCGAATATACAATACAGAAGTGTTATAGTAAAGACAGAATTTATATGTGAAACATTATTTCAAGTCATTGTTAATAGATGTCGCTTTCTACTCGGTGGTTTTGTATCGGATTCAGTTTGTTTGAAGAATTCCGTGTCGTATTAAGTTGAAAGACGACGCTACGCGGAAAACCGACCGTCTTTAAGTTATTTCCACGTTGAAATTTATCATTTCTTTGAAAGTTCCTGAGCTGAATAACAAAAGGAAATTTATATTTACCACCGAGTATTATTTTTGGTATAAATTTTAGAACATAATGGTTGACCAAGAACCTCCGTCTTTACAATGCTCGTAATCTGAGGCGTTGCCACAAATCATAATGTTTGCCTTAAAATATTTTACATAAATCCATCGTCAGAATCGTACTAAAACGGAATTGAACAGCCTTCAAAAAAAAAAAAACTATTTGTATCGTTAACGGCACTTATATAAAATTTCTGTCTTAAATTCGAGGGAGTTTTTCAGTTTCCTTCACAATAAGTCCAATTTACTTGTGCCGTAATGGCTATATTTATCTTTCCTTTTAAAAAATGCATAAAATAGATTTTTCATATTTTTATCAAAAAAATGGTGGAATGATAAAATCAAATAAACAACAAAAAGATTTTGGTTTGCATACTATCAAAAACCTAAAAACTTATACGTAAGATTACCAAAATATGTAGATGTAGAAACGTTTCTGCTAATAAGCTGTGGAAAGAATTGTTTGTTGAAATAATTAACCCGTTTAGTTATACAATATAATTTATGCTCTGTTCTAAATAAATAAAACGGAATAAAATCCATTAGATCCTTATTAACAAAATGTTTTTAAGAAAAAAAAAAGCTTTTATCATTAAAAGAAAATGATTTGGTAGTTTGTTTGACAAATACTTTTATTTGTCTTCATAAAATAATTTTAAAAAATGTTTTCTTTTTCTCACAAGAATTCAAATGAAGTACATTTTTCGAAATGTTTTTCTTACTGCCGCTTACGGCAATTATGAAGCCCTTTTGATAGGCAATCTTGTTTTGTCTATATTCCTGATTTCAGCAAGATTCGTGAGATAACTTCTTTCATATAAAATTAAATTTAAAAATTTTAGGCTTTGTATCTTTTAATTTAACTAATTCGCTAAATAGAGTTCCAAAAGCCAATTTTATTCATTGAATGGGCGATAAGCTAACTCACAATGAACCATAATATGATTTAAGTAAAAAAAAATCGTTAGTTTTCGAAATATTGGCACTTTTATGAATTTCGTCACATTAGATCAGTTTTTCGAGTGCCACAGCTACAAAATTCCATATTCTTAGATTTCGTTTTTTATTAAGCAACTCTGAATAACCTTTCTATTGATTATAGTTCAAAATATACCTTTACTTTTAGAAAAAAAAAACATGTTTGCCTAAATCATGAATGAATTATTTTTATTAGCTAACTTCGACTCTTCATACTGTAAAAAAATGAACCACTCTAACCTGGTAAAATGCATAAAAAATGATCATTTTGTTTTAATATTAATAGACCGAGATTTTTTTTTTTTTTTTCTGATGAATAATACATTTTTGGCCTTGTCCACTTTACCCCTAAAAATATGTTTTATTTTTATTTTTTTAATAATGACGCAATATATATTAATATGATATTAGTGAACAATATAAATAGACTCAGAACACAGAATCCTTTTTACAAATTCACACGTATAGGTATTCACAAAATTTTAATACAGAATTTTTCACAACAACAAAAAGTAAATATTTTAGTTGTAGATTTCGTTTTAAATTTTATTTTTTTTATTTTTTAATGTATCATGTACTATCATATAATACTTTACCTGTCAACATCAATACATTGTAAAAATTTGTTGTAAAAGCCCACTAAGGCGTTAATAGATAAATAAATAAGTAATGGTCTGAAAAGTGAAAAAACACTTTTCAATTTTTTAAATTTTTTTAATTAGTTATAAACATAATGAAATAAAAATTTAAAATAGTACAAGTTTGCAGTGATTAACATAACGTTACACGTGCTAATATTTTTTATTTAATATTTTTTAGCGTCGAAGGTGCAAAAGTTTTTATTAAAAAACTTTCGGCAGACTTCCCGAGCTCAGTGAAAGGAGATTACTAATGAGAATGAGTCTTAACCCTGAAGGATCGGATTTGGGGGACGTGAGGGGACTGTGAAACAGAGGCGTGCCGCGACTATTTGATGGGAAAATATCTTGGCTCGCGGTACCCTACGTTTTGTGTTTGAGTAAGTGAAAAAAAGGTGACGAAATGATACAAAAAACCATGGTTGCCAAAAAAGTATGCATGTTTACAGTTTCCACTTACAGATGTACCAACGTATATCTTTAGTGAGTGATGTTGCTACTAAAGATGTTGACACCTACTTTTTACCTTTAAAAGTTTTTTAGTTAAAATATTTTCGTTATTTATTGGTAACATTTTACTAGCGGTATTTAAATCTAAAAAAGGAAAGAAGGTTTTTTCTTCCTATTTTCAGGTGAAATACATAAAATGACTATTTAAACATAACCCAGTAGTCCTTTGTTAATTTTTGTAAAATAAAGTTTCCGAAGAAAATTAAACAATCGTGAAAAAGATATCCTGCGGACCGCATTTTGCATTTTATTTTTATTTTTATATGAATACCGCACAAGAGTCTCAACTGCTCCCAACCGTCTAGAGACAGTGAGACTATGGCATCTCCAAATAGGGTATGTTGTGAGGCTGAAGGTAGTGGGGAGGGGAAAGAGATTGGGAAGAGGAAGGTTGGGATGTATCTGGCTATTTAGATCTGGTCACCAAACACGGCCAAAGCCATTTCAAGCAACGTTTCGATTCTGAATGGTGGTCTTTCACCAGGGCGATACTTAGAGTATCTACCACTCTGGAACGTGCCTCAAATATAATTTTGTTATTTTTATATGAATTAAATGTGTTATGACACATATTAATCAAATAAAAGTTATTGGCGCACGCCGGGTTTGAACCCGCGACCTTTGGATTCGTAGTCGAGCGTCTTACCACTCGACCATGGAGGCCGTCATAAAAAGCCGTCCGTTTGCATAAAAAGCATTTTCGTTTCTTTTTCTAGTAACTCGCTAAAATCTAAAGAAAAAACAAGGCACGGCACTGCTGCCGGAGGCTTTATAAAGATATGCCTATCATTCTTGTTACGAACCGTACAGTTGTTACTCTTCATCGAGTGATGAAGGGAAAAATTCTCCGAAAAATCTTGTTAACTAGGTCACAGCCGTTCCCCGTCCTCCTGTTCCCCAAGGTGCGCGTTGTGTGTGACAAATTGGCATAGGCGACATCTCCAATATCCACGTTCACTGTACAGTGAGATTTTTATACACTGCTCAAAACCAGTGAGTCTACGAAAATACGGATCTGCTAAGGTTTTGAAAATTCAAGAAGAACTCAGGGGTCCTAAGCTTACATAAAAACCTGTTACTTTTCTGTTGCGTGTGAATTTTATTTTAGTATAAATTTAAAGATAATTTTGTGTTTTGCAGCTCTATAGCATTATTATACCTGTGTTTAGTAATAATTTTCTTTGTTTCTTTTTATATTGATGTTCAATCTGATAAAATCAACAACTGGATATTTGCTTCAAACCAAAGACTTTTTTGTTTGTTTTATATTTACTGCAAATATTTTTCCATTTACATAAAACAGAAAAATGAATGTAAACGCAAATGTAACAGTTTTGGTACATATAAAAAAGTAAGAAAGGATATACAGAAACGAAAAATACGTTGAATCAAAGATCGTTGGAATAGATATAAGCAGAAAGATAAGCAAAATAATTATTTATTTACTTTTAGTCTGCTGAAAGTGTGTAGTTTCAATGTGTTGTCTTGAAGAATGGAATACAATTATTAATTATGAATTTATTATAGTATTACTATGTTCCCCAAACTGTAAAGTCACAGTACTTGGGAATACCCATAGCATCGATAAAAGGAATTTCACGCGAAAATATTGTAGTTTACCTACATAAAATTCATGTATAGTAGGTAAGTGCATTGCAACTTATATTTCGATATTACTAAACAACACGCTTCATCGTTGTTCAGAACAACGTGAATACTCGTATGTATTAAAAAAAATACAAATACAAATTTGACGTTAATGACAAATATAGTAGAGAAAATATGGGGTGAGGAAGTAAAGCAACCACGTGATAGCATGCGTCTCCAGTATCATATCGATTGTTGAAAGATAATAAAAACAACTTTTCCACCTTAAATCTTATAAGAAAAAATACACACCCTGTCAAATGAAAATAATCATAATTTTTATTTTACACCTTGAGACTGGGTATTAATACAAAATATCTTAATTTTTAGTAAATAATTAGGCAAAAACTATTTGTAAATAAAACTCGACCAAAAATGCTATTTGCAACTAAAACCGCGAAAAGCAGTCAGTGATACCAATGTTAACCGTGTTATGACACCAGCCAATTTAATTTAAATGTTTTTTTTTAATATTGAATACCGCACCGATCGGGATATGTTGTGAGGCTGGGTAGTGAAGTGGGAAAGAAGACGAGTGAGAGAAAGCTTGAGAAGTACTTGGCCATTCATATCTGGTCGCCAAACACGGCTAAAGCTATTTTAAGCAATGTTTCGATTCTGAATGGTGGTTTTTCACCAGGACGACACTTAGTATCTACCACTCTGAAACGTACGCCAAATATACTTACTATATATTATTTTATACTTAATTTTATTTGTGCACGCCGGGATTTGAATCAGCGACTTCTGGATTCGTGGTCGAGCGCCATAACCACTCGACCGCAGAGGCCATCGAATTTTGATTGAATTAAAAAAAAAACTTTATTTCAATTCCATATCTCTGCTTTGATATCAGTCGGTATAAAGTGTAATTTTTGGCTATGAAAAAGCAGTTTCATCAGAAGTATGGGTGGTTTTTAATATTTGAATTCGCCATGATCAAAGAAAAATAGGTTCAACCATTTGAAGGAATACTGTCATCTTTCCGATTTCCGTGGTTTCCGGAAATGTTTTGGTCAATAAAGACAATTCTACGAAACCTGTTGTTAAATAATATTTCCCTTGCCGGCAATGTTCATTGAATATGTAAAGTAAAGCATTAGCTGCATGGTTGAAAAAAATACCTTGAAATATTTTCTGCTAAAAGCCCGTTGTTATGGAAATTGAATTTTGTCGCATTTTACAGCCAAAAAACTCTGCTGGTTTTGTAAGTCGAACGTGCAGTGTATTTATTTGTACCTTTACCAAGGGTTGAAGGGAATAATTCGTTTATATCAAATAGCCTCTAAAGGGAATAAGATTTTGTTCTAACAACGACCGAAAAATTCACAGAATTCATTTTAACACAATCTTAATGGTGAATTATCTTAAAAATATATTGAATTGTGCGAATTTGAAGGTAACATAAACTAAACTATAGTTTTTTTTTTAATATTGTGTCGATTTTAATATAAAAATGAACTCTTTTATTAAATAGCTTTCAAATTTCAGACCGCAAAGAAAATCCAGAAATTTAAGAGGATGTAACTCCCAAATATAACGAATACAATTGATTTTAAAAAGTCATATTTTATAGTTTTTAACCTTCTGTTAAAAATAAGTATGTTGTTTCAACCTTTTTATACCTGAAGTCATTATATCGTCACCGGAAAGTCAAAAACGCCATTTAGGGAATAACTTCCCATAATTTTTTTGTTTTGTTTTACAATAAAATTCGTAAGTATTCAACACCTGGTTGGATTTTGAAAAAAAAGTTAACTCAGGTAATTCAATACTCTCACTGAGTTATTTAAAGCGACAAAAATCTAAATATGTCCCAAACATGTGTCGCTTGAATCAAGCCCTTTACCAAATGGTAAATATATTTTAGATGACTGAAGAGCCACAAAAGTCTTCAGAATCAAACGAGAGTCAGAGCAATATATTCAGAAAAAAAAAACTGATTAAAACTGCATGTTAAACTCATCTTTGTGAAAAATATCGCTTAAGCTCTTTTTTCTTTCTAGTGACGATATGTATCTTTTTATTACATTCATATACACATATTAGAAAAACTTACTCGTATGCAACACTATAATATATACATTGTATATATTAACGATTGTATTTTGTAATTCAGGATGAATGGGTAATTAACGTGTGTTTAAAGTAAACCGAAATTGCGTTTTTAAGTAGGTAATGAGGGAAAAATTAAGTGAAACCATTTTTTCAGAAGTTTTAGTTTTTTATCATATTTAAGTTTGTATATGTGCATATGGTTTTGAAGAAATTCTTGAACGCAACTAATGAATTGCAGAAAACTGTATTTTATCAGACTTTTAATCATATGCGAGGCAAAATCTGATTACTCTTATGAATACTAAATTAGTGTATAAGCAACTTGCTGGAATTTACACGGATTACAGAAAGCTGCAACTCATTAGTCTTGCCGCAACATGAAATGTCAAGGTTTGTAAGATTACTTTGTATTTAAAAGCTAACGATATACTCCAGTTGCCTAATTCCAAGAATAATTGGCATGGGCAACCGAACGAAATTTAGCCGGATTACAGAAAACTGCCAATTACTGGACATGCCACCACAAGAAAAGCAAAAGTTTCAAAGATCTCCTTCCTTTGTCAAAGCTAATTCTGTAGCGCTTTGAACTCTAGTTGCCTATGTCTATGTCTATATATATATATATATATTTGAAATAGGCAATAGATGGAATTTGAAGGGATTTAAAAAATATTTGTATTAATTAGACTTGAGCAAACATGGCACTGCAGTTACTTGTCAATGCAGAGCATGTAGTAAACTGACTCTGGCGCGGAATGTGCACATCAAGAATTAACTTTGAGTTTGTCATTGGAGGAAACTAAAGTCTACAAGATGCCTTCGTCGGAAACTAATACAGCGGGCGGAAGCCATACAATTTTGAAACGTGTTCATTAACCACAGATTAACTTACGTAAGGGTGCAAGGTAAACTGCATTCTTGCTAAATACACAGGATGTGGGAAAGTTTTATTTATCTATTTATTTAGGAAGCATTAAGTTATATAAAAATTCAAATACAGTTTATTTTCTAGGACGTAAACCAGTAAAGTTTTCACTCTTGGATAAATCATTTTCAGAGACGATTTGTTTATCAATTAATAAATTTGGTTTTTCAATCAATTACTCTGATTTACAAATAAATAAAGTGAATAGTAAACCATTCAATTTAAACAAATAAAAATTATAAGGAAAATGAAGCTCAGTGGTTATGACGCTCTACTAGCAGACGGACGAATCAAGTTCGTAACTCACAGCGGTTGCCGACTTACTCTGTTTTCAGAAGTAATTCTCAGTTAATAAAAGGGTGAAAACTTCTTTCCAAAATATAATATCACATATACGACAGTAGAAAAGAAAGTTCTCACTTCAGAGCAGCGCCCATAACGAAAATTTCACAGGAAAGAAGTACGTGGTTCTACTACACTTTTGAGTTTATTTATTCCAAGACACATTTGAAGAAATCGAAGATAAGTAGAAAATAACATTAACTGAGAGCGATTACGAACTATACAAAATAGTTTAGACTTCAATAGAGTCAAAAGTGGACGACCTGACTTGAAATTTCCAGTTTTGCTACCGTTGCATACTCGCATGATCTAGACATGTAGGTTTTTTATTTTATTTGAATACCGCACAAGAGTCTCAACTGCTCCCTACCGTCTAGAGCCAGTGAGACTATGACATCCCAGGATATGTTGTGAGGCTGAAGGTAGTGGGGAGGAGAAGGAGATTGGGAAGAGGAAGGTTGGGAAGTACCTGGCTATTCAGATTTGGTCACCAAACACGGCCAAAGCCATTTCAAGCAACGTTTCGTTACTAAATGGTGGTCTTTCACCAGGGCGATACTTAGAGTAACTACCACTCTGGAACGTACCGCTAATATACTTTTTATTATTTTTTATGAATTTAATGTATTATGACACACATTAATTAAATAAAAGTTATTGGCGCACGCCGGGTTTGAACCCATATCTATCATATGTATCTTGATTAGCCGCAGAAGATAAATGTCTAAGCCGCTAGTTACAATGCTTTTCGCGAAAAGAACGTTTACCCACATAATAAAAAAAACAATTTCATATACTAACCATCGAATTTGATTTCAAATCGTCGAATCTATCTCCTCCTTCATCATACATACTCTCACACACATTAACTTATATTTGGCTAACGTCCAAGAAATACCAAAAATGTGGCATTTTCACTTGTACGGAGCTTATTGATATTTGTGGTTTAATTCGTAATTTATCTATTGTTGTTTTAATTTTTAATAATTTTTCTAGTTTCGCTCGGTAGATTTTCAACATTTTATTCTAAATAAATATTTTTTTCTTGTAGTTGATAATGCAATTTTAACTTCGTTCAAAGTGAAGCCTAAAAAGGCATACCTACGAAAATTGCGCTACGCAACCGAAGAAAATTCTCAAAGTGAAATTTGTGAACAAATTCATCACATTCCTCGTAATTAATTTTGCAATTACTTTAAAATAAATAAATTAATCACTTTGTTTAGTGATGAAGGACCATGCCGCCGTCAAATGGCTTTGACGCACGAGAATATTCGAAGGTTATATATAGGTGGCGATAAAATAAGTTTTTTTAAACTTTTTTTTTAAACTAGTTCTTTTCTTCTTTATAACTGATATAAATCGACAGAAGTGTGTTGTGAGCGTGTTTGTGTGCCTGAAGCTAGCTTATTGTTTTATTTAATTCTCTGGGGAAATTGATAAAATATTTTCCATTATCGAAATTATTTCTTGATCAGATAGTTAATTTAATTTTCGCATTCGCAAGTCGCAAGGTCTTGTGTAAATAGGTGACATAAGTTTTTTTTTTCTAGTCAGTATAGATCACGCTTCTAGGGATTATCTGTTCGGTGTTTATACCCAGTACAACTTTTCAATTTATTAAAATAAGTTTAGCTTACCCATACAGAGACTTCTACAGGGCCGGACCATGTGCCCTAGTGGACCGCACTTGGGAACGAACACAGAGCACAGGAATAGCGCTGCCAGCTCGTAGCATCTCACGTCCACTACCGCGTCGTAGATCTCAAGTTCCTAAACGGAATTGAACAAATACCATATTTAATAAAGCAACCGAACAAATCATTTCAAAATTATAACATCTATCACCTCGTGTTTCCAGTGAAATAAATACAAGTACCACCTCTCCCAAATCATTAAAATTGTTTAAATATTTACAGTTATCCGAAAATCTGTTTATTTATACCCTTTGAAAAAACGGTTTAATAATATTATTCAATATTACAAACAACAGATTGATAGCAGCTGATCCGTATTTATTTACGTCACTGAAAATATATAATATTATTCTTTCTATTAAAAATAAAATCAATAAGAGCAAAATAAAAAAGCGATTCTCGTACTTCCGATGCATTGAATCTGTTCCGTGCAACTGGCCAGTTTATAGTGCCTTATAAAGCTTTTTTTGGGTCACCAATAACCTGACAATATTTTAAAAGAACTCTTACTGCCATCATGATAAGCGGAAAATGTTTCTAGTACAATGATGGATGACTAAACTAGGAAAGGAATCGAACCCATGACGTATGGGTGGGAACCCGATGCATTATCAACTCGTCTACTAACCAGCCATTTAGAAAGTAAGTCCTCTTTTAAGGGAATAGAATAAAATATAATGCGGGATTTAAAAAAAATGTCGAACTGCCAACCTGTTGAACAAAGATATTATCTAAAGTGCTATTTCAATATTTTAAGTGGGGTTACATGGGTTTCAGATTCTCGAAAAAATCGTTTTTATTTTAAAAAAAATTATTTGATAGTACAACTCTTCAAAAATATATTCCCAAAATTTCAAATCGATCCGACTAAAACTCTTGGAGATATGGCATTTTGAACTTTCCCTCTCATGACTGTAGCGCTCTTCACTTTTAAGTTAAACTAAACTTTAAACGCGTTTTTTCTTGAAACACACTTTTCGAAATCGGTAGTCAAAATTTCTCGGAAACTAATCGGTTTTCGAACACTTCTTTGAAATAACATTTTGTAGTCCCTGAACGAAGGATTTTTTTTCCTTCGACTACAAAAATTTTGACAACGTAATGAATACCGAAAATTTTACCGTAAAAGTGACACTTTTGTTCAAACCACTGCCAAAAATTTAATTTTCATTTATTTTTTTAAATACTTCGTTCAGGGACTAGTTTTACTCTTAAACTTAAAGAAAATATTTTATTTTCATTTTTTAGATGAAGCAGTCGCAAGTTATTTTGACTACCGCAAACCACCTTTTTGGTCGAGGCACCTCCAAAAATCGACTGCCATCAATTCAATTTATGATATTTTCTCTTCAATTTTTTTCAAATGTTGTTCAAAAGTTATCTTATAAAATGCAAAAAAAACCTAATAAAAATCTTTTCTGTAGTAAGAGAAAAAAAATTCCAGAAAATCAGCTTTTTTGGCCTCTGAAACCAATGTAACTCCTTAAAGGTTTCCTTTGTTACTACTCGTATAGGTTTATTTTCAAGTGTGTTCAGGTATAAAATGCCCGGAGTATATTTAAGGGATCAAATAAATCAACATGAAACTAGTTTGTTGAGGGTCCCGTCGCCCAAAGTACCCTTTATACCTTACTTTATACATAGTTTGAGAACACTGTCAATATAAAGGGTATCGTACCTACGCCTAGAGTATCCCATGATATTGGACCCGTAAAATTGGTGGATTCTATGTGGTTCTGGTAAAAACTTACTTAATATCTATCTGGTACGCTATTTCACAGCAGGAGTAGACAGAGAGGAAGGAAGGCAACTCACATTTCTCTTTTATCCATGCCTCAAGTTTCCAACGATGTTGAAAACACTATTATTTGGTAGTCTTTAGAATTTTCTGAGTGAAATCAACTCCAACTCACCATCTAACTATCACGTCATTATCTGTAGGGATAAGGAGAGAGAATGAAAAGGCACACAGCTGTCTTGGGACGCACTGCTTTTAACCTAATTCATTCCTCGTCTTAAACATGCTTTTCTGTTATTCCGATTCACGTACCAATTTAATTTATTTGATCGCACTTTAGATTTCTGGAATGTTCTCAATAATGGTTCCTACATATATTTTGACACTCGTTTCTTCTAACATCTGCTCTACTTGCTTGAACTTTCTCAGCGTTCTTTCCTTGATCTTATTCACTGATATTTTATCATGTGTATAAATTAGTGTAGATGATTCAAATAAAAAGTGATTTGGTAGTGGGTACATATTGTTATCCAATCAGGAGACTTGTAGAAGGTGGGTTGGTGATAGATGGTAATGCCGCTCTCAGTGCTCCGTTCTAAACTTATCTTATTTAAAACACAAATTTGAAACAAAAACAGAAATGAAAAGAACAATGGTTAAGACTGAGGCACTTACTCGGAACCTCTACTCTATCCGGGAGTAATACTCCGCCAATGAAGTCATCAAGACCTCATTAGAAAGCGACATTTTTAAACGATTCCATACTTCTATTGGAAATTATTAATAATATGATATTTAAATTTCTTCCGATTTTAGGCTGCCATCTTTTTGATGATATTCAAAGTTCTACCCGAGCACATATTGAATATCTAGATGGTGTGTTGGAAAAATATTCATGTTTTTTATCGGTCATGACCATTGTTCTTATTAGTTTCTTGCTTTTTTCTGTTTCAAATTTGCGTTTTAGATTATTAATATTGTTTAAATATTTAATAATAAATAAGCATTAATGCTTTAAAGTGCTTTACAATTTTAATATTAATTTATTTAACTTGCATTATTTATGAGAGATATAGGTTACAAAGTAGTGATCAACGATACTAGATATCTATTATAAATGAATGACTTACTTGCTGGGCGTCACGCTGTCCAAAGTGGCCTATGTAGTTGGGGAAGACTGTGAAGTTGTAGGGCACCCGGTGATACTGGCAGAAGCTGACGATGACGGGCAAGCAGACTCCGGGCGCGGGGTTCCGAGCCAGCGGGGACATGTTCAGGGTGGTGCTGGTGGTCACCGTCTTGTTGACCACCTGCAAGTACTGAACATTACATTGCCACATCTTCTCCATTCACATATCATAATAACCATCAATTCATTCATTTTTTCAGTTCATTTTAAGTCAGTCGTAGAAAGTTAGCCAATGAAGGATGCATTCACGCATTAGCATGAAGACACCGTCGACTTCCCCAACGTTGGACCTCTCCTTTGATTCATTTGTGTACACGAGAAAGACTCATGTTGGATACTTTTAGAAAATAGAATATTTAATATTTGCTCCAAAAGGACTTGCTTAATTTCCCACTCCTGTTTACTTTGCTCGTTTAAATTGATTCACATGCCTACTGTTTTTTTCTCCTAAAGCTGTTTTACTGATACTACGTAATCTTATTATTATATTATGTCACTTGCATTTTCTCGCTACACCATTTTTTTAAACTTATTTTTTTGTCTATATTGTTCATAAACCGTAAAAAATGTAACAACAAAAAATATATATTTGTTTAAAATGAAAAGCTACATTCATCTTTACGTAATATTATATAATCGTAGTGCTGAGATTTTATAAATGCAACCAACACTGATTTTTAAACATACATAATAGCTTTTCGCAGACGCGACAAGTTTTGGTAAAACTGATATTGGAACTTGCTTAACACGGAAACTATGACAAAATATTTGTTTGTGTTTTCAACCAGTTTTTGTCGTTAACTCTTCACAATTTCTCTCAACGTCGAAATTGAGTCGCGATTAGGTACGACTGGAGTGACCTAGTTTTCGCCAAAAGCTTTCTCCAACTTTGTAGAGCTTTAAGTACCGACCTACCTACATAATGTCAGGCTATTGGCATAGCTCAGATTCTTTGGATATAAGATCCAGGCTACTGCTAAGGAACTAAAGCTTTTACCGACATATCGGAAATAGTAATTGTGATCTAAATAAATTCAACCTATCGGGTTAAAACACCTAGCAAACATTAGACATTGTATTTTAAGTATTTTGTCAATATTTTACTTCGTGATCCTTATGATCCCAATAACATTTTGGGTAAATCTGTATTTTCACTTTGAACATTTCCTAATAATCGATAAGTGAATTTAAAAACAAGGGTTGTTTTTCCATCTAATATTATATATCTATCATAATATCACTTGAATTATTTAATCAAGGCTTTGTAATACAGCGGATATCGCTTAATTTAAGACCTTGGGGACGAAAATATTTTTTCTAAGAAATGTTAAAGTTTGATTAAACTTTAAAAAAAATAAATTATTTCTTTTAAAAAATAGATCAAAACTGTTTGATCGGTATTATTGAAAAATTTTGCGTTTTTTCTTGTGAAGTAGAAAAATGATGTATTATATTAAATGACTCTTTACGATATAGTTACCTACTGATAAAAATTACAAAAATAAAGGTTTCCTAGAATCGTGAAAATTCTACTTTTGTCGATGCATGCGTTTATTTTTGATAAACTCATCGGTTCGAACAGATTTATGGATTGATCAAAAAGGTTCCAATTTAAAAATCTAACATATTTTCATTTACATAGTGAATGGTTAGAAATTCGATAAGTTGTAATATCAAACGAAGAATAATATTTAAGTAAAATTAACTATAACATTTTTACTATTACACTGGTTGTGTTTGACCTCTAGAGATTTGACTCGTGGTACCATTCCTAAGAAGGGTATGTTGCTTCAATAAAAAAAGGGCATGTTCCTTCAAAAACAAGGTTCGTAAATCAATAATTAGATTTGGAAGTTGATGAAGCAATAGAGAGATTATTATTTTAGCAGTTTATTTATCTATTTCAAAGGTCTCCCTGGAATAACTCAAAGCTCTTCGGTTCTTGGTTAAGATGTCGTAGGGTCAAATCCTGACGCCACTTATGAAAAAAAAAACTTCCATTTGAAACATCCTGCAAATATTAAATACACCTAGCAGTCATCAGTATTTAAACTAAAACATAAATCAGTTTAATACATCATGAATTTCGCAAGTCGACTTTGTTCCTGCAATCTGTAGGCCCAAACCCAAGGAGCTTACCACTTTGAAAATTCATGAAAAAAATGAGAATATCTCATTTCTTATTAAAAATAAGAATCTCCAAAGAATTTTAGGCCCGATGTTAAAAAAAAAAAAAATGAAATAATGCGAAAAACAATTTAATTTTTCCTAAGGGAAATTATTTCCCTCAAGGCCTCCTGTGTGGAGTTATTGTAAAAAAAATAAAAATTCAAAGTGTTTTGTAGGACCCATTAAATAATTGTTATGAGAAATTGTTTATTTAAAGGTATTCTTACTTATCAGTACTTTAAGAAGTGCTTGGTAATTTATTCAATGTAGTTTTTTTTAATTCTTGTTAAATTGTAAATGGCAATTGGGGATTTCAAAACATTTAAAATTTTGAAGGTTTCTTAAACTCTATGTCAAGAATTTGATTAATGCGCGGCCTGTTTAAGAAATTCCATCAATGCTCGTTGACAAAGAATTTAAATACTAAAAGTATTTCATGGGAGAGGAATACTAATAAAAATCTGCTGAGAAACACAGAATCATAATTAATATTTTAGTATTTCCAGAAAACAAAACACAAAAAGTGTGTTCGAACAGTAAAAATACACTATAAAGGACAACATGGAATTAAAGTAAATTGTTTTATTTTTTAATTTTATGCCTAATGATACGATAAAGAATTTAAAAAAAAATGTTTCATGAGAAATGATAACATGTAAACATATTTTTTAACACAGATAAAAAATATAATTCTTTCTAGAAATAAATGTGGAACGTAATTTTTATTGGAAAAACATTTTTAATAGAAGACATCATAAAATGTTTGATATGGATTATGTTCTTTCATTTATATATTTGATTAAAATATTGCATGAACTACAAACGTTGTTTACCAATTATTTTTAATACAGTAGTTGTCCATGTAAAATGATTTTTAATTTCCAAAAATGATTTTAGTAAATAATCGTAAGATTTGCGATCGTGATTTCAATGATAAGCAAAACCAAAAAGTTTGAAAAAGTAGGTATTTAAAAATAAAAATTAAACAAGTGAATAATAATAACAAGGAGGTAAAAATTATGTTAAAAACTATCGTCCAATTAGCCTCATAAATACCTTTAAAAAATATTGGAAAAAGTACTAAAGTAACAACTCATGATATATGGTATTTAGAAGAAAATAACTTAATATCAAAATCTCAGTATGGTTTCAGGAGCAACTTAAGCACTGCTGATTTAATTGAAGATATTATAAATATGATCTCAAAAGTAGACTAGACGGGAGAAATAAATTTTTGGCAATCTTTATAGACCAACAAAAGGCCTTTGATACAATAGATCATAAAATCCTTTTCATGAAACTTTAAAATATTGGTATGTCAAACCCATCTTCACTCTAAAAGTATTAATAAGTTACATGTCAGAGCGTTCACAGTGTGTTAAAATTGATAAGAAAAAAATAAACTTCTCCTAACCAAATATGGTGTACCGTAAGGAAGCGTCTTAGGTCCTATATTATTACTATCTACTTGTATATATCAACGATATCTGCAACTTACACACAAAAGAAAAAAACATTCGTTTCGCCGACAACACGGTCATTTTATTCAATGAAAGTGATTGGAAAACCACATACAAAGAAGCTAAACGTGGGCTTGTCCTCCTGCAAAAATGACTCGAAAAAAACTCACTCACACTTCACTTAAATAAAAAAAAATTTTTGACATATTCTATAACGGCCGAGGATAGCCAACTGAAGATTATGTTCTCAAACTTCATGAGTGTCAAGGACAAAGCTTAGCAGACTCTTTCCACTGGCCTACTATAACACACTCTTGAAGCATAAAGTATCTTTGCATTGAAATCGATAAAAATCTTCGATGGGACTCCTACATAAGCAACATTACAAAAAAACTTACCAAACTCACGTTCTTCTTTAGAAACATACGTAATATTCTCAACCAAAATGATCTGTTTAAAGTCTACTATGCCCTTTACCAATCACGTATGGAATATAGAATAATTGGATAGGGATCTGCCTCAAACATCCATATGCAGTAGCTCGTGAAATCACAAAAAAGTATTATAAAATCAATCCTAAAGGCACTTACAAGAACTCCGTTAAATTATTTTTTTTAAACTTCAATCTTCCCAGCATCACACAAATATATACAAAAAATGCTCTACTTAATTTTAAAAGAAAGATTGAGTACCTTACTGATCAACACACTCACACTTCAAGAACAAAAACCTTAAATAAAATCAACATTCCAAAATTGAACACATCTTTTGGACAGAAAAACCGCAAGTTCCATGCTGCCAAATTATATAATGCTCTCTCAAATCATATTAGAGATGACAGCGAGATGCAAATGTTCAAGAGGAACATAAAAAATAAGGATAAATAACCATGAAAACGAAGAAATTATAGAGATTATGAAGTAATCATAGAACCAGTGACACCAACGCAGCAACCTACAGTCCCCCTCGGAACAGGAATCCTTAGTGAGGAGGACTGTGTAAAAAATATTATTATTTTTCAACATATCCGTTTTTTTTTTCAAAATGTTATATTGTAATTAATAAAAAATAACAAATATATATTTAAAATATTAAAAAAAATTAAAAATTTAAACGTGGTTCTAACTAAATACATTTTTGTTTTAAAAAAAATATTTTTTACCCTTCACTACATTATCATATAACCCGTCTCCCAAAAGAAAGAGAAATTACGATTTTTAACATTAAAAAGTTTTACTAAAACAGGTACAAAAATCATAAGCAATTAGAAAAAACGTAAAAATTATATTTTTAAATAAAATGACAAAGGGGTAACATAACCAAAAATTACGACAATGATAAGTTAAGTAACAACACAAAAATGTTTTATTTTTTACAATGAAATAATGAGAAGATTAAAATTAGTACAGACAACATAAATAAATATGAAAGGTACTAACGCTCACCTGGATGGAGGGGTAGGCCCGGAAATAAGCGCAGAAGCCTCCCGCGATGGCTAGCAGCGCGATCACGTTCACCACCACCTGCGCGAAGCGGAACTTCAAACGACCCTGCGTCGTGTAAGGGTTCGACGACCTCCTCATGTCGCGGATTATCTGTCAATCACAATTACAATCACAATTACTGTCCCATCTTTAGTGGGATTCTGGCAATCCCGATTTGGGTCAATATTGTGAGGCTCAAGAGAGAGAGGAAGGAAACGAGGTGGGGAAGAGGAAGGTTGGGAAGTATTTGCTATTGAAAACTGGTCACCAAACACGACCAAAGCCATTTCAAGCAAAGTTAAGCTTCTGAAAGGTGGTATTTCAACAGGGGATGGTAAAAGTATCTACCGCTATAGAACGCGATCAAGCAACCACTTCGATTAAAAAATCAGCTGATTTATCTCATTTATGTAAAGGCACTTAGGACGGCTTCATAACGGTTGATAAGAAGTCGTAACCACCTTTGAAACGTATTTATTGTATACGGTATATTAAAAATGAAAACATTATATTAGTGAAATGGGCAATAATAATATCAATTTACCGGGTGGCAAAAACATGCAATGTTTTTTTTTTTCTTTTTGATAAAATAATCATTTTCTTTTCATAAACCTAATTGTCATATTTGTGACGCTTACGCCGTTCTTCCCCACATATCGTGCCAGAAAGACAAAAGGACTGAAGCGCCATTTTGGGATGTTTACGCCGGAGCACTTTTTTTTCTGTTTAAAGTCTATTTTTTTCAACTAATTTTAAAATATTTAATTAAAGTAATTTGAAGAAATGTTGTGTGATTATTACACAAAGAAAAAAATAATTTTTTTTTAACTGAATCAGAAATATTGAAAGAAACGAAATAAACATTTACCTACTGAATTTTTATTAAATCAACTTAATTCGTTTAATAGATACGTTAATAAATGGTATTTATTTTTTATGAGAAAACCAACGTTTATTACGTAAACTAAAGAAAATTACGGTAACCATCTGAGAAATGCTCAAAGTAACAAAGAATTTACCAGAAGTTGAAGACTTTTCACAAATTTATTATTTTCTAACAAAAATGACAAGCACGTAAAACGAGTTTCCCCGAACTAACCACAAAAACCAAAAATCTTTAGAACATTCCAAATATTGAAATAGTTTTTAAACAAGATGAGATGCTCCGAGAAACAATGATCAATAAAGTTTGTCAATGATAGCTTTGCAGGCGGTCAGAAAAAGAACCAAAAATGCAATAATGTTGTCGGCTGTCTTCAGGTTTCCTATTGGGTTTCCTTTTTTATGATAAATGGGTAAACTTAGGTAAGAGATGCACAAAATACTATTATCAAGGTTTTGAAATTCACGTACTTTGAAAACCTAAAAAATTTCTTAGTATTTCCAGTATTTGAACGGGCCACCGCCAGAATAAGTTGTGTTGTCAGCTTTGCAGAAATAAAAAAAAGCCACGAAAAGGTTTTATCTTTGATTGGTTACTGTATTGTTTTATATTTAATAACCGATGTGGTCTTATTATTAAATTAATACATTTCAAGAATCTCATTATAAATATAATTTTTACCACTCTAAAATTTGAATATTAAGAAACCATTTCTTTGTTTTAAATAATACCCACTTCTTCGGCCGAGAATAAATGAAAACACTGATGATTTTACTGCAGTTGTAAATAATGATTGCAAATAATGGCGATACCGGATCCGATGTAGGCAATTTGAAAATAGCAAACTATACAATAGTACTATAGGTATGTATCTCGTTTTGCATCTGAAATGAGCACAGAATTTTAAAGACAGTTGAATCATTGAAATTCTGAAATCGCTTAAAGAAAACCGTTTAGGACCTTTAAAATTATGATTTAGCAAAGTGACACTTAAACCGTAATGAATCACGATTCCTGTTTGCAAGGCATCGTCTTCGGAAGATCAAGAGAAGACGCCGTGCGATTCACGAATGAAACAAAAGGAATAGCTTATAATCGCTTCGATAAATTGCCAATCGGTTAGAAGAGCAGAAAAAAATATTTTCGATGTCTATAATACAAACGACGTAATACTATTGCCTGGCTTATACCAACTGGTTTGGACTTTCTAAGCGAAATTCTCCTGGAATCAATCGGTAGTTCAGCGGTAGACATCTCCAATTGTCTACTACGAGGACGTCCATATGAAGGAGTAGCTATACTACGGTGGAAATCATTTAAGGCGGTAATGATCGATTGTGGAATTCTCAGAATAATAATAATTGATATCTCACTCGACAACAACACTTATAATTCACCGGAATATGTATTCTGTCTATCAAAATTATACACCATAGTCAAAAGACGAACCAAATTGTTTAATTCTATGAGTGAACGTGAAGTTAAATCATTTTTATTAGAATATAGCCTACACATTACGGATGTTGAAATGATCCTGTCTGACTCGTACACATATTTAAGCAGTACACCATTATCTCCTAACTCAGGCAGTGCATGATATAATTGAAGATATGTATATTAAATACAAGTCCGATTGGTCTGATCACCAACTAATCCATATTAGTCTAAAAATACCAAGAGTAGAGGATCCTTGACGATGGCAACCCAAAAGTCAAGCACGCGTGTAGTTTTCCAGATCTGCCTTACTATCGACAGGTTAACTTGAGATAATTCATGGAATTGACCCAGTAACCGAAAATACCACGACGATAAATCTAATGCAAATCGATGATCTATGTTATATGATAACATTGTATAAGCACGCCTTTACTCGTGGTTACAATTACATGTGAATATAACTTGCCATTATTTAATCTTTTCCTGTGAGTGCGATCAATAAATGAAAATTTTTATTACCTTATGATGCAGAGACATGTTCGATCCATTCTGGAATCTGACGATGGTCTGAAGGCTGGCGGGGGTGGATGCGCTCTTGGTGAGGGGGGAGCCACCGCCCGCGTCTTCCGAGGGTAGGGGCACAGGAGGCGCTGGACCCAGCTTGGAACATAGTCGGCTACTCTTGGTGCTGTGGTGGTGCGGCAGCAGCGGGGCTTCCATGGTCTTGGTCGTGTAACTAGGTGACGACGTCTGGCTGAAACTGTCACTCGACACGCTGGAGTCTTGTCTAAGTGACACCTTCCCTCCATTGCTCTGATTCGATGGTACAGATGTCAACGGAGGTGGAACATTTGATATCTTTCTGTTAGAGTTCACACTATCTTGCATCACTTGGTTTATATTTTTCTGTGACGATTGCACGTTCTTTTTGTATGAGTTTGTTTTCTGCGTGTTTTGATTATGGTCTTGCTCGTTTTGGCAACCGTTTATAATGTTTCCTGTGAGATTATTGTTGCAGTTTTCGAATGTGTCCGTTCTGTACTGCATGTTGGCGAAGGGTTGCTCGGCTTGGTTCTGCTGCTTTCTTGAGGGTGGGGGGTTTTGGTTTTCTCTGGAGCGGTTCGGTTGTTTGGGGGTGAACATGGTGTAGAGATGACTATTCTTGTCAGGGGGTGGTAGATTCCTGGCGGGTGGAGGGGGCGGGGGTGGTGCGGGCGGGGTGATCCGTGGAGCTGGAGGGGGTTGGGGGCTAGAGCGCCGGGGTGGGGGTGGGACTACTAGAGGTTGTACTGCGGGTGCTGTGGGGGCCACTGGAGACCTTTTGGGGACCGCGGGGACCCTCAAAGGTATTGGTGGTGGAGGAGTCGACCTTTGTATAACCTGTGAACAGAAATATGACGAAATGTTTTAAATCAGATTTATCTAATTTGAGAAATAAACTAATTAAAGCTGTTAAGGTTGTGTTATTTTGTTATTAAAAGTTAGTAAAACATGTTTACTTTCTAAAAACTTTTTTTTAAACCCTTGACATGCCTACCTCAAGCAAGAACATATTTACATGTCAACTATCCACACTTCACCCTGCGCATAGTATTCTCAAGCTGTCTATCAACCGCTGCTGTTGGTGTCGTAACACGGGCGCGTAAATCTTAATCTCTCGTCTTGGCAAGAGTATTGTTCGGCGATGTCTTGACTTGTCATTCAACTCAAGCCGGAGATAAAACAATGGCGGTAATCCCACTGTATTATCTAAGACGCACGTGATAACTTAACAACTGAACACTTAACACGTCACTAAACATCCACTAAATATATATTGAACAACTAGCAGGTAAAAAACAACGTTTGCGACTTTTGAGCCGCTAGGCCCCTGCAGGCAGCTATGTTTGTGCTTCGTTCAATTTAGGTAACTATGACCGTTCCTAGGGCTTCGCTTTTTAATATGTGTAAATTTAAATCATCGTTATTTAAGAAATATCTCTATTTTTAGGCCCATTCACTCTCACGTTGGACCCTAAAATATAATCCTTAAATTATGTAATTTAATACGTAGTTTAAAAAGCTTATTTATTCATTAATAAATCAATCTAATAATGTGAATCTTTAACATTTCAGACGCCTTTTCGGTGCCATGTATTTTTTAGACGCTTAGTGGCAAAGCCCTACTGAACGAAATAATGCGGCTGATGCTTTGTACGCAGAAATGCATTTTGATAGGAGGCGTGTCAACCGGAAAAGTAACTCAAACGGCTTCGGCAATGCTGCGTAGTAAATGAAGGGTCATCCGCATTATTTGGTTATCCCAAAAAAAATCTGTCTGCAGGACCTGGGGTTTTCGCCGGCTAGTGTTTATTGACTGTCGGATATTAGCGAACAGTGTTTTCTAACTAATGAATCACACATTAACATTCCATTTTACAACTAAGTAAATCCAATCAATACAGAGCAAGATTATGCCGTTTTAAACATAACATATTCTACTTTAAAAGATTTTTTAAATAAATAAGATACGCTTTATAAATTGATTTTATAAAATAAAGAGATAGTGTTTGTTAGGAAAAATAAACTTTTTTGATAATGACTAATAAATCCATGCATCCAGTAAAATAGTGTTACTCTGGTAAAAAGTCAATGTATTTAAAAAAATCAATGCAACCGGGTGAATTTCTAATTTAGGCAGAGGAATTGATTTTCCTCGCTTGCGTATACTCGCATAAATTAATAAAGGTAAGCTTAGATGGTTTTAACATGGAGAGCGGATGAACGAAAAAAGGAATGTGAGAAGAGTATATGACGTGAAAGTGAATGATAGAAGAATAAAAGGACACCCGAGGAAAACATGGCTTGATTAAGTTAATCGAATACATCAATAGTCAGAATAACAGAAGAGTTTATATGAGGCGATGTATGAGATCCATGAGAATAATCAAGGAATGTGTGCCAAGACAGAGTTATATAGCGGTCCATCTTCTTTGCCTACTCCTGCGAGGAATTGACGTGTTGATTGGGTAGTTTATTAATTAGAGTTTATTCATCTAGTAAAGCGGAACGTGTATCGCAATTGTCAAGTCAGTAAACACACGTACGTCAAAAAGGACATGGTGACTTTATCGTGCAGCAGCGTGATCCGTATTAATTTACAAGCTTTTTTCTTATAAGCGATAAATACCATTTCAAAATTTTGACGCGTATCGTGTGCAGCATAGAACTTTAGGATAATAATACTGTGAAATGCAGTCAAAATAAGGGTACGCAAGATTATGTTACTTGAAAGAGTATCTGAAATGGTTGAAAGACAAAACTATAAAACAAAAATTATAAGAGTTGAGATCAGACTTCCTACAAATAACGTCAGCAGTAGAAATAATATGCATCAGTTAATAAATATTACATAAAAAATAACATCATAATGAATATGGCATGCACACTTTAATAATACAAAAACTAGAGTAGGTAAATAGACTTTAAAGGGATGCGAGAAAACATCCGCAGTAAGACAAGGTAAAGGCTCGTGAATGGTCAAAACTGGAATTACTCAATTAGAATATAAACAAGGGAGGGAGCTAATAAAATGTGAACAGTTCACTGTCATTTCAAGAGACGCAAACAACGATTTATCTATGGTGTCAATGTCCCGCCTCGATAAGAAGAAGACTCAGAGCCGGGAACTATGTTGTGGAATCAGATGTTTCGTGCTAGGGCCCTAGACGATAATAATAACGACACAATAGTTACAAAATGATTTTGATAATACCATTTTTTTTTTACTTTATTCCACTATTTTTTTAAGACCTGACCGGTTTCAACTTATGACGGGCATCTTCAGACTGGTATAATTTTTTAGTAAATTCAAAAATAGCCAACTGTTAAAAATAAAGCTGACAACTATAGATATTATATAAATTTTTAAAATAGCACACAAAAGCATCTAACGCATCCCATGTAACCTGTCTCCCAGAAGATAATAAAACTAGAAAACCAGAATGTATTTTTGAATGTTATTGTCAAGCCGCCTCTGTCAGCCATAAAATAAAACCTAAAGTCACAGATGTTCACTATCAGCTCTGACACTCAATAAGCGTCCATTCCAGCCCTAATAGTATATATTCCATAGACTTACTTAAACTTGTACCAGTCTGAAAATGCCCGTCATAAGGTGAAACCGGTCAGTTTTTAAATAAAAAATAGTGGAACAAAGTTAAAAAATTAGTATTATTAAAATCATGAAAAATGGAATTCCACCACGAATTTCAAAACCACAGTTTTAAACTTAAAAATAATAGTTACATAAAATGAAATTAGGAAATATTACAGACAGGTTAAACTAACTACGTCACTACACCGGTGTTTGAAATAATTATACCGGAATCTGAATCTGTATCGGCTTCTGCTGCAGCCGAGAAGGCCTCGACGGTGGACAGTAGGGCAGCGCGTCGGACGGGCAGTACTTGAAGCCTCCGCCGGCAGGGCCCCCGCCCGGCACAGCGGCGTTAGCGGGCGCGGTGCAGTAGCCGGCCGAGTGCCTGCGAGCCGGGGGCGCCGGCCGCAGCAGGGAGAGCAGCCCGCGGTCCCCGCCCGCGCCCCCCGCGCTCCCCGCGAGACTCGCGGCACGACTGCATCTGGCCAAACACAGCGAACTCAGCTTCACACGCAAATAGACCCATGTACCTAAACGCTTTTGATGACCATTGGTACGATGACCTCTGATCACAGCAAGTTATTCCGTCTCTAATAACCTAATATGAATAGTCATTTTTGGCCTATTTGTACGAGTCTTTTTTTGTTTTATTTCCTGCCACACGAGAGTTACGATTGCTTGGATTCAGTAGAACTATGGTCTGACGGACGGCCTCCATAGTCGAGTGGTAAGATGCTCGACTACGAATCCAAAGGTCGCGGGTTCAAACCTGGCGTGCGTCCCTAACTTTTATTTAGTTAATATGTGTCATAACACATTTCATTCATTTAAAATAATAAAAAGTATATTTGACCCAAGTTTCAGAGTGGTAGATACTACAAGTACCGCCTTGGTGAAAGAGCATCATTCAGAATCGAAACGTTGCTTGAATTGGCTTTATCCGTGTTTGGTGACCAGATCTGAATAGCTAGGTACTTCCTAACCTTCATATTTCCCATTTCTTTTCCCGCCTTACTACTTTCAGCCTCACAAGATACCCCAATTGGGGATGGCATAGTCTCACTGGCTCTAGACAGTCGGGACTCTTGTGCGGTATTCACTATAAACAAAATAAAAAATAAATTCCCAATAATAAGGGGATGCTGCAAGGCAGCATAAAGTTGAGTATGGGGAAGGAAAAGTGAAAAAAAATGGTTTGGAAACACCTACCAGTTCAGATTTCGTCACTAAATGTGGATAATTTAAAAATTGTTGCTGGAAATATTTGTTGTCGTAATTAGTGACCAAATTTAAAAAACTAGGCTCTTTTAAGCTTTCCTGTTCCCCGTCTCCTTTTCCTCCCCATTTCCACCAGCCCCAAAACATATCACAAGGTAGAAATACCAGTTTCACTGCCTGGGGCTTGTTATATTTTCTTAAAACACACAAAAAAAACATTCCAACAAAAAAATCGATTCTGAATGGTGGTCTCTCACCAGAACAATACAAGATTATCTTTTACTCTGGAACGAGGTTCAAATAAACTATATTCTAATTGAATTTCTGTAGAAACCGAAATAATTATTAGCCTAAGCACCAAGAGCCAAAGAGTTTAATACTCCGTCTATTATTTATTTTAACTAAAGAAGTGTTTTTTTATTACTGATAACATCTAACATAATATATTACAAATGTTATTTATTGGGTGCTTATTTCGTAGGTTCCAGCAATCTCTCACGTTATGACAAGATTCGTTCGTGTTTCCGTGATCTCGAAACAATTAAGTAAATATCAAGAACTTTTAGAACAAATCTTTTTAGTTAGTTGTTAGTAAATTATTGTTATTAATAAGCAATATTAATTTTATTAATCTAAGAAGCAATACAAATAATTACATCACGCCATAAGCTAAGGTACATTCTTAGAAAACAAATTACAAAGGTAACAAAAAAAAAGATCAAATGAGCAATTATTTCTCTTCGTTACTGAGAAATAATTATATTATAACCTTTAGAAATAGGGTATCTTTTCTTTTTTAATAAAAAAGAAGAAAATTTTAAAGCAGTAACAGCTGATATTTTTTGTGCAGAGTTTAAAAAATCATTTAGCATTAACGTTTTATTTTTGTAGCCGATGAATAGCTTAAATTAAATCTTGATGTTTTATTTAGAAATTTATTTCGGTGCTCCCAATAGTCACAAACTGCCACTACTTTTCAATTAAGTAAAAAAAATGTTATAATCACTGAATCATAAGAAAGATAAAGATCTTTCCGGGAAAAGCTAATCAGTTTCTAAAAACCTTAATTTATCTGCTATTATAATATTTAATTAAAGTAGGTCGGTCTAACGGAAAATCATTTGAAATACTTTACTTTGGAAATAATATTTTTTATATCTAATAATAGTTGAAAGGACATGGCCAGATTTGATAGTCAGATTTTTAAAAGTTTTCTTAAATCATATAAGTGCAAAAATTCACATTTTCTGAATTTTCATATTATGATATAAATTTATCATTGAATAATTATCTGTCAAACCAAGTAAACGTATTAAAACCCTGTGAAAGCTATTGACTTTAGATTTACAGAGACAATCGAAACTAACAACAGCTATATTTCGACTATCCCTTACTAAAGATTCGTTGTAAAAACAATTGTTTTTTTAAATTTTTTTTTTTCTCTCTCGAAGAGTAGCAATTTGACAGTTAATTTGAGTTGGAATAGTCGATTTATACTATATTATTGCAGTACACGAATCACTTAGCTAGACGCCAGAAAGCTCATAGAGTGAAATATAATAATTTGATAAAAGACATTGGCATACCTCGATCTGTTGGCGTCGAAGTTGTGATCAGCCGGCGGGGGCGGTCGCCCTAGGGCGTCAGGGTGCAGCTGCTGGCTCACCATGCTCCCGCCCTGCGCCCATGCTACCGTCAGCCAATCTAAACACACCATATAACCAAGTATTAGAAATATATCAGAATTGTAAACAAAATCCCTCAACTGCTGTCATCGAATTTATTTGTACCGAATACAATATGAATGCTAGATGTTATTAATGATTTTCCCACCAAATAGCATTTTTTTTCGACTCTTTTTATAAGGTTGTGAATAATTGTTTTTCAAAATAACGTTAATGTTTTTGCTGTGAAAAAGACCTCATATATTTTTTTTCATCCCTGATATATTTATTTTTTTAAATCGAAGACTGTGCATATTTTAACCTTTGGAGGAATTATCATTACAAAATAAACCTGTATTTTAAAATTATAGTACTTCGTACAAAAAATTTACGGAGTTTCTAAGGAAATTTTGCTTCCTTTCCCAGTGAAAAATAATTTGATGTCCTTAAGGTGGACAGAGCATGAACATTTAAAAAAAAACACCACATTGCAAGTGAGCAAGGGGTGATTATGAGTTTTGTAAATATATTTTTTAACGCTTTTGATAAAAAACAGCACTGCTGTTAAAAAAAATAGTAATTTTTTAAAACCATGTAATTACACTCTCTTATTTTATTGATGGTAACACAGTAGCAATGGTTTCGAGTGGTGGGCTTCTTATGTACAGAGAAAATCCGAAACGATCCTTTTTTCTTGTAGTTCGTAGTCTTAAGTAGATATTGTGCATGCAAACACAATATCGACTTAATTGACCATTTGATTTAAATTTTCAATATCTACCTATAGCAAATATTAAAGTCAGCTTAAGTCTAGTAAAAATACTAATACTTTCATTGCTTACGTGTAATTGAAAATCTGCACTTTTATTTGAATGCTTAAATATTTATATTCAATGAGATCAAACACTAAAAATCTATAACGGCTGTTTTTCGCAAACTCAACTTTAGGACATAACTTTGCCCATAAGACTAAATTTAAAAGCTTAGAAAGTTGACAACTATGGTTTTTATTACCCTCTTCTGAGCATTTTCATTAAAGCGGGTTAGATCTTAAGATCTTCTAACACTTTTCGTTTTATAGATGTTTTACTGCCCTTTAATATCGTATTGAAACGTCTGTCTCATGATATTAAATGAGGCAAAATCAATAAATGATGGGAGGTTTATTTATTTCAAAACTACTACGCGTTTGTAGTAACATTAAATGAGCAATGAAAAGATTAGGGATAATGTTTTGCTTATTAACTGTTTATCGAAGTCATTATTTTGAAGAGTGCTATTTAATACCGCTAAATAAAGCTTTAGCGCTGATTCAACATCTTGTCGAACGAAAAATGAAGTGTTTATATCAATAAACTCGGCTTTGTTTGGGATTTGGCAGAATTTATTCTTATTGATCCTTTGAAAAATATGGAACAAACAACATAGGTGGGTAGTGTTTACAGTTACCTAAATAGTAATTGAAAAGCTTCATTACCCATAACGATCGTACAAAAGTCGATTTGTTCTAAAAACTACAAACAAAAAAACCACTATAAATTTCATTACATTCATCGTTCATCGTTCGAATGTTTTTGCTGCTTCAAACTATTATTTACGGAATGCGAGATCTTAAAAGACTTTTGAAGTTTTACATACTATTTTTTTTACAATAGACCACAGTGACGTACCACCATCATAACCTTAAGCCACCACCCACAGGTGGCGTCTAGTAATACATACATAAAGCTGAACATAACACAAACATGACATGATAATGGTTTACAAATATTTCACTAACAATTTATTAAAATCGTGAAACGGAAAAGAAATTAAATCACTTCGTAAGAGGCTTATTATTATTTTCCTTCAAAGTATTCCGGAGATCATCCATGTAAGATATTGTCGCTGGAAAGGCAAAGAAGCTTAAGCGACATTTTGGTCAAAAATGCATTAAATATGCAGTTTTAATCAGTTTTTTTCTGCATTGAAAACTCTGACTCTCGTTTGATTCTGAAGACGTTTGTGGAGAAGACTTGACTCAAGCGACCAAGTTTGGGACTTTTTAGCGCTTTGTCGCTTCAGGTAACTCAGTCAAAGTATTGAGTTATTTATCAAAATCCAACCAGCTACTGAAGACTTATGAATTTTATTGTAATACAAAAAAACTTTAAAGTGCTCCAGTTTAAGCTTCCCAAAATGGCGCTTCAACTATTTTTTCTTTCCAGTGATGATATATACTTTTGTGTGAGCTTTCATTGTTTCGGTCTTCTCAAAAGTTAGGTTATAAATATAAGCGTCGGTGTAAACACAGCGGAGAAATACATACGCGTAACAGCAATATCAATCAACGTCAATAACGGTTTAATTTCTGAATCCCTGTACGTCGTGTTTAAAATCACATTGCAAGCTGATAAAAATGTGTTACCTTGCTGTAAATTTCAGACAAAAAAAAATGCTAATTTCATGACGTCACAGAGATCACCGTTGGAGAATTGTTGCTGCTTCATATTTCAGACAAAGATGGTATTCTTAGAATCGATATACATACGAGTATATCGACTAATTTCTTAATTGTATACATAAATTCATATGAATTCCATGTTGTTTTATTATATTGATCTGAACCATTTTCGATAAACACCCAGACTGCGCTCGTAGTTCTTGAACAATTAATTGGCGGTGAAACTCGAAACTAGAACACGTTAGTTCGGCCCGTTTCTGAATATTATTCATAGAACTAAATACGTATAAGCTTATTTGAACTATTCTCTTTACCAATTAATAGTTTCCGAGCTTTATTCTAAGTCTACCATGCATACATTGCAATAATGTCAGAAGTTTGATTAATTTTCATGTTATTTACCTACTATGTTCTAGCATTTTAGTTTAATGTGTCTAAAAAATTACACTTACACTCACAGATTTAAAAATATAATATTTTTAAAATAAAACTTTTTTTTCATAAATCTATTGGAATTAATTTTCCGTCCACTTTTCTTGTGACACAGATTTATGGCTTTTGTGGATTACACGCCCTGATATTGTTAATATAAGCGTATCTTTATAAATGCAAACTGACTTATCTCCTTAGATCTAAATTCAATCCCGCCGTGACTGAACACAGAGAATCTTATCAAAACTCATAAACTTTAACAATAATTCAGTTTTAGCTACTTTAAAAATAAATAACATTTATGTATTTTCGGAATAGAGAAGTTTGAATTTTTTTTAAATAAAAACTGATTGCTGCAAAAAGAATTTAAAGAGACTTGATAGTTTTACTGTACAGACACCTAAGGTTGAAAATATAATTATAAAAGTAAAATTCACAGCGGTTATAGATCTTGAGAGTTTACTCTAAAGATTTATTTGTAATAAAAATAATCACTTTGCATGTGAAAGTTTGAAATGTTCTTAGGTTTGACTAACAATCAGTTAACCACGGTAAATCAAATTTTCTGAAATGCATTTATGATCATGTCCATAAGGTTAAAACTCCATACACAGCAAAAGAGGAAAGCGGTAGTAACAGAACCTGTGTTTTTACCAAAAGAGAAAGACTAACATTTCCGGGTTACGAATAACCAGACAACGTTTGATAACCTCTAACCGCCATTATAATAAGCTGAAGATATTGCTTGTGCAATGATGGAGGACTTAAATAGCTGAGGAATTGACGCCTTTGTCCACTCAGCTACTAACCGGTCAATTAAAACTAAATTCAAACATTGAAATTCCCTGGGTTTAAAGGAAGTTGATAAATACTTAAAAGAAAGGTTCGGTATACTCCCGAAGCAATAGAGCCAGTTGTAGAAATAAGAGAAACAACGCAGTTTTTTTAAACCTATAAACATTTTTTAATTGAAATCACATGTCATTTATTTTTTAACTGGGAGCTTTATTTTTTAAGCGGAAGAGCCTTAAGTCAATCTCTCAGTTTAACTTTTCGGTTTCAAAGCCGTATTAATTTGTTTGATGTTCCAAAAAATACACAGTTTGTACCAAAAGGGAGTAGTTCTAGTGTGGGAAGATATATTTTTTTGTTTACACGTGTAGGCTATATTTATTATTTCTGAATATACGCTGATGTTTTTTTCCGTCGCGCAGTAAGAGTTATAGATAATTAGTGACTTGACGGTCTCCGTGGTCGAGTAGTAAGACGCTCGACTATGAATCCAGAGGTCACGGGTTCGAACCCGGCGGCAACAAATAAATTTTATTTATTGAATATGTGTTTTTAAAAAAATACATGAGTTACAACAAAATACTGAGATTATATTATAAACATATAATACAAACTAACATAAAACAAACAATATAATATAATACAAAAATTAGGTGCTTAGTATTAATACAAGATACAACTAAATTATAAATAGAAACAAACGGAAAAAGTAAAACCCTGAAGTGCAGTACGCTACCGGGAAAAGAAAACTGATTTGGAAATGAGGTATTTTCATCTTTAAACGAATTTAAAAAATATTTTTTTAAATCAAAATTATGGAATTTTTTACAAAGTTGACTATTTTTATATTAATCTGGAAGCGAGTTATATAATGTATAGGCAATATATTTCGAAGATTTTATCCCATACTTTGTGGTGTGTGTAAGTGGAATGTGAATTTTATTGTTAATTCGTGTGTTATTTTGGTGGAAATGTTGTTCTGAAGATGGAAGAGTGCTTCCGAAACCGGTCGACAAAGTATTGAAAATAAAAGTGGTTTTAAACAAAGTTTAACTGTTTAATTAGTGAAGATTTAAGATTCTAAGCCAACAGATGGAGTGTCTACATCCCTGAATCAAATGAAAAAAAAACTAATGTATAACTCACGGTGATATATGTATATCAAAAAAATCTGCGGGAGGGATTAATTAAATTGGTAAAAATAAGCACTTTCCAGAAAATTTTCAGAGTTTTTCTATTGTGGTCAGCTATTAAACATAACAGCATGAACGTTATGCTTAACGGTTTTTAACTATTTGTTTTTTCAAACTGAAACGAACCTAGAATCGTCATTTGACGGGGATCGCTTAAATATAAAAAAGGTAAATAAATTAAAAGTAGCTTTTCCCCTGTAACTATTAAAATCATGCAACAATACTGATGAATATAATTAAAGTAAAATCATTGTTTACTACCCCTGACATCCCCAAAAATAGTATATAATCCGTAGGTTAACAACAACTTGTACTAGTCTGAAGATGGCCGTCATAGGCTGAAACCGGTCCAGTCAAAAAATAAAAGTGGAATAATTGTTTTATTAAATCATAAAAAAGGTATTAAACCATGAACTGTGACAATGTCGGTGAAAGTTTGTCACAACCAAACCTAAGCTTAACTCTTATTGGAATATCTATAATTCATTTCTATCATAATATATGGAGATAAATTAAGGGGCTTAGAAGCAAAGGCAGTAATTTCCAAAAACGGTGTTGTAGCATTGTCAACTTTTGAATGATTATTATAAAGAAATGGAGAATGAAGTGTACAAAAATGTTAGTGCACATTAAACTAGGAACAATTTGAAACAATTATCTCTGAATTTATCAACATATTCACAAAAGGAAAGTGCATTAAACGTTAAATCAACTTTCCAAGAAATTTTTTTTTAAATGAAGGAGATGGCTGCATTTGCTTTTAAACCCCTCATTTATTATAATGTACATTACTTAGACTTTAAAACATAAAAATAATCTAAAATGGTTTGGTGACTTGCCTGAACGGGGATGAATAAGTATCACCTACTAGCAAAAAAGCTCTAATAAATCTGCGACTCTAATTGATTTTACGAGCTAAATAACTGTCGTAAAATACCGTTAAAAGAAGACAAGCCACATAAAGTACTAGCAGCTTTACCTCGACTAGAGATATTAACCATCGAACGCCAATACAAGTCAGAGTAAACAGAAAACCTTTCACTCTGTCGAGATCACTTGTTGGTCCAGAGCGATCTGTCTTCTTCCTTTCCCGGGAGGCTGGGGGCTTGCCGATCGTCACGTCACTTATTAAATACGTGACAAACTTAATGGGAATGGAGGTAAAAGCATACCGCCGATTGAACCTCTGTTAACTCTCCATCTTTCTCACAAACGAAGCGTGTAAAAGAAAGAGAGGTTACAGAGGACCGATGGATCGTAGACTGCCTCTGGAACACTCTTCTCTAGTCAACAGATTGATGGAGAAGCTCTGAGATGGAATGATTGAAACGTTAATTAATTTTGGATAGAGGTAAAATTTTAGATTTGAATTAATTTGTTATAATTCTCGGCTTTACACATTTACTTATATTTTATGAAGGCCTATTTCATTTTATCCAATTCAGCTGTATCGAGAGTATTCAATTTTGTGACACATTTAAGAGTCGTGTGGATGAAATAGGTATTCTATTAAATGATTTTTGACAAATCACCTGGTGTCTTGACTTTATATGTTACATAAAATAATCGCTCTGGATAATAGAATATCCTTAAGCAAAACCGGTATGTGATAATTATTACAACTTCATTGGCAGCGTTACACTAAGTGACTTTTTAATAATAAATAATTAACTAAAACTTATAAGTAATTAATTAAAGACCGCTCGGTAGATGAGGATTCCCACCCGGGCGTCGTGGGTTCAATTCCTCTGCTGGCTAGGTCTCTGGTTAATATTTTCTAACAACGGAAAGGTCATATGATATTTCGCATTTCAGTTTATACCTTGTTAGCGACATTTAAAAAATGCCTTTTATTAGTTATCAAATCACGATGCATTCAATTACTTTGTCAATATTATTGCTGCCGATAGATAAATCAAAATGAAACTTTGTTCGGGAAGAAGGGCATCATATTATATATTGAATACTGAAACAGAACAACTTTTGAACGGTGAGCTCTGATGTTGTGAAATCACAGCTTTTTCTGCTTGGATTTTCTAGCTCAAAGCAACTGTTTTTAGCTCGCATGGGGTTTTCTATCCGAGATATGGATTATTATCATATCAAATGACTGTCTATACATAATTTAAGATGCCATATTGTTCAATGTTTATTTTATAATATTGCTTCTTTGAAATTGATTCTAACGAAATACGAATTAATTCTTAAAAAAAATTGAAAACCTATACGAAGGCGGATAGCAAAGGCATATTATGACTAACTAACTAACCAACCATCACCCCGTTTCCCCACAAGGGTAGGCAGAGATGACCGCAATATAACTCTGTCTTTGCACCCTTTGCTTCATTCACATTCATATATCGTCTCATACATACTCTTTTGTTTTTCTGACTCTTCACATGACCCGATTCAAGTATTTGATTTGCTTGATCGTACCATGTCTTTCTCACGCGTCCTCAACTTTTTCTTCCATTCACTTTCGTATTATATATTCTTTTCACACTCCTTTCTTCGTTCATTCGATATACACGCCCAAACCATCTCAGCGTATACAATTTAGATAACATAAATTTATAACATTTATACGCCACACGATTTTTACTGCCACTAAATAAAATTACAACAATATATATATGGAGCCTTTCAATATTGTCTGTTTTTCATAATCCATAAATAATAGTATTCGGATAAACAGAGTTATATAAATTTCAATCTATCAAATAGGAATTGGTGGAGTTTAATAATTTAAAAAAGCAGGTCCAAAATCCAACTAGGGGACAACCGCATTTCGAGTAGCTTGCCTTTGGAATTTTGACTAAATACCCGGTTTCATACCCTTCAAACTCAACTTCAGTAATGTCCCATTCCTGAAAAGGAACATTTATATATTAATACTGTTAAAATGAAGTAGTCGTGAAGGCAGTTGCTTTTTCGCTCAGTGGTGTATTTAACTGGGAGATATTTCGGAGATCTGTGTCGCTTCTGGTATAACAATATTTGGTATTGACATTGATTTATCGCCGTTGGGAGAATCCGTATCTAAGAGGGAATTCTCGGATAACAATCCTATACAGAGATGACCATTTCACCGAGAATCGTTAAATCATACAATCTTTGACATTTCTCAATAAATTTGCAATAATTTTATTTGAAATGTTCAAATTTATTTGGAAAAGTGGGAAAATTTGACAGTGAATAGATTTAGCTGCTTTAGTACAATAATCGGGAAGTTGGCAGGTCAGTGAGCTGCTTTAATTAAATACATATTGGCATTTTATATAACTGACTTTAACCCAGATGAACCCAAAAAATTTACATCCTTTTTTAATATTTTTTTCATGTACAATTTTTTTCAAATATGTTTCAAGTGACACAGTATCTTGTCTTGTATTTTGACGGTTGAACGGATATTTCAAAGCGCCATAGCTCACAGGAGAAATTATATTGCGAGAGAAAAACTATTTTACTATTCTTTAAACAGAAAAGTTTTTTTTTAATTTTAAACGTTTGATATCATCTTTCAAGAACTTCTGCAGCTCCGGACAAACATATTTTCTGCTTTAGATTATAGATGCATATTTGTACACTGATTAAATAAATCAACATTTATTATGACATGGTACGTACCAAATACTTTCAGCTTCTGTAAAATATCGCTTTTCAGAATTCAAACATAACCTATTATTTCTTAACCATTATTGCTTTATTTTCTTAACATTATTCGATTTCTCATTATTTTCCCACATTCATAACACCTCACAATAACAGTTTTACTGGCAACTCGGAACTTAGGGATTTTAATAGCCTTAGAAAAATAAAAACTAACAATTGTGCTTACAATACAAAATTCACATTTTAACATGAACAAATATTTTTCTTTTTGTTATTGTCATGTTAAGAAATACTAGCATAAATATAAACAACAATTGGGTTAGTCGAAATAATTTAACGTTAATTTATTCATGATTTAATAAAACAAATTTATAACTTTATTCCACTTTTTTTGATGTCTGTTTTTTTAATTTATTCCCTTCATATGTGAAATAGTTTTCATACACCTATTTTATAATGTACCTAAAACTACGAATAAAGTGTTAAAAGACAAGTTTGGGTCGAAAAGTTACTGCCACTCTCATCGAGTAAAGCAAAAAGTACACAATTTTCTCAAACTCGTTCCTTTCCAATTCCCTGTAATAAATTAACCATACTCGGTCTTGTACCCGAACTCTTTACAACAAAATGCTAACATAAATAATCCCTTTGCCCACTTTGTTTGAAGTTTCAATTTTTATTACGGCCACAGTACATGACAGACCACAAACTTCCAGCTCTTTCAAAAGTCACGTAACTCGGAAGACGAAAGACGTTTCACAATCATGTCATTATTTTGGTTATTAATGCAAGTAATTGATCAATCTCAAAACCAGGGCATCAATCCACTTTGACAGTTTCTTACTAATACTAATGATGCTCGTAAAAATGTGTAATTAATACGGTAGCTCAATCAAATGACATAACTTTGGAATCGGTTATCGTCAGGGATTGCTAGCTTGAGATACGCGTGATAATTAAATACTATCCGCTTTTCACTCTTCCGCTCAAGGGCCGAGTAAAGCGAATCTTTAGTCGTCTGTTACTGCGTGCGGTGAATTTTTCTTAAAACAAGTCAATTGCACAGCCTTTTTACCACGTAGACAAGCCGGAAGCAAGAGTATGCGCGGGCTTGTCTTATATATATCGTTGCTGGAAAGGCAAAAGGGCTTAAGCAACATTTTTGTCAAAAAAGTGTTAAACATGCAGTTTTGATCAGTGTTTTTTCTGCCATCTTAATGGTTACCATTTAGGAAAGGGCTTGACTTCACAAGTTTGGGATTTTTTTAGCTTTTTTTCGCTTCAGGTAACTCAGTGAGAGCATTTAATTACCTCAGTTAACTTTATTTTCAATATCCAACCAGGTACTAAAGACTTATGAATTTTTTTGTAAAACAAAAAAACTTTAAAGTGCTCTGGTGTAAAATTCCCAAAATGGCGCTTCATCCCTTTTGCCTTTCCGGCGACGATATGCTATATAACACGAACATTAGATTAAAACTCATCGAAATTTGGTCAAACGAGAGGAAGGGGGTGTCTTGTCTCCCAATGACTTTGTCTGCCATGTTCGAGCATAGTTGAGGCGAGCTTAAAACATGTGTTAATAGGCACATAATTTGACAAATAAGTAGGTTCGTCACACTCGGTACATGAAATATAACATCCTAAGTGTTGATTTTTTTTAAATACAGAGATAGTTACAATGAATCTTCTAACGTTTTATAAAAAAATAGTTAACTTAGATTTGTTTTCCCTAGTAATATTGGCTTTCGACAAACCGAAAATCGGACATCCGAAATTCACTTCTTTAAAACAATAAATTAATTAACACTTTCAATATTGGTATTAAATGTGATAAAGGGGAAGTCCGCCGGTGTCCAAACAGCCTGCCGCTAATAACTTGGAAAAATAAACGCCTTCGTTTCCCTTCCGAATCCCGGGACAATTAAAAATAATATTCACCCGTGAGAATGGAGGGCATGGTGTTTTATGATCAACTGTTTATGATTTCCCTAGTTTTATACTGCTTTATCATTACCTTTTTATTTATTTACCCAATCTTAACTTCAACGTAGAAATTTAATTGGATAAAGCAGAAAAAAAATCTTTAGCTCCACCGTTATGAATTTAACTTAGTTTTTTTCTGTGTAAAATCTCTAAGTTTGGGAGGTCAATGGGGTGTGAAAGTCATAGTCACTTCTTGGTGATAATTTCAACTCAACAATATTAGATATAAAGAGCTCAAATAGATAAATAAACACAAATTGCTTCCCCGGTGACACTATATATTAAAGCGGAGCGTATTATGTACGAGTACGGAGCGGTTGTAATACAATATTACGATCTTATCAGTTCTCGGTGATCGGTGATAGTGACACACGTAGCTTTCCAGTGTGTTTACAATATTTTTAATTTATCGGCCGATGGTACATAGTACGACATCTGTGAATTCCCACAGTGGATACCACTTTTTATCCAGGATTTGAACCCAAACCAATAGATTCCTCCAATCAACGATCGCAAATACAGGTAGGTACTCCATCCGAAACAGTGTTTTTTTCTTCCTATTTCATGTTAATTATTTTCCATCATGAGCTATGGAGCGTTGAAATATTATGTTTTATGAATAAAATAAGACAAACATCATGATTTTTTATAACTCATCAGGATTGAAAAGTAGCAAGATTATTTTTTGCGATTTTTCTTAAGAAAAATGTTTGTCAAAACTCGAGTGAAGTCAGGTAACTGACACTGAACAAATATATTTTTTAATGCAGCCCGTTTGAAAATCCATGTGTATGTTTATTATTTGATAAAAATAAATGCAGCCACTCTTATTCACGACTGTCTAATAATGAGAAAAAATAACTTAATTAATTTGAAAAAAATCACAGCAATTAAAAGTTAATAATATTGTAAGGGGTGTTAGAAAACACAGATATTTTAAAGATGCCCCGCAAAAAATGTTTTCAAATCAATTCGAGAACTTGTTGATTAAAAAAATCAGTTCACAAGGTTTTTGGTGAACTTAAATTTTTTTTTATCACTTTCCTTGAATTACTGAAATCCATAAAAAATCTTTCCTTTCTTATGTAATATTTTTTTTACTAATCCCATTTTGGTGCAATAATTTATGTAAAGGGTCCTTAAGCCATTTATTCCACTCCATTAAATATTTTATTAAGTTATCACTTGAATGATCGCTTTTCTCACGAAGGAATATTGACAGAAGCACGAATCGCGAAATGGTTTAATTTTATTCTATTCTAATTCTATGCTCGCAACGGAGGTCCTTTCGTGAATTTTCAAATCAACGTTTCTTCCAGTTTGTTGGCACGATTACTGAAGTAGCTTTGTATGGGCCATGCGGTCGTTTTCAATTTTATTTTCTGTTTAATTATTGTTTAGATGATACCTACTCTCCTATCACTTTGAAGCTTGAAAGTAATTAAAATCTGTCATTTTATAATTCCGTTTCTGAAAAATTGCTTTTTAGATAGTTCCCGCAAAGTAAATAAAATAGAAAAACTGCAAAACGATAATGTGAGAAGTAAGTATGAGAAATGTATGGATACAAGATTGAATGAGAAGGGAATGGATGTTCTAAGCATAGAGGAAACATGGAACCATATAAAAGTGAGTCTATGCGAATCTGCTAGAGAGGTTTGCGGAATAAGCACGCAAGGTAGGAAGAAAGGTGACGCATGGTGGGATGACGAGATTAAAGCACTGGTCTCAGAGAAGAAGAAAGCATGGTTATGTCTGATAGCGACTGGCAGTGCTTCTAGCGCGGAGAGGGATCGAGCGAAAGAAGCATACAAGGAATGCAAGAAAAGAGTAAGTGTTGGAGTGAAAGAACGAAAGAAACGCCTGGAAGAAGAAGAGGGAATAAAAATGACAAATCACTTCCAAGAAAACATTAAATTGTTTTGGAAGGAGGTCAAGAGGTCCCGAAACGGCCCAGAAAGCGGATGCGTGAAAGTTGTAAAATCGAAAGATGGAAAAATGTTGACAAATGAGGAAGAAATAAAAGAAAGATGGATGAAATATTTCGAAGAGGTTTTTGAAAGCACCCCAAGCGACAGTGTTCCCAGTGTCGAATCAGGTATGAATGATGATGAAGTGAATGTTGTCGAAATCAGCATGGATGAAATAAAAAGATCGATTAAATGCATGAAGAATGGTAAAGCTGTTGGATTCGACAATCTCGCTGCTGAATACTTTAAAGGAGATAGCCGTGTAGTTCTCACATGGCTGTGCAAACTTTTTAACCAGTGTTTAGAGGAGGGTTACACGCCATTAGATTGGAGAAGGGCTGTGATCATGCCTCTGTACAAAGGTAAAGGGTCACGCATGGAATGTGGGAACCATAGGGCTATAAGCTTACTAAGTTCAGTTGGCAAGCTGTATGGTAGAATATTGATTGAAAGGGTAAGAATGAAAACAAAAGACAAAATTTGGGACATTCAAGGTGCTTTCATGAGTGGAAGGGGGTGCATGGATCAAATTTTCTCATTGCGGATGCTTACAGAGAAGTTTTTGGCAAAAACCAGAAACTTTTCTGTGCTTTTGTCGATTTGCAAAAGGCGTATGATCGAGTTGATAGGGACAAATTGTGGAAGGTATTATCCATGTATGGAGTTAACACAAATCTTATACAGGCAATCGCGTCCTTGTACGAGGGAAGCGTTGCATGTGTTAGAGTGAACGGTGATTTTACGAAGTGGTTTAACATCACAAAAGGTGTAAAACAAGGCTGTGTAATGTCACCGTGGTTGTTCAATTTGTACATGGATAATTGTATGCAAGAATTGAAAGGTGTGGGCTTGGGCGCGAAAATGAACAGTGTGAAAGTATGTTGCCTATTGTATGCGGATGATGCGGTGCTGATTGCTGACAATATGGAAGATCTACAGTTTCTCGTGTCTAGGATGAACCAAGTATGTATGCAAAATGAGTTGATGATGAATGTAAGTAAGTCCAAAGTGATGGTGTTTGAAAGAGAGAGTACGAGAACAGCGTGCAATATAGTTGTGAATGATGAATACTTGGAGCAAGTGGATGAGTTCGTGTATTTAGGAAGTATGTTTACAAGAGACGGAAAGGCTGATAAGGATATTGAAAGAAGGGTGAATGCAGGAAACTCCATTAATGGAGGACTGAACGCTGTTGGGGCAAATAAGAAATTGTCCAAAGAAGCGAAGCTAGCAGTCCACAATGGAGTGCTTATACCAACCCTGATGTATGGCAGTGAGGCATGGAACTGGCAGAGGAAGGATGAAAGTAGACTGAATGCTGTGGAAATGAGATCTTTGAGACGGATGTGCGGTAAAACCATGTATGACCGTATTACAAATGTGGATATCCGGAAAGAATGCAAGGCTGATGTGAGCGTAATGGATAGGATTAAGAAAGGGACGCTTAGATGGTTTGGGCATGTAGAGCGAATGAACGAAGAAAGGAGTGTGAAAAGAATATATGATGCGAAAGTGAATGGAAGAAGAAGTCGAGGACGCCCGAGAAAGACATGGCACGATCAAGTGAATCAAATACTTGAATCGGGTCGTGTGAAGAGTCAGAATAACAGAAGAGTATGTATGAGACGATGTATGAATGTAAATGAAGCAAGAAGTGTGTGCCAAGACAGAGTTGTATGGCGGTCCGTCCTCTCTGCCTACCCTTGCGGGGAAACGGCGTGATGGTTAGTTAGTTAGTCCCGCAAAGTACTTGCGTGTACCGTAGACTAAGAAGCAGTCTGAGAGATATACCATAGGTTAACCGTTTAAGTTTCGATTCACACCAACGTCCGGATCCGCTCAGTGACGATATTGTTCCGCAAGAGAGCTTATTGATATGGTATGAATATCAATCAAGGAGTATGTACCAAGACAAATTTGTGTAGCAGTATATCCTTCTGCCCACCCTTGTGATATTTAACTACTTAGTTAGTTAAATAATTATTTTGAAGTGTAAAAAAACTTACATCGCAGATTTTTTTTTTAAAAACCATTTTTTTATCACTAAATAATACTTTTAATAATTATTAATTATTAAAAATATTATTTAGTGATAAAAAAATGATTTAAAAAAAAAAAAAATCTGCGATGTAAGTATTTTTACACTTCAAAATAATTATTTAACTAAATAAGTAGTTAAATATCACAAGGGTGGGCAGAAGGATATACAGCCACACAACTTTGGCTTGGCACATACTCCTTGATTGATATTCACACCATATCAATAAGCTCTCTTGCGGAACAATATCGTCACTGAGCGAATCCGGACGTTGATGTGAATCGACACTTATGGTTAAGAGATCTCTCAACCATCGGCCACTTTTTCGTGACATTGAATATACGCCACACATGTCTAAACCGTTCATTTTTTTTAAATCTAGCTGGGTCCAACATATATCGACTTCACGTGTGTTCGATGTAACATGATTTTTTAGATTTCTTGTTTTGAGTTAATTGAGGTATTTATACATGATCATAAAATAAAATAAACGTTGTTGTATATAGTTTTAGTGTAAAATTTTGTAGAACTTCGCTTTATTTTTTATTTAAATTTAATAATCTTTTCGAGAAGATATGGTAGTTGTATTTATTATTTTTAGTGACATCTATTTCGTCAACAAGGCCATTATCAAACTATGTTTGGGTTATACCACATGGAAACGACTTACAATAGCATTATAAATTGATTTAATTCAAATTGTATTTAAAAAAAAATCGTAGATCCCCTAAGAACGTTAGGGGCAGTGTATTTTTTCATCGATGAACCGAAGTTTCAGTTGGATATAAAATTCGGATAATTTGTAAAGCGCCGTTTTTTGTGAAAAATCACCTCAAGGGCGCTGTAATATATATTCCGTGTTTAAATGTATGGGCCCACGTTTTTTTGATGCGGTATCTACAGCAATTACTTACCATTTATTTATATAAGTAAGGATAAAATATATTTTATAATTTGAAATTTATTTCATTACAATCGCACACGCCAATGGTGAATGCAAAAACAGTCAATTGCGGTATTTTTGCAGTAAACACTTGAAAAAAAACTTGATTTTTTATGCAAATAACATATCATTAGCACCGATTATGTAAATCTAGTCAGGACTATTATTAGTAATTTATTGTTTATATTTAAAATAATCCATTTACCCTCGGTACACAGAGAATAAATTCGATTTCAAGCATTGAAATACAAAATATAATCCAAATAGTTAATAAATTTGATTGTGTATATATGGACACACAGTCCCGGCCACCCCAAGGTCGTTAATCTTGGAGTTTTTGATGGATTGTATGAATCAAGGATTTTTGTGTTTCAGAATAGATTAAAAAAACTATGGTCAAACACATTTATTTTGCTATCGTGATATTAACAAAGTTTAAAGCCTCAAAACTCTGCTCTGGATTGTGAATTCAGTATTTGGATTGGAAATTTGATGGTTCTGCGATGAGAGAGAGTGAAATTTGTGATTCTTTTGTTTGTATACAGTTTGACAGTTTGTCAATAGACCACAAATGAAATATACTAGTAAAACAATGGAAAAACATGAACATAAAACTAAAATAAATTGTCTATTGTAAAGTAAGCATCAAATTAAAATAAAATAAAAATAATAAACATCAAATCGGTTGAAGTAATGAACAGTATATTATCACCTAGAAGCTTCTAGAAACACGTATTTCTAAAGCTTAATTTATTATTCTCACCAGCGTGAGACTTACGCGCTTATGATTTGACGCCATAACTATTAACAACCCAAAAAAATACCTTTATCAACACGTATACAACTTATTCCAATTAAAAGGAATGCAATTTGTTCACCGAGTCAGATATCTGCTGACCTTCTTCCAAATCACTGATTCATTTTCAAATCTCCCCTAAGGTTTCCCAAAAGGAAGCTGGCGACGATCATATAGTCAACATCACGGGAGTTAGTATGCAGTATTAAGTATTCCCATACCCAAGGGATAGAATTAGTTGATTTTTTAACCCTAATATGCTTACATTTCCACAGTGCTTTATATTTATAATTCCTTTATTTATTTGCAAAAATATCATTGACAAGTTTCCAGGAATATGTGTGGGTTATAATACAAACGAGTGTTAATTAGAGATATATCAAACACCCTAGCAAACGATTCGTGTAATTAGGATAGAAAGCTCGAAAGTTTGGAATAATTGGGTCATACTTCATCACATTGAGATGAGATGCGAGGACGACAAATCTCGCATTTCACGACTCGCATGACTGTCCTTGTGAGGAATATTACATTGTTTGCAGGCGAATAGACTAGACGTTTAATTATAGATATTACATTGGTTGTCAGGTAATTTGTTTAATTTTAGATGACGTATCTTGATATATAATATTACTGATAAACAACAATACTAATACTGCTACGGTTAAGCTATTCATTTAATTTTGGAAAGTTTGCATATATTTGAATATTACAGCGTGATTTTTCGCCAAAACGGCGCTAAACAAATTATCCTAATATTTATCTTATTATCATCACGTTTCCTGTTCGGTAAGTATTTACAATAATGCTAAACCCTTATAAGTGGCATTAACAACGTTCTTCAAGTAAATTTATTAATCACCCATTTACGGGTCATGTGTTACACCCGCACAGAAGGCAGTTGATTGTAAGACTTTTCGTTAGTTATAAACCTCTCAGCACCTCATTATTTTGAAATTCATCTGTTTCTTTTGACTTTCATACATTGTATTAATGTTTTTTTTTTTGTGATGTGTTATTTGCTGTTTCATTTATTACAATATTAAAAAAAAATATTTACCATTATACTTCTAAACGCTACAACTTTTAATAAAAAAAATTCTACGTGAAAGCCAAAAAAACATCTTTAGAAAATCTACAGAAACTTTATATATATTTTTTATCGGAAACTATATATATTCTTCAACACGTGTATTCAATTAATAAGTACTGGCAGTACTCGCTATCAAAGCCCAATACCAGCTATTTATGAGGGAAAAAATGATAATCATACAATTAGCAATTCTAGCTGTCTCCCCATGGGACCAAAAAAACAAATGACAAAGGAAGCTGACGATATTTTCATAATTTCAACACGGTCAAACTTTGCTAGGTCATAGGTCGTAGTTAACGGATGACGGCTGGAGTACGAAAACAATAGGTTTGCATCCTTAGAAGAATAGAAGAGAAAAATTCGCTGGATGTGAGCTACAAAAAATCTGCCAAACTGAAATATGTTTTATTGTATGTTTTTAACAAAGCACAATCTCATGTCATTCATTAAAACCGTTCCTGCTGGCAAAAAATTAATTAAGATTAATAAAAAAAATATGAAAATTCCGAATGTGGGGAGGTTAGTGCAATCCCATACAAATGTGAGAGAAATATGTATAAAAAATAATTGTGGCAAACAATTCATGTGAAAAATTCAACAAAATAATAATATGTCAAATGATCAATCTCAGGTTTTATGTACAAAATATCCCGCAAACGCTGGAGCTACTTGTGACAAAGGATGCTTGGGCACTGGAGTTGAATGATGCTCTTACTTAGTCCTTCCATAAACGTCGTTGAAGCACTGCAATAGCGCGGTAGCCCAACCAGATTTATTTGTGCATTATTATAGTGCACTCGCAACTGGTGGTATGAAGTTTCCTTGTATTTGGCCCACTGTTCACACAAGTACACATTTATGCGGAAGGATCGAAATAAGGTTCTTTTCACTTCCGTACTGCGTAAATTTAATAATGCAATTGCTATTTAGTTTCCGTCATTTAGTCTAGAATTTGAATCAGTAAATCACGTGAATTTCCCAGCATATTCATGATAGTAAAATTCCAGCACATTGTGGTTTTGTACCCCGCAATACTAATGTATTATTACAAACATTAAAATGTTACGTTTTAAAACCACTACACATTGTTTTTTATGTATACACAAAAAACGCCGTTGGTAAAAATGTGCAGTGTAGAAAGGTTATGATTGTGAAATTTGGTCTACTTTGATAAATTAACAAAAATTAGGTTTAAATATGGAAAACAATTCATACCCGTGTTTTTTTAAATACTTTGAGGAATAAGAACTATCAATTTTAATTTATTAATAAAACGCTTTGTTTTTTTTTCCTATTTTATTTTATTTTCAAACGTTTTTACGATAAAGGTATTTCTTTAAATATTTAACACATCATTACTAATTGTTAACATTAATAATTGTTAATATTACCTATTCTATCATATCATCCCTTTATAAGGTATTTTTAAATTACATTGTATCTTTAACACTTAAATACGAAAGAAAAAAGTTTAATCATAAATGTTAATATATATTTTTTGATATTTTTTAAAGATGGAAAACAGTATAACTCGCTTTTATAAGATAAATTAAATCTTGAACCATCACTTTTGATCCAATAAATAAGAAAAAAATGAGAATACGCACCGAAATAAATTTGAGGGGTAGAAATTAAAAAATGTTTCTTGATAAGTTTTTTCATTATATTTTACCCGACTAACTTAATTGCAAAAGTTTGTGATTATTATTTTGAGGAATTCATTCAAAAATAAAAACCAAACTAAAGCTTATTTTATCTTTAATGTTTTTTAATAAAATACTAGAAAGTTTGCTTAACTGTGCGATTTGTGTTGTGGATGTTTGTGGAAGAGCTCTTTGAGAGAGAAATTTTCCAAGGGTACAGAGCTTATTCGAGAGCTTTCGCTAACTCTACTCTTAAGTTCGCAAAACAGGGCTCTCCAAAAACCTCCTTGTTGAGAGTTGTGAGTTGAGACTTATAGCTACAGGGCAACAATAATCTGAAAACCAAAATAGATGTGAGCAAGAAGTATAACGGTTAAACATCAACATTTCTAATAATTTCTCGCAAAAAAAATACGTAATTAATAGTTTTTAGTTAGGATACGCAGTGGTGTCAATTTTTCACTATTAAGGTGAAAACATCGGAATAATGCCCGAAATCGGCTGGACTAAAAAATAATTCATCCATACCGTTGAGAATGAGGTGATATCGGGGGCGGATCTTCAGCGGGTAGCGGTTCACCGAGCATAGTGGGAATATATTTATTTATAAATTATAAATAAAAATATATTTATTCATTCTTAAATAATACTTTTTTCTTTTCATAATGTCACCGTACACTTTAATCGAGATGGTCGATATTGTTTCGGTGCCTACACAGATACACACATAATACTAATAATAGGAACGCACATAACCAGCTAAACCACTGCACGTGCATTTGGAATTTTACATCAAATGTCAATAGCTTCGCTTAGACAGTTCGTACAACACACGTTAACTATTCCCAACAAGTAAATAAATAATTAAGCAGACAATAATTATGTACCCAGGCATTAACATTAAGGTTCAGGTATTTATTAACTACTTGCTAGTTGGAAACTTTCTACTTTATAAAAACATGACATTCTCGTTGAAAGTTAATGATATGTATAGTATTGGGTAATTAAGTTATGTCGGTATTACCGAACAAGGCGAGCTTTCCAAACCCTGGGGTCGGCTCCGTGCGATATACGAGTATGTGTAGAGGGTAAGGGTGGGTGTAAGCTCGGTATAGTATAGGTGTAGGCAGGGCACAGATGTAAGGTGGTAATGTCACCAGACTTCACACAATGCCACCGATCGATTGCAGCGGGTACAGCCGAGCGCCCAAATCCGAACAACTCTTCTCAACGAGGCTTCTCCCAGAAAACGGTTTAATGAAAGCGAGTAGACGGCGCCCAGCCGTTTTGTTACCGTACTATTTGGGTTACAACAAAATATTTTGGAGTATTTACGTAAACAGGTGAGCTTTGAATCTTCACGGTATCCGGCATTCTCAATGTGAAAATGAAAGGCACGACAGAATTAAAATCGTGACTTTGAACTTAAAAATGACATTCATTGTATTTCTAATTATATAGAGTGATAAAAAATTGTCCACCTATTATATGAGTTTTTAATTTATTTCAATCCTGCGTAAGAGTCCTAACTTCTCAGAGTCAGTAGTTATACTATAGGACCACTAATTGGAGTTTGTTGTAAGGCTGAATGGAGTGAGGAAGGTTGTTAAATACTCGGGTTTATATACTCGTATCTAGTCATTAAACACGCTTAAAGACATTTCAAGCAATGTTTTGATTGAAAATTGTAATCTTTGATGTGATATTGAAAGTAGATAGTGTAAGCCATTCAAATATGGAACTGACGTTTATTGTAATGATCAAATTTATAAATAATCTTATATTAGAATCAACTTTAAAGTTTTTATGGTTGTTATATTTTTGATATTGATTATTGTAATAATATCAATAATCTTCAACATAAATATGAAACATGTAATAATGTCGCGACCGTTAATTTTTTCATTTTCCCTTTCATATTTACGTCGAAGATTATTGATATTATTTCAATAATTTAAATTAAAAAATAATCTTTTCAAATACCTACCTACCTAATTAAGTACATATTTTTAACGTATTTTAGCTAACATTATTTTATATTTGAAACAGGTGGATTACATCAAATTACATCCCGTGATTGTCAAGGGTAACAACTAGTATTTACTATGAACTTGAGAGGTCTACACAACAACAATTAAAATCGTATTAGAATTATTATATTGTTGATGAAGGGGTATAATACTTATTCTTAATCCCTACTAATTGAAATACCGCAATACTATGTTATACCTAAGGGAGAAATATTCAATCTAGAGAACGTAATTATCATTTTAGAAAAGTCATTTGAAGGCGAAATCTCCGATTAGACTCATTCCCAGCCCAGCGGATTGGTATCTAAGACAGGTAATTATTTGATAAGAATTCGAGGTACGTTTTTGAGGAGCCCTTGAAAATTATAGTATTGATATACTTTCCGCCAGATCCTCTGTAGACTCAAACGCACTTAAAAAGATAGCAAGTTTTCTGGTTGCGTTCAGCGTTTTAAAAATTATAGCCTATCCTTTTTTGACGTTAACGTCAATGCTCAGACATAAGAAGTATTTCTTACTCAAACACAAAAAAAATCATGTTCAGAAAAAAAGTTTATTATTTTGTTTTATTATTTTTTGCTGTTTTTTTTTTCTTTTGTTTTTTCTTAGAAAGCAATCACTGTGTTGTTTGATTATTTTTTTTATTTTTATGACCGACCGGTTTCGCTTAGCCTAAACATCATCAGTATATAAAATCAATAAAAGTAAACATTTATATTTTTCTTTGTGTTTTTTAAATATTTTTTTATTTAGATGTTATCAACGTTGTTTCAATAATTAATGCATAAACCAATTTTTACGAATTAATGAACAAACTTAAAATGGATAACTTTAGGATTTTTAAGCAGTATGTCCATGATATTATTTCTGCTATAATATATTTTTTTTAAGAAATTTGTTATATTCAATTAGTTTATAATATTTGAATAATTTGTATAGCGCCGTTTTTGTGGAAAATCACCTCAAGGGCGCTGTGTATAATACAACCATGATTTTTTAAGCTTTTATTAATTCAATTGTTAATTTGTTCCAATCTTTTCACTTTCAGAAATCTCTTAGAGAAAATTGTATGAATCTAAAAACGATAAATGTACTTTAATATTAATAAAAAATAATTAATAACTTTCTAGTATAATTATAATTTAGGTTTGTACCTACAATATGGAGAAATTCCGAGTAAAATTGCACATAATCTTACCTATTTACCAACCGAAACAAAAAGAAACAACTCTACTAAAGTTCTCAAAACAAACATAATAATTATTTCTAATTTGGAAACTGTTAATTCGTGGTGGAATTCCATTTTAATGATTTAATAAAACAAATTTATAACTTTATTCAACTTTTATTTTATGACTGGACCTGGACTGGATTTTATGACTGTAACTATTAAAATCATGCAACAATACTGATGAATGTAATTAAAGTAAAATCATTGTTTACTACCCCTGACATCCCCCAAAAATAGTATATAAGCCGTAGGTTAACAACAATTTGTACTAGTCTGAAGATGGCCGTCATAGGCTGAAACCGGTCCAGTCATAAAATAAAAGTGGAATAAAGTTATAAATTTGTTTTATTAAATCATTAAACATAATAATATATTCTACAATTTTTTTACATCAATCTGTCTCGACGATGTATCATTCGATTAATTTACAACCAGTAAATGAATATCTTAGTTGTTCAAACGAATTTCTCAGTTATTCAAATGAATCCAAAAGCATCGATTTTCTTTCGATTATTTTGTGATCATAAAAGGATTTCAATCACTTTCAGCTACAGAAACATTTTTCACAATTTTATTTTACAAGAAAACCGAATCTTTACTCTTTAAAAGGTTACTTGATAAATAATTGTCATTTTGTACTTTATTTAATATTATTGGTTAGTTTATATCATGTATTTTTTTATGTCTACGTACAAATAATGGTTACCCTTTTAAAAAGAGCAATATTTCAAATCTATTTTGCTGTAACGTTTGGAATAATTTTCATAAAACAGATTTGATCATAAAAAAACTTAATGCCTTTTGGGTATTCCCTGAATATGTCAATAACACTGTAACAAAACACCCAAGGAAAAATAATTTAATATTTTTATCATTATAATATTTTTATCATTATGCGAAACGTAATGTAAAAACTTCTTTTTGGACTGATAGAATTTCTAAGAAAAATCAAATTAGGCAATTTTAGAAACATGTGGTACGATTGCGAGAAAACTTTTTCGCAAATATGAACACAATTTCAAATATGTATATTGATCAACCTTATTGCCTACTCTTATTAGGGAAACAAATAAGTATTGAATAAATAGATGAACGCCGTTTTTATTTGATATATTTTTACTAGCATTTTTCTATGAAATCACCATCCACTGCCTGATTCCTTTCGTTGCGTTCCTTCTTTTCGTTGCATTGTTTTTAAAATTAATTAAAAAAGTTTATCTGCAAATCATTTTATACAACAGTGAAAATATTAAAATCTGACATAATTATATCAATAAGCATGTAAATTATGTGTAGGTACCTACATACATAATTAATCAATATATTTCTCTTATAATTGTATGGAAGAAGAAAATGGAAGAAGAAAATCAACTCGCTGGAAATATGAGGCTTGGGTCTTTAGAGGTGCGTTACCTGAAGAACCTGAAAATTTCATCGTAACCAATAAGTCTAGATAAATAGATAATGTAGACATCTCCCTATGAGATGGAGGGATACCGTGAAATATTTTTCGCGCAAGACACCCCAAAAGCTGGCTGGAATAATCCACCGAGAAAGTGACATCAAACGGAATCGCTATCTTTAGTCACTAGTAGTTGAATCCATATTATGAAAACTATTTTTATATTATGATTTATATATTCACGAATCTTACACGGTGAAAATCAGAATGGAAAAGATAAAAAAAAGAGACACTCTCCGATTCAAAAACTCTCACTTCTCAAATACTTCCTTATATGGTCCATTATTTGTTTTTCTTCCTTTCTAATACTCCAGTTTGTAAGCTATTTTACTTTCTTCTTCACGTTCGTGAGAAATATATTATGAGCTGTTTTTAGTATTTATTATTTTATCTTTCCCATAACTATGTTCATAAATTGACTAATTTCTCTGTTTTGTAGCAACACCTACACAATAATTAGGTGACGCATAGAAAATGATAAGAAAGAAATGCTTCATACTGATTCGTTCCGGAGTTAATGTTTTAAAATTTGACATGTTGTCGTAACCTCCAGCTCTTCGTGTTTATTCTATCCCTTCCATTTTGAAAATCCAGGAGTGTTTTCCTAACGCCCGCTCTGTTAACATGACCAAATGAAAAGTTCCGGAGAATCGAAAGCATTTTTAGCTATGATAAAGATTAGAAAAGAGAGACCTTTGCGGCACCGAAAACGACAAAAAATCGGTCAATTTGGTTAATCTGATAATTTTTTACTAACATAAAAAGGGGTTCTTTTGCTGAAGTTTAAACAAGGTTATTTTTTATTATTTATTTATGTTTTAAATACGTGTAAATTTTCAGGATTACTTGATTATTGATTACTGATACACGAAATTATTTTATTTATTATCTGATCACTCTAAATAAAAGCATAAAACAATATTTTTAAAAGAAAAAAATAGTCCATGCTGAAAAATAAGTATATTACGTATAATAAATTACGTGAGTTTTGACTCACGTCATACTCTAAAAAGTGAAAAAAACTCTAAAAATATGATAATTGGAAAAATGTTTTTTTATGGATTTCATTCTCCACTGTCCAGAATGTCGAGACTTGTTGACTCAAGCCATGGTCTTGAAGTTTTTGGTAGCAGTCCAAATGATTTTTGCAATTCTTTACGACTCTACCAAAACCTTGTTCAGGCTTTGTCTTGAATATTCTTTCTAATGTACATTTTTGTCATTGCTTTATTAAAATAGTATGTATGTGTTGTTCATTGTCTGTTACTCTTTTCATCTCATTTCATGTAATTGGGCAATAGTTTGTTAATATAAAAACAAATAAAGCCAGGCTCATTAATTGTCTTACAACAGTTTTCTCCTGCGATACTTCCAACTGAACTATTTATTTTTAAAGGCATAAAAAATGTGCATTATTTTGTTTTTCAGTATCGTGTTCATGCTTCCTTAAAAACACTAATAAATTTCCTTCCAGTTCGAAACGGGAAATTATCAGAATGAGAGAGAACAACAATATTTTATGGCGCCGGAGGGAGCCCATTAAAAAAAATGTACTGCTTGCGAGGCAAACAAATATGTTTGGTATGAAAGAGTAATATCAAAAGTTATATTGTTACTTGGGCAACGAAAGAGTCGGTGACCGGAGAAAATGTGAAGTTACTTAAAAAAATCAGAAACATTCATATAGTTAATGGTATTTTACTGACCAATGAAACATTTTAGACAAGCGTTTTGCTGTGACGGGATATCTGAGAAAGCGTTCGCACTATTTAAAGATCAAATTTGTAAATATATTAAATAATTTAATTTTTAGGCCGCTTAATTTAACTCACAAAATCAATGTTTCAAACTCGATTTTACAGAATATAATTTAAGTATATTTGATAACGAAGAAGCAATAACCTTTAAAAGATGAAACATCCGGTTTGTAGACTGATAAAACTTAAAGACACTCTGTTTGCTGAACTTTGATGTGAAAAGTTTTCCGAGAAATAATTTATTATTTACCAAGAAAATAACATGATATGTAATAAGGTATATGTTTTTTTTTTTCTTTTCCTTCCTATGTAGCTGACACATATAACTACCAGAGGTTGTGTTTAATTTACTTAAATAACATTTTGTCTACTGGCAATATTTTTCGTATGCCTATACTGAACGCATGCGTACAGCGCAACACTCGGAAACAAAATTTCAAAAACTTATTTTGATAACTCACATTTTCCTTTATAAAACTTAATAATAATTTCTATACAAACCACCAAAACTCATTTTGATGTATAAAATTTTTCTCATTTTAAAGAATTCAAAAAAATAATAATTATACGGAGTTCTACAAATTAAGTTGAAAAACTAGAACGATCGGTTACCGAAGCTCTGTTTACTTCTCGATTATATTATAATTATTTTTGATAGTATTTTAACATAGTAATCGGTTAGTTGGTCGAGCGGCTTAAAGCGTCAGGTTCCTACCCAGGCGTCACAGGTTCAATCCTTAGCTAGCTAAACTTTTCACCATTGCACAAGCAAGATTTTCTGCCTATAATGATATTCATAAACCGTATTACCAATTCTCTGTACCTAAAAAGTGTGAGTTTTATGCTAGGAAGAATTTTTTATCGCTTATTGGCAGCCGGGAGCTTTTTTGTAAAATACTAAAATGCAAGTGTTGAATTTCAGTGATATCTTTCAACTACTATAATAATCTTGATTTGTGAATAATGTTACATTTTACTCTTCCACTTTTTGTTTAAAAGAAAATAATGAAATTTATTTGATGGAAAGCACCAATGGAAGGGTATATATTAATTTAATATGAATTCAACATTATCCCCATCCTAAATAAAAGCAAATGCAGACATACATAAACATAATATCATAAATATATTCAAATTAGTATTTTTGGGAAAGTATCTTCCAATGAAAATGTAGCCTTTTTGAGTAAATCAGCTTTTAAATTCAGGTTAACGAATATTCGACGAGGTTTGTGAATATGGAATGCCAATGTTCCGACAACTACGTACTGAGGAATGGAATGATTGATTGAAAATCCAAAGTTGAAACGTAAATCGATTCTAAAACCGTATCGAATTTATCACATTTTCAAAAGTAACAGCAACAGTGATGAAACGTTCGATGTTTGGTTTAATAAATACGTAGTCCAAGTTCAAAACCTTGCTGATTTTACCATGGTTAAAATTATTGATCACGAACATTTTCGTTAAAGCTCTTTAAGGTTTATACGTGTATACTACATCTGTTATCAACACCAAAAATACAAAATAGTAAAAATACTGGATAAAAACCCTGCGATCCTTCCAAGTAAATCACTAGTATCAGAAAATAGATAACTAATGCCTGTGAAGTAAGAAAAATGAAAACCTGAATAAGGCGGTTTATACTGACAGTGGCATTTTTTTCACTGAAAATAATAATGCTCAAATTAATTTCGAGTTTTCTTTTCCTGGTAGTTTTCCAAAGATTGTTAAAAATGATATTCTTCATGCTTATAGAGAGTTTGTCAGTGGATACATCATTATTATTATAATATATTGAGACGGTTAAACATGTCACACATTGATAATAAATAACCTAGTCACCAACTTTATAGGAAAAAATTGTAATGGTATTTATCAAATAATATAAGCTTGAAAAGTCTCTCCGATTGCATTTTGAACTACATCTTCAAATAAATAGTTTGTTTAAGATAGCGAGGTGCTTTTATTTTATGTTTCAAATGAAATCACAATCATAAATGAAACAAATGAACTCTGTTTAAAACCACTTCTATTATCAATAAAATGTCAACCGGTTTCGGAAGCACCCTTCCATCTTCAGAACAATATTAAAATTTTATATTGATAATTTTAATATTGTATTTAAAATTAATATTGTCCTGAAGATGAAAGGGTGCTGCCGAAACCAGTCAACAAAATATTTAAAATAAAAGTGGTTTTAAACAAAGTGTATCTGTTTTATTTATAAATATGGCAAGCCACAAAGTAAATGCTTCTTACGAATATTAAAACATAATCATCCATCATTTTGGAAAACTTTTTCATTAGATGTCGCATGAAAGTAAAACAACTCAGAGGACACGGTCTTCTACTCAAAAGTCAAGGCTCTAGCGTACTCACCTAAATCTCCCTTAGAATGGGGCGCAACGTACCGCACAAGTCATTTTGTGACTGGCTTTTTTCGAGGCAGCAAGCTACTCGCGCAATATGAAGCGCACAGACTTGCGTTACTATGCGATTTTAAAACGTGATGAATACAACACGGTCATTTATATGAGTACAATGCACAATTGATTAAGTGCAATATTTGATAGTAATAGAGTAGCCACTAATTTTTGTTAAAAAATATTATTGTGACAAAAAAATACAACATTCTTATTTTGAGATTGTAGGCATACTTTCAACAGATTATTGATTTTTTATTGTTACTTTTAGCACTATTGACACCTACCACGCAGTCGATGGTTTTTTTTTTTTAATTTGAACGAAGACTCACGAAAGTAACAAAAAAATCTAATTTATTTGTACTGACTAAATTCAAATCGGACGTTGAAGCGTCTAACCTAAAATTTGCCAAAATCGAGTTTTACACGTTTTCCTATGGATAAATTAGAGATTCATATAAAACATCCAAGCTCCAAATGCAATAGATTTGTTTATAAATTTGACTTAAATTGAAGTTTTAAAACATTATGAAATGTAGAATAACATGAGAAATACATTTGTATTTGATAAACACATTGATAGATTATAAATTACCTATTTATTATAATGCTCACAAAGAAAAAACACTGATATTCACTTTAAAAATGCCGATTACGCATATAAATGCTTTTTTATCGTCATATTTTCAAACGCCTTTTTCTCAGTTTCATCTCTTTGGGGTTTGGTGCTTTCTCCATAACTACGTACAATTTATCTTTGGATCTGAGAAAATCATTGAATCATATTGATTGATAATTATTTGTAACGGACTACTTTGAAGACTCCATTAATCTCAAAAATATCCTTTGGAAATAAAATAAAAATAATATTATTGTTGGAAAACGAGTGATGCTATGAATATAAATATTATTAAAAAAATAACTAGACGGTAAAAGGTTCAGATTCAAACGATAAGCCATGAAAAAATTACTTGGAGACTATTCTGTTATCTCATCCATATATTTTGAATTAAGACTTTTAACGTACTACCTCTCCACGCGTGGAGAAAATTTTACGCTAAGATTCTGTACGAAGGCATTGCGAATTTTACGTTCTCGAATTGAAAAAAAACGTTTGAGAGCTAAATGAGAGGTTCAGCTCTCAATCCAGCCTGGCGTGAGTAGTCGTTTCGTATTGGTTTAATGGAGCCATTCCTCCCGGCTACCAGGCGCGCAGATGTAGCGAGAGGAGTCGGTACGCGAGCGTTTGAAAGCAGCAACTAAGCTGTAATTTTTGCCTCCTCTACACATATAATATGAAACATTGTGATTATCCCATAACGACCAGGCGATAAAATGTGGCGTGGCTGTTTCACTCTCTTGTGGCACATCCTGTGGCCTGTACGGTGGATTAATATCGGTGGAGTTTACAGCACAAACAACAAAATAATGAGTGAACGCAATTCATTTTCTCGTGGTTGTCGTTAAACATATTGTGTATATTATGTGTGCGATTCAATTAAAAAATAAGTATCCATCAACTAACGGACTATAGTCCAATTACAAAAGAATACACAACACGAAATGGGAAAAAATGCAACAGAGAAAGAAGAGCACATACACTTTATTATGGTATAATGAAGCAATGACAAAAATAGGATAAAATTTACAATAAAAAGAACATTCAAATCAAAGCCAAGGTCAAGTCAAAGTTTTGGTAGGGTCTTAAAGAATGACAAAAATCATTTAGACTGGTACCAAAAATTTCAAGACCATGGTTTGAGTTAACAAGTCTCGGACATTCTGGAGAGTAGAGAATGATACCCATAATTAGTAGACTGATGATTGAGGAACAGCTATTCATTGTTTCTGAGTTTACGGCAAGGAATGTTGAACTGGATGATTTACACCAAACAAGGTGAGTAAATTATACAATTAATAATTTTGAAAACTGAAAATTAAATCAAAGTCTTTCCTACGCTTTTCTAATGAAGAAATTAACAATTAAGAAATGAATTCGTTGTACGTGAGTGCATAAATTTTGCATTTCAAACTCTTAAAAAGTGGTAATTTTGTATTTTCGGGTACCATAACAAAGTTTTGTAGCATTTTTTAATTATTCTAGTACTTTTTTACAAAAGGATTGAGAGGAGGGGTGACCATGATGTTTGCACATTAAAAAAACTTTACTTTTTAAAAATTAAACCTTGGAGTAATAACATAAAAGGAGAAAGAGCAAAATATTTTTACCCAACCAACATAAATTTACGATAAATCACTTTCTCCGGGCTTTTACGTCGTAAACCGTGAGATAGAAAGAGACAAGATAAGTTATCAAATAATATCGCACCAATTTTAGGTATGTAAGCATATTTTCCCTCTTCCGCGTCTTCGGTAACTCCGCCTTCTACGTTTTGTTATGCGACATAAATCAACGGTTTTGAGCTTACGAGTATATCCTATATTTTTGTTGATAACAACACTGTTAAAAAGTGGTTATACAAATAAACAAAACAATACGTCGACATGTGCTATGAATGGATGTAAAAAGGTGTGTCCATGAAAACCCTAGCCACGCCCAAGTCACAGAAAAATCAACAATTCTGACTAAACTATTTCGCAAAGCTATCCCTTCTGTTTATTATTGCTCTGGGGTTATTACAGTTTATATTTTAAGTTTGGAAAATAAAATTGGCATATCTTTTTCTGCGCCTGTTATGGCAGGTATCTTAAAATGTAGTAACTCTAAGATTATCCAAGAAAATATTAAATTTAAATATTTTTTCCCAAAAATGTCTCTATAGTTCTTTCACCATCGGGTTTATATAAGTATGGGTATATAAAATAAACCCCGCGCGGCGGCTTTTTGTTAACGCTGATTTGATTGTACGCCATTTATTAAAAAAAAGACAAGGTCAATTTATAAAATAATCTCAAAGCTAATCGCCGTTTTTCGTTTTTACCATCCAAATGGGATTATTTTATTCTAAACTTTTTCATTGCAATACATTGAGTACCTCTGATCGAATATTAACGTAAAATCGATTTACGAAATTTCGTACTAAATTTATTTTCTGCTTGGTGGATTTATTTTGTGGAACATTCCACCCTTTGAAAACATTATTAAATTGGGGCAGTCAGCTTGTATTTAGTTGATTATTAGGTGGTTCACCTCTTTGTATACTATGAGATAATTAATCATAAATAAAACTTAAGCTGTGAAACACTAAATCTTTTTTTTGTGTCTAGAATATTACGGTTAGTGCGACTATGTTCAGCTTTACGTGCGATATAGCTTTGAAATAACCATTTAACGGTAAAAAGAGTAAGATGCCATAATATTCTTTCTAAATATCATTTATATGGGTATATATAAATATAAACGTCTTTGAAATATCTTCAATAATAAACCACTTCATCAACATACAGCTTAAAGATTTCGATTCATATTTCAAAGAACACATACACAGCTTTCATTTAAGTTTTTTTTTTAAATCAATTTGAACGTTAGAACTTTTGTTATGTAAATTCTTGAATAGCTGAACATATTCAAACGAAATATAAGTTTTCAGAACTTGCCTTTGACAATATTGAAACAACAAATGGTTTCTAGGAAAACAGTAAGGAAAAATCATTGTAATTCTGAGCAGAATTTTGACGTAGGTAAGAATAAGAAGCCTTTTGCTAACCAAAGGAAAATGGTTCTCAAACTACAGCCACCTAATTACTAGGCCACATATCGTGGGTGGAATGAAAAGGTTTTAATATTTGTGAGAAAATAAGGTAGAATCTAAAATTATTGAGGTAAGTATTTAACTTTTGCTTGCTTGCCTGTTTAAAATATTTGTTCTTGCATATTACATATTAACACAATACTCCCCAACTATATTATTGATGTTAATTAGCTGAATTGTTGGGAATTTAAACCAGTGGCGGCTAGTGTGCAAGAGTGTTAAGATTGAAAAATACGACGGTTTTGATGTTGTTGTAGCCGAAAATAATTTTTATAATTTTCTATATATTTTATTTTGGATTAAGATTTTCTAGATTTTTCATTGATTCCGCCTCACAAGATTCCTCAATTTATGGTCCATTGTTAATTGTACAAAGCCAGTGGGGACTCTAATGCTCTCAGCCATGTTGATAATATACTGCCCCGATAAGCTCAGGTTAGGTATAAGCGTGACCGGTAAACCGCAAATTCAAAGAAAAGTGTGTTTCACAGTCGTCTGTAAACTGAAAAAGTCCCCATTTTGTTTTTAAAAACTCTCCCCAGAACATTGAAACATCACTGCGAGACAAAATATCTCTCAAAACAAAAAAATCTTGCCTCAATCGTTGACACGTGTTTCCGAGCTTAGGTTTTTGATAAATGACCTTTTGAATTCTCAAATTAAAAATCAAGTTGAAAGCGCTTCCTATGCCCAAATTTTCATTTTACCATCCAGGTACTCTTCATAAAGAACATCTGCTTATAATTTTATATTGCTATGGCACTGTAATGATGAGCGAAAATTGAGTTCCATGGAATTAACTTTTTTTACAAATTTAAGGTAGGAAAAGTAAGATCACCTGAAATCGCTCAAATATGGAAAAAATATTTCAGTATTAATTATTTTTAGAACGAATGAATAAATTCGTTCAGAAGAACTTAAATACTACTTTTTCCACAATTATTGAATTTGTTAATATTATGCTCGTCACAAGTTAACAATGATTATTTTTTCCGAAAACGTCGCTTCTGCGTCTCGTTCTAATACTTATTGACTTGGCTCTGGATGCGAGTTTTGATATTTCCTCTCTTCCTTGACATTTGTATTGACCCTCTGCATAGCATCCCCAGAAGAGATATAGGTTTTGGCTGTAGCCTGAGTGACGCTTGAACGATTTTATTTATGAATAGCTATATTTATAATATGTTTACTTGTAATATTAACTTAACATCATTATTTTGTGATGTTCTGGAAACAAAACTGTTTTTACCAAATGTCTTTGATTTATTGTGAACGTATTTTTTTAATGAAAATTAGCCTCACACGACTGATATGAATAATATGTTATATTTGTGTTGTTTTTTATATCACGAAGAAACCGAAGACGAAACGACTCGATGCTTGTGAATAAATTATCTCTAATATTAACCGGTTCGAGTTATTTTAGCAGTCTAATTGTATAAACCTTTTCAGAGAACCAAAACATCTTTAAAAAAATAAACATATTTCTTACATTAATATTAAGTTCTTGATAAATACCTATTTTTATATTTTCTTTTCATAATATATATCAAACATTCAAGCATCCCATCATCATTTTCTACCGGAGTTTTTTGACTAAGCCAAATGAGTTTTCAAAGATAGTATGTCAGAAAATTGATAAAAATAAACACTAACAAACCCGATAAAAGAAAATAAAAATTAAAAACACGTGGTGAGCCAGTAAAAAAAACACATGAAACTGTTTTCTAAAAATTGCCTAAAGCCCTTTAAATATCCATATTATTTTTATTTATTGTAGTGTGCATTGCGTTGCACTACCTCTGCATACGTTCTGATATTTAAAAAATCATTATGTATAAAATTTTAATGTTTACTAACCAGCTTTCAACACTCTCTTCAGATTTAAATTCATTTTAAAGAGTTTATAACGGAGACATAATTAATAAGGCGGTCATAATTTTTTTTTCACATGATTAATATTAAATAACTCTATAGCTTTTCGTGGTAATATCAATACAAGCTGAACATAGTTAAGTTGACCTTAAACATCTCTAGCAAAGTTATGTAAATTTCAAAACGCCAGAACTCATCAAATCATTTGTTTAAATATACGTCCATTTATATATTCCAAAAAAAACTTCTTTACGAGATTTCTGAAAAAAAAATTACGAAATTAAAAATAAAATAAAACTCGTACTTAAAAAAAGATTATTATTAGGCACAAATAAAATGATGCCCATTATAAAATGATTTTAATCGATCGCGTTTTTATTGGTCCACAGAGTATTTTTCTCGAAACAGTAAGTACGAGGGAATTTTCTTTTTTAAGTCATAAATACACGCGTGATCCTCCGTGTCTACATCGTGGGGCGGCAAAGTTCCCCGGCTGAAGTGTTCCTTTTCGTAAGCTCGCTAAAGCATGCGGGTGAGAACTCGGCATTTTTGTCACTAAAATTTCTACTCAGATACCTTCGACGATAAGAACATCGCGGCAAATAGAGGAATATAAAGGTCACAGAAAAACGAACGAATTGTTTATTTTATGAAAGGGCTGTATTGGGAAGGACTTCAAATAATTAATAATAATTTTGATACAGTTGCTTTTCTTGAATATTTGTGTCCGTGACAAGTTCTTAATTTTACACGTGTGAAACCACACGCAATAAACATAAGTAAGTGAAAATCTCAGTAGTGCTAAGTTCTTATTATGGTTACAGGTATATTATTAAAAAAAAACTTTTATTTATCCATCCTCTTTCTTTTCTTCTGTAACCACAAAGCTATTGTCTGAACCTTCCGATTTGCCGTGTTTCTCCAATACATGATATTTTAGAAATTGTTTCAAGTTTAAACATTTTCAGCATTTAGACATCCACTTTTATGTAATAATAATCGTAATAGTGAACTTATATGGCGCAGTTTTATAATATATCACCTCAAGTGCGCTTCATACTACATTAATTATGGTAATAAGACTAACTAACAAAAAGAAAATAATATATTATTATATGTACGGTATACAAATTAAAATAATGTTATGTTGACTATATCTAGCTGTTATTTGTTATCACATGTACACTATATCAGTGAATTCATGTATAATTATTCAACTATTTGTGTGATATTTTTAAGGGTTCTATTGCATCTTTAACACTGTTTTTTCCTTGCATTTCAGTTCGTTGCGTAACCTCTCCATTTGTATATCTGCTCAGTCACTCTTGCAATGTCGATGCGGCAAATTTATGTAAATATTTTATAATCTTGTACTAGAAATGTACATATTTCGGCATCGTTAGTACATAATTTAGAATCTTCAATTCACTTTTTTCAACCAGTAAATTCTTCTTACTGTTTGAATAGTTGTAAAATGATACAATTGATGAATATGTAGGTACAAGATATATTATAGCTGATAATGCAATTAATATTTTTATATTTTCGCTGTAAAATTTCTTCGTAAAATTTAGAACAATCAAAAATTAATGAAGCTTCTCGTTAATTGTTTGCATGTTCATACTCGTTGCTGTCAAGTCAGAATGTTATACGGATTGATTAAATATCTCTGGCACGTTCCTTCATACTTCGCATATCGTTACCTTTGAATATGTATGAGTTGTCAACGTCTCCAGAGGATAATATAAGATGAAATTACTGACATCTTGTCGGGGATAAAGTCAGTGTGGCTAACATTGTATTGAATTTCTAATGCCACGTTACGTAAACGATATGCATTTTTAATTTGGCAAAAGTAAAAAAATACCCCGAAGTAATAGACGTAATGAGCATTTTACATCAAAGTAGAACCATGGACCAGATATAATCGGTCAATGAGTAGAACCAATTAGAAAAGGGTTTTGGTTATCCATTTGGCCATCTTTTTATAAAAACGCTGAAACAGAAAATACCATTTCACTATAAATCTAATTCAGCTGAATAAAATTAAGTGACCCCAGCTACAAATCAACAAATTCAGCGACTACACCTCTGATCAAATAAATTTTGCGACAACAACTACGAGTAAATAAATTTAGTGAAAACAACAACAAATTAATAAATTCAACGACCACAACTATGAATAAACAGAACATGATGATCTTAGCTTATCAAAGATATTTACTAATATATGATTGGTTAGTGACCAAGTGGTTCAAAGCGTCAGGTTCCCAATGAGGCCCGCATGTTTGATCTTATGCTAGCTATGTTTCATGATAGTGGGAGTAGGAGAAATCGAAAAATTCTTAGCTTATTCGTAAGAGAAAAAAATTGACTGTTTTTAAAAGAAAATAAATTATATTTTTTATCTCTATCTGGTAGGAAGGTATCTACATATCTATGGATTAATGCTTAAAGCGTCAAAGTCAGAAAATAAAACCGACCAAATGAAAACATTGATACTTTTTAGTTCGAAGGTATGTTAATTGCAAGGTTTTAACAATAATACTCGTAAAATTTAATTTTGAATCTGAATATTGACATTGTCGTTACGATGTTTTTAATTATTTTAATCGGATTTGATTAGGAGTTGGTTACTTTCAAGAATGAAAATTCATAATTTATGAGTACTTTAGTACTCCTAACTCAATCGGTTTTGGTAGTTTCGGCAGTAATACATAGATTCATTTAAGTTATAGCTGTTTCGCCTTCGAATACTGTTAAACTTTTACTTTATACTTTGAACTCGGAAAAAAGAATACACAGCAGATCTTAAAAAATGGACCGAAAGAATAAAACAATAATATAAAGGAGCTCTTTAAGTTTCAAACAAGAAAAGAATTCGGTTTCATGATTTTTCCAATTCTATTGGACAACTTTCAGTAACATCTCAAATATAATGAAAGGTCGAGTCATTTCATAAAAGGCTTTGTGCACTTTTATTTGAAATGTAAGGATTTTCGGGTGTCTTTCGAGGCGCCGAGACTTGTTGGAAAGATGTTATGCGCGCGCACAATTACCTCGGATTAACTGGAATAGCTTACTAACAGGTCATATGGCTCATCTATCTTGGGGGAAAATGAAGAACATAAGAAATATGAGTCATTTTTACCGCTTATACAGTTAAACCAAACCATTTCCAAACGACGTTGTTTGTGTTTGGAAGAATTTTTTTTTTAAATTATGATTATAAATTCTATAGAAATAATTACGAAGAAATTTGAAGGGGTTTCTTCAGCATTAAGATTCTCACCAATAATATCTATGAACCAAAACATTTCTGTAATATACTTTAATAGTAAGCATTACGCAAGCTGATTGCTAATCTATCCTTTTTGCATTACCAATGAATACTTACCGAATGTTAAGTCTAGGAAAAATGTTACCTTAACCGAGACTTAGTGGGAGATTACTATACGTAATCGCATTACACCAACACGTTTCAACCGAACGTTTGCTTAATGCTAATGGACATAAAACAAGGAAGTGAAAGAAAGCATGCTTTATTTTCAATCAATATAGATTTACTACCCGTGTTACATACTGTGAAAATAATCTAAATTATGCATTTCGGAATGCTTAATCGCACATTTTCAAACAAAGTCATGATCGAAAGATTGCAAGAAGATTTGCATCAGTGTGCCCGACCCGAAAAAATAACGACGCTTAGCGGAGGTTAATCCAAAACATTGATAGGTATATATTTCATTTTCATTAGATCTGAGCGTAAATTACTGCTAGTTACATTGTTGACGCCAAATGTATGCGTTTGAGGTAAACCTGAACTAAGCGCTCGCTCTGTTTGCTTGATAATAACTGCCGTTTAAAAGTTTCATTTTAATAAGGTTTGTTTTATTATTTTAATCAGTCGCATAAAAAAACATTTGGACGAATAAAAAAACTATTTTTCTCGAATGGAACTCGATATTTCTGCAATTCCGTAATGGTTTGTATGATATTCTGCGATTTTATAGCCATCACACGAGGTGTGTTTTCTTTTAAATACCAACGTAAGTTGTTCCTACACTGAAGCAATACCTCGGTTTGCTCGCGTACTTCCTTTTAAATTATACGTTACTTATGTATAACAATTGAACTAACTTCTTAATTATATAAATTAACTAATACCTAATTTAATTTTACTGTCGTCAAGTTTGAAATATGGGTGCTTCCAAACTAGTTATTTAGTGATACGTCTTCTCCGAAAATACAGACTTAACTTAAATAAGCAATGTCTGCTCTTTTATTCACAAATTATGTTCATCAAATATAAATGATTTGAATGAATTAATCTCACGTATGTTCCATTCGGACGACATTTTTCAATGTACTAATAAGACTAAAAATAAACAATATTCTGAAAAAAGGTTATTTTTAGAGGGTTAGTAGAAAATAACAGTAATGATGATTAATTGATTATGAAAAACCATGGAAACAAAAAAGGATGTAATTTCAATCAAGAATTAAATTGATTCTTAGCTATTTATCAATAAACCAAACGAAAAATAAATAACACAAAGTGGGTTTGAAATGTTTAAGTCGCTCAGAAGATTTTCTTTGAGAACTTTCGACTTTATGATATTTGAAATATTTGTTTTGTTTTGTGGTAAATTTATGCATTTCATACGATAAGGCAGTCAAAGGGTAGGTAGGTACATATTTATTTAGAACTTGTTCTATTTGTTTGTCTTGTGCGGATTACATAATAATATGATAGTTTGAAAAAACTTCGGGATATCCACAAATCTTTTGATATTAGATATTCAGTGGAATACAAACGAGGAAAGTAAAGCAACTGTTTTTAACAAAATATGTAAAGAAGTTGTTGATAGAATAAAAAACCTAATTAACCCTTAATCGTAAACCTTCGTCGAATTGACTACGCTGAAATACAATTTTTGTCGTATTTGCGTTGTAAAATATTTTTTCGTGCATTAGGTAAGCGGATTAACATATTAACAGCGCTGTCGTTGCATTAACAGATTAACCGCACGTCGTCGAATCGACAAAGGTCTATAATAACGTTACGCGTGCATCAGATGCGATTTCACAAAAATGAAGTGCACAAATTCTAAAAACATGTTTTTTTAATTGCACATTTTGTTTATTTTCCGGCTTTATGTTTGATTGATGTTACTTTTTTTATATTTGGTGTCAATAATTATTATTTTCACATGACGGGTACTGATTTTCTTCTGACACTTTTATAAACATTACTCAGATTAATAGAATTCGTTAAACATATATTATTCATTATGCTGAAAGGTTAATTGGAAATCGAATCAGTATATAAACACTTTTTTCGCAATAACTAGTCTGTTGTATGTATTTTTTTAAATATATTTTTAACACTTGGTCGAATCGACTAAGGTTTGTAATAAATGCATTTGAAACAATGTTTTTTAACTAGGGTTAAATCTATGAAAGAGTAGATGTAAATGACGGATTTCTTCGAAATTAACTTTACACCTATACCGATGCTATTTATATTCTTATGAGATGAACATTACGTATTGAATTACCCTGGAATTTATCACAAACTCGTCTGTCATTTGTCGTTTATCTATAGTACACCTTTAACATCTAATTATGGTTTTGAATGAAATCTATTGGCTTTTAAAAAAATGGGAATGAGTAATATTTTGGAGTACATGTTTTTTCCAAAAAAAAGAAATATGGGTATTAATGTAACATATGAAAACTGATTGATTGTTGTAACTTTAAAGCTGAATCATAATATTGTCTTTATTGGGCATAAAATAATAAGTTTTTTTATACTTACATACATATAAATATCATTAGTTGGTTATACAAATAGATTAAATTATACACATATCTGTCAAACTTTCTAATTAAAAAAATTAGAGCGTTTCGCCAAAATAAAAAAGAAATTTAATTTTGATAAAAGTCTTACCTTTAAACGACGCCAGCTTGCTGTCTATAATTGCAGATTAAAAGACAAATATTTTTTTCAAGTATAATCTCACGATTTCATCTGTATCTCATTATTTTTAATTCCCGCAATCTTTCAAAATTACTTATCATGTTACGTGTATATCAAAAGTGTCTTCTTTAAAAACTTCATTCGTGTTTATCGAGAAATGTCTTTGAATAAATATCTATAAAATGTTATTGTCGCGGTAATATTATTTTATCGTCATTATTGTCATCTCGTTCAAATATCCATCATGTTTTTATGTACGTACAAAATATTCGAATGCCTTCTTTAATTTTTTAGACAAATAATTCACTTTTTAAAATGTCTATTTTAGTTTTACTGGTAATATCACACGTTCAAAGCATACATTATTGTCGGGTTAAGATATTTGTTTATCACTTTTTTAATAAGATTTCCGTTAGTTTGATTTGAACGGGTAGAGGGTTGGTTGGGATCACTGAGTTCGGCGCGATGGTTGGTATGACAGTCAGGTTTGCTCGCGGTAGGCTGTGCGGATGGCGAGTGTCGCGCACCGATCACCGAGCCCGATCAACCGGTGTTCGGCGTTCGGTGTCCGGTGTCGGGTGTCCGGTGCTAGGGTGGCCCTGAGCCGCGTGTCACCGCCTGGAGAAGTTGGCAAACAAACGCCCACACGCCGCGGCGTCACTAGCGCTACGGTACTCCCGGTACAGTGTGGAGCGTGGCACACCGAGTTCCGCGCAAGGCCGACGGGACCTAGACTTATAAAAGCTGGCAGGTATGAGCGATGGCGCAGATGCCTCCCTCTCGCTCTCGCTCTCGCGAGCAGCAGGCGAGCAGCCAGCGAACAGCCGGCGAACAGCCAGCAAACAGCCAGCAAACAGCTAGCAAACAAAACTCCGACCGCTTCGAAAGATTGGTAACACTGTTATGTTTTAAACGCCGTTTCAAACGACCGGAAAGATCGTTAGGAATGATATTAACGTGCTTTCAAATTTCGCCAACTTGATAATTTCTTATAAAAATCCCATCAGCACATAGCATAAACACAAAGTATTTCTACCTGATCATCAACATTACATAAAACTTAGTTAATTATATTACGTGCTTTATAAAAGCGAGTGTTTCATATTATTTATGAAATGTTACATTTTAAAAGCTTAAAAATATATATTTGTTGGGTAATATACGTAGTTAAAACATAACGACAAATGCAAAACCGTTCGCTTTCAAACGTTTACAGTATCTACGTGAGAGGGAAAGCTGCATACCCCTTTTATTTATCGAATTCCTCGCCTCGCAACGGTTACTACTCGGAGCGCAGTAGTACCGGCGGCCGCTTGCCGTAGCTCGTAGCGAACTAAGCAAGCTGGCGGCCTGCGCACGCGCGCCCCCGCGCCCCCTCTACGCCCCACCGTAGCGAGGCGGGAGAATTCGCCTGGAGATGACTACGCCGAATACTTCTTGTTCGTAGCTCGCAGCCCGTAACTCGTATCCCGTAGCCCGCAGCCACTTGATACTTGCACAGAAGTGCGTTAAAACGCGTATCGATGCTGCCTGCTAAATAGAATTAGAAATTCAATCGAACGCTACCCAAATTAAATGGCTTGCGGGCGAGTTAATCACTGTATTTGAAGTGATATTTTTCGATCAAAGAGATTTGAGAGAATTAATTTACATTTTATGTTTGGTTTTCCTTTCATCTTGAGATTCGAAAAAAAGAGGTGGTCGATAAACCAGTAGGTAACACACTCGGCTAGTAGTCAGACGGGTGAGTTTAATAAAGGTTATGCATAGTTTTTTATGGATTTTATGGATGGCTCAATTATCTAGGCTCAGTTTAGGCTCTTCCAACATATCATTGTAACGTCTACGGATTTGTTTAGATTCAAAATACCACTGACAAAATATTGCTTATTGTTGCAAAAGCAAACAAAGATAAGAACATCTCCCACAAGAAAAAAATATAAAGTATTTTTTCTGTCACGACACACATTTAAAAAATAATAATAATCTGAAAAATCAAGTTAAAGGGCTTAAAAAAACTTTGTGTACAAAAGTATTTTTCTTAAAAGCAGATCTTTTGAAAAAAAAGAAACAAATTTACAATAATTTGTATACTGTGTACCCCGAAGTTGACACGCGTTATGTCGAAACTATGTGGCGTATGTAATCAAAGATATTGGTATATTTAAAAATATATATTTATAAAGGAAGCAATATACATAATGTGTTTGGGCATTTAATTATAATAATACACGGAAACATATTTAAGCTGCGCCTGGAAACGAACCAGCCGCAAGAATTTGATTAAATAAAGTGCCTAAACCACTACGCTGTGGAGGTAGCCCATTATCATGTTCTTATGTAATGTTAATCGTTAGTATAAATATTAGTAAACAACATAATCTTAAATCTAATGAATAGTTCTAAAAGCTAATAAATTGAAATAAAAATATCATCTTCCTTGTTGCGAGTTTCAGTGCGTACATTTAAAGTGTGAACAGGGTTAAATCGTCATTTGTAGGTGAAATCTGAAGGCATACATGTGGTAACGCAAAATCTAACTTTGATTTGTTTTTAATAGACGTATGAAGTTTATAATGACTTGTAAACTGTAACAAACAGTTATAATTTCTCTATGGTTTCGCGAAATAAAACACTGTGGAGTAACACAACTTTTTTGTAAAAACTACTAATGGTAAAAATTACAACTAGAAAGTGTTTTTTTTTTAAATAACCAAAATACGCATCTTAACATTTTGGACATAATTGTTGATGGAAAACCGTAGTTTTATGTTGTGGAACAGTCACTTTTAACAGTGAGATGATTCATATTTACATATATGTTGCTTACAATAAGATCTTTTAATAATACCAACCCAACAAAGGTACTCTAAGGTGTTTGTTTCCAAATCATATCGAATGGCTAGTTAAATCGCATTTGTGCTCTTATCGATTTCGGTTTAATTAATTTACTCAGACACGTAAAAAATAATGAAAAAGTACGATCTATATTTCTAGAACGTTAATGAACATAAAACCTTTCGACTTCTAGGCCTTAGACTGCCCCATGAATAGATAATATCTTTTCGAGAAAGAATCTCGATATCTGAAAATGTTTGATCGGTTTCACCAGACGTAAGGAAGAAATTGGGTTTGCTTGGTTCGCTGACATGCTCACAACATATTTCTATTGGTTTATCTCTCCAGTGGTAAAAAAATTGTTTACAGAATGTTAAATAATTGCATTTATTTGAAGAACTGAAAACTCTAGACCAACGTTCTAATATTACGTAGCATGAAAGATTTGTTCATAGTTTTCTTTCGTACAAACAAACATTGGTTATTTAAACTATTTTCAGTTGTACAAAACACACGCGGAAAATAAACTAGGGAATTTGTCAAAAACTTAAGTTAGTAAACAAAATTCAAAAACTTAAATTAGTAAACAAGATCTGTACAGCGCCCTTGAGGTGATTTTTCACAAAAACGCCGCCATACAAGTCATCCAAAATATTATTATTATTAAAGAACCATATTTTAATTACGCTGGTGATGACTTGGCGTCGTTTTGTGACAATATTATAGTAAATAAACCAATGGAAGCTTTTACCACACCAATGGATTAGCACCACGAAATTCTCCTTTGTGATATCCAGCTTTATTTGTCCTCAGAGGGGCGAACCACTCGGGTTCGTGATTAACAGAACGCAGCGAGCGAGGAATAGCTGTTTGAATGAATCACGCATTTCTGAAATGCAATGGTTTCAATTCATCTCGCATCTTCATTCTATCTTGAAACTCTCTCGTTCAAAATTGAAAGTGGTTTATTCTTGTGGTAAATGAATCCTTAAAACTGGTCCTTGATCCTATATACGAAAATATACGATTTTTTCATCTTCAATATTCAAAATTATTTTTATTTTTTATAATTTTTGTTGAACTTGACCACGAAGATCAACAATAATAAATTAATTGATACATTTTTACGCCACATGTTTTCATTGAGCGTCCCAGACCTCTTCTTTTTAATTGCGTATCGTATAATATTCTCCTTTTTCGTAAGTTTGGTCTACATATCCAAACAATTTAAGCGTTCCTTTCTGAAGTTGATTAATTGCGTTTATTTCAGCCTTACATTGCTTTGTGATCTCTTTATTTGCAACACAATGTGACGTGATTTTACTACGTACATATATACGAGTACCCGTACATCACTCAAGACGAGCACTAAAAGAACCTTATTGAAGACCTCAGTAAAAAACGAGACTTAATGTAATAAAATAAGGTATATAGACTTATTCATTGCCCATTTGATTGATTGATCTTTAAATTTTATACCAAAAGACGTTGTCAAGCTTCAAAATATGAACAGATTTTACTGAAGCTTTTAGCGCTTACTTGACACTGCTAGTTGTTATCCGTGAAAATCGCGGGAATCACAGGACACATTAGTTTCACTTTTAAAAAAGGCCTGCAAACGTAAGCTATACGGACACTCATTTCAAATATAGAATAAAAATAATAATCCGGTAAAATATATTGTAAATAGGTACCTACTTGGTAGCTTGTCTAGATCTGAAAAGATTATTTTTTAAATTATCTCAACATGTAAGTACTTGTACATCAATTCCAATCTGTCACACTAGTGCTTACATAAGTAATTTAAATTGTGTGATTACTTGAAAGTTATCGATATTATATTCTGTCAATTTAAGTTAATAACGGTTAAAAAAACTTTATAACTTCCTTTAATTTTGTGACGGGGTTATAAATATATTTCATAAAATCACATAAAATGGCGTAAATGGTTTTCAAATTAAAAATCATTTTTTTCTTACCAAAACTTCGTGGTTTTATAAAAAAAATACCTTATAATTTGTCAGTTATTATTTATAAAATTTAGCTTAAACGTTCTTAATTCCGGTAGTTAAAGGAACAGTCACTGTTAATGGTGAAAACAATAAAATTTTACGACAGTTTTCTAGCTGAGCTTCTTCTGAATTATTTAAAAAAATGTAATATGACAATATTTATTTTTTAATAACTTCTCACTTAATGAACTAGATGTGTTTTTCATTTTGTGAGAGGTGTGGAGGTATTCATCGATGGGGAATGTATATTGCACACATTTGATTTTTAAAAATACCATATATTTCTTTTGTCTTTTTACAGCCTTCATTTAGATACCCGTTGACAACTGTTAACATTTTGTATTTCCTCATTAGCATTTTTAAGACTGTTTCCTCAGCCTCCTCGAGTTCAGAGAGGTCTAACAAGTAACAGCTTACGAGGTTACATAAAGTAGGAACCTAACCTTTGTCTCGACCTTGGTACGTGTTCCAAGCATATTTTGGAAACTTAGGGGGTGTTTCCATTTCATGTTGCTTGTTACACGTCACGGGCCGCTTCTTGGGCCTCAAAGGGTCTCGTCCACCGCTCTCCGATCTAGATCCAATATTGACAAACGAATTACGTAACCCGTGGAAACAATCTATTTGTTTAGCGGCCGCGGCACGCCACGCCACGACACCGCATTATTATATTCGCAAACAGAATATTCGGTACTGCGCGACCTCAGCTTTCGAAATGTTTTCCCGGACAGGGGGTGGACCTGCGAAAATTTCGGTTTATATTCGAACATATTTAAAAAAAAAAAGCGAGTTTTTTTAAACAAAGAGACATTAAACAAGGGATTAGGGATGATTTAAAATAATACAATTGTGTGAGGCAGAACTGAAAGTCTTGTATACATTAAACGTGTAGGTTTCCATCAGCGGCGTGCTGAGACCTTTTTGAATCGTTTTATAAATTTTCCCAAACAAAAGTTTTGGGTTGAATTCTCATAAACCACAAATTCAACGATTTTCTGCGAAATACGTATTTAAAAGTAGATAATCTCAATATCGTCTCAGTTAGAGACCTCAATTCATAATGGATCCATTTCTTAAAAAATATTTAACCCATCTTTAGTAATCTGATCTGAATAACTAAGTTCCTCCTAAAACCCTTCGTCTGATTTTCCTTAATTTCTTCTTCTTCTTAAAGATCAAATTCACAACATTTTTTTAACAAAATTACGTAATTCCACTGTCTTCGGACAGTTGAAAATCTAGTAGGGTAATAACTAAAATAATGTGTTACTTATGATCATAGAAATACCAGCGGGAGTCGATGGAATCTTAGTTTTAAGATTCTTCACAAAATATGCAAGCTCTATCACAGAAAAAATATTTAAAACATTAAACTTCATTCCGCAGACCTACGTTCGACCTTAACTAGCGCAGAAGTTATCTTACCCCAAATTTACACAATGAGGGTAAATACGATTGAAAATTTGAATTTGTTTCAGTTGGATATAAGGTACTCTTTAAAATGTGTTATTTGTGGGCAAATCTGGTTTATTCTGTGGATGTCTTTGGAAAAAGTGTTTTGAAAGGTTTGAAAATATTAAGTTTAAGCCTATTTTATTTAGTTAAATCTTTATTTAAAAAGCATCGAGTCATATGTTTGAGCTTGCAGTAATGAAGGTTGATGAAGGTAGCTCTTACAATGTATCACAAATGGGTTTAGATTAGATCAATAACTCGATTTTTTAAAAGTTAGAAAAAGTTGGGCGGTTAAGACCACTCTTGCCCTAAGGCTTCTACTGTTATCCATTTTCACTTTGCAAAATTTTCGCATACTGCTTGTTGTTGCCAAGAGTAGCAATATTTGAAAACAGTGGTTATCATACTGTGTAGTAACTCCCTTAAAAGTACACTGAAGCACCAACATACATGGTTGTGGTAGACGTAGTAGGGCATGGAGTTTGGAGACTATGATATGCACTTATTACAAATTTGAAGATATAGAGAGTGAGACGAAGACGTTTTAAGTAATCTGGTTATTCATATTTGGTTACGCACTAGCTAAAGTAATTAAAATCTACAATTTAATTCTAATTGGTGATGTCTTATCATAGCGATACTTAAACCGCCTATATTTTTACCGATTGTATTGTAAAAGTGACAAGTACAATATTTTAAGCTGGGTAGTTTTGTAAAAATAAAAGTTTTGTGTACTGCAAATGATTTAAGGAACCTTATGAATTTGTTTATTTAAATGATTTTTTTTTAAATTACGAAAAAAATAATATTATAGTAAAAAAATCTGAAAAACTTGAAGTAAGTTAATCTACACATTCGAAATCACTTCGTTTAATCCCTGTAAAACGATATGGCTTAAAAATCGCACTTTTGTGAGATGAAATTTAAAAAAGAGAACAGATTTCTTTTGGTGAAACACTCTCAAAAGCATATTATTGTAAAGCGGCTTAAATATGTCTACAGAGAAAAAATGATTTTGTCCAAACCAAACGGGATTTTCTTCTAAATTAATATTTATTCATGTGCCTACGCATAACATTATTTTTTACTAAAAAGAAAAACGATTCTCTTGTTCCAAATATCCTGACAATATTACAATTTCTACAAATCCCATAATTATAAGCGTAAAATATTTCTGGAGCGATTATGGAGGACTCCGATTGAATCCACGATGCCTGACTGAACACTTGATGGTCATTAAAAGTATCTATTCAATGAAATAAAAAATAAAAAACTCTGTATAGGATCACAGAAATCACTTTATCTTTATGACGACCGGTTTCGCTTAGCCTAAGCATCATCAGGGTACAAAATTAAACTAAACAAAAATACTAAGTGTACGGTTATATATACATACAGAGGGAGAACACAATATAAAACGAAAAATAAAATAAAATAAGAGAAGGGTGAGAAAAAAGTACCTATTGTCAAAATTGTTAAATCGTGGAGGAAATTTATCTCAACAACAAACGCGTGTTTTTTAACGAATGTTCGTGATACCTCCTAATAATTTCAACTCCCTGAGGCCAGTGGAAATATTATAGTGTTCCAATTTGAGAAAGATATTATGAGGTGATGAAAATTTAACTACTTCGCTTAAATCATTTCAAAAGAAGTATCAACTCTGAATTGTGATATCACACCAAGACAACATAATTCTTTTCTACCATTCTAGAATGAGATGCATATATACGAGTATTTAACTTAATTATTTAAACTTGGTACATTCGAGTATATAAATGAACCCATCTCAATGAAATATTTTGCTTGAATTCTCGCCAGATTGGGAACTTACGACTTTTGAGTCCGGAACCACGGAGTTTACCTCTCTGTGACGTAGTTTGTCACAATTACAGATATACACGCCCTTGCAGCGATTTTTTTCACAAAAAAAGGGGCTATACAAATTATCCAAATATAAAATATTATAAAAAAAACACTTTGTTTATAACCACTTTATTATTCAATATTATGTCCACCGGTTTTGGAAGTACCCTTTCTGATGATGGAAGGGTATTTCCGAAACCAGTAGACATAATATTGAATAATTAAGTGGTTATAAACAAACTTTATCTGTTTTATTTATAAATATGGCAAGCCACAATGTAAATGCTTTTTACAAATATATATTATTATTATTCAAATAAAGTTTCATTTGATATATGCTTCTGTTCAACTTCTGGTTTTCAGTGAGTGTAATAAAATTTATATTTATTAAAGAAAAACATTCTCAGATGATAGAACAAAAGTTTAACTAAGGAAAATCAAATCTCCCAGAGTATATTTTCAATCGAACGCAGATGTCTTTTTTACCAGGCTCTCACCAAGTACCTGCTAATATTAAGGTCACGAGTAATAAAGCTCCCTCCCTAAGAATACAATGAAGGTACACACATACACGAAGACGTCCTTCGAATAAAAGTCTATCTGGGATAAGTAAAAATCACAGGAGAGATAAAACAGATTCACTACAAGATTAATCATTATTTTCTGGCTTGAAAAAAAAACATTAGTGAGAAAATGGTTTGGGAGAAAGAATTTATTATTATTTACTTGTTCACATATATGTCAACAGCTATAAAGAGTTTCAAATTTATGTTTAAAAAACTGTCAAGATTGATAAAATTAGTTCCAAATGTCCACAATATCGTCGCTAAAACATACGAAAAGGATTAAACGACAGTTCGGTCAAAAATGAGTTAAATAAGCAGTTTTGGTCAATTTTTTTTCCGCATCGAAAAATTTGACTCTCGCTAAATTCTAAAGACGTTTGTGGTCCATCATCCTTATTATCTTAAATATTTTTTAACATTTGGGAAGAGGCTTGACTCGTGCGACACAATTTTCAAACTTTTTTAGATTTTTGTCGCTTCGGGTAACTCAGTGAGAGCATTGAGTTACCTGAGTTAATTTTTTTTTCAAAACCTAGGTGCTGAAGACTTATGAATTTTATTGTAAAACAGAAAAAAACTTCGAAGTCCTCTGGTGTAAACTTCCCAAAATAACGCTTCAGCCCTTTTGCCTTTTGTTGATGGAAAATATATAAAGAAGCGATTTTTTTTTTTTAATAAAACATTTGCTCTGATTTAATCACGTTTTTCTAAATATTTTTTTAAATAAACCTTTACCGTCTATCTAAATTCTACATTTAAATTGTTATTTTTATTAATTTTAGTTACTTATGTTTCAATTAGATTCTCGAAATTCGGCTGTGAACTTAATGAAATTTGTAAAGTTTTTTTTTCTGTCTGAATTTTAAGAATATTTTATTTATTGAAGTCAACACAATGTTTTATATGAGGCAAGTTCATTTTTATCGTGAGATATAGAGCTTTGGAATAACAATCTAACAGTTAAAAAAAAGACATAATAATTGTTATTATCCATTTTTTCAACGAGCAAAAAAATATGTCGAAACTTGGGCGAAGCCGGATCGTAACAACTAAATTTATCAACTCCAAAAACTGGCTGGTTTTGAAATACCCCTTTCACAAGAGAAAAAAAGGTTTCGGGAGCCCTGAACATTACAAAAGCTGCCGCACTCAGTGCCGCGAGCCACAGTGGACTAGGAGCGCAGAGAGTGGAAAGGGTGGGGACTTTCCACGGGGAAAATTGTTTATAACCGCCCCTCGCTGTATGGCGCGTACGACCAACTTTGTCGAACACACGAAAATTTACGGCGGACATCATAACCTCGCGCTGTGAGCAAACGGCTCCATAAGAATATAATAACTCAACTACTGCGGAATACACGTATTAATATTTCATACTTTCTGAACGTCTGCGGAGTGTAGTGTATTTTTTCGCGTAGTCAAAACCAGAAGAATAAACATAATTCGTGATTTTAACGTTCTTATTATCTGGATGTATAAAGTTATAAAAGCTACATCATTTTTTTCGGTGATTACTGGGCTCATTTCTTCTTTATAGCACACCATTTGATAGTGTTGGAACGGAGATCTATTGAATGTCGCAGCTAAATATTCCCTATCCACTATATACAACTGTGTATGGAGCTATAATGATATTTGATGAACTACCAAATGATATTAAAAAGATTAATAACTATTTGTAATATCCAATAATATCCGTTTTTAATCATTAAATTTTAAGTATAAGTAACACATGATAGTAGGTAATTGTCACAAAATATAATTTATAAGGATGAGATTGTATATTAGTTGTATTTATATATTACTTACTGTTAGTGTACAGTAAAATATCTCTGTTATCTACAGTAAAAAATCAATTTAAAAAAGATGCAATAAAATAAAGTCTCTAGAGGAAAAGAAGAAATTGAACTTATACAAAAAAATATTAATTCAAGGGTTGTATTAGAGCATATATATTATTATTAACATATTATGTACCATTAAAATACATAAATACAATCTACCTTCACAAAGCAAAATGTCAAGCAACCGTTTTGTAAGAAAGTCTTTTTTTCTCTTCCTTCACAATGATTGCAACATATTAATACAAGTGCGATTTTTACACATAGCAACTCGAGTACTTATTATACTCACTTGTTTTATTTTCATTAATTTATATTCGTTAAATTCACTACTCTACCTACTTGTTAACAGTGAGTAACCGAAATAATGTTATTTACAGCCTGATTTGTATCAACTTAGTTTGTTTGAACTTAATAACTCTTTTTTGCCATATCTGTGTTGACTCAGATATTACGTCAATATTTATTCATAATTCATATAACTAACTACCTGTGTTCACCGTATTGACATAAATATCGACAACAAAAAAACAATAGCGGTCATTGCAAAAATTTTGAATAAACCCAGAAGATATGAAAAAAGGTGGGGTGTTAAGCTGTGTAAAACTCATAGGTTGAAGTAAGTTTACACCCTCCGTAAGCGAATGTCACTTTTTGTATGATATTTTTCATTATAAACGGCCAAAGATATTTTAATTAATATTTCCTAGCCACGAAAAGGCTCATAACACGACTCGACAGAAATTTTCATCAAGATTTTTTTAAATAGTAAATATGTGTTTAAAAAGGTTCAATAATTAATCGAATATATCGGTGGTGCTTACTATTTTTTCAAATAAGAAAATGCTTCAACGGTCTCCAAAGATATTTCAATCGAGACTCCACTCTAAAAGGTCCAAATCTAAGCTCTGTAAAACACTTATCAGACCAGTGCTAAGCTACGGCTCGAGTACTAAGCGAGTGATGATCCCTCACTAAGAAAAGCGGAAGTATGAAGGATACTTAAAATGAAGACCCTAAGCTGAGTGTTAAGAGAAAAATAAGAAAAACATTTCTGGCAAACAATGTACAGATACTAACAAGCCATTACATCTGATTAGAGAGTCGAATCAAATATATCCGATAGCCAAAAAGGCATTTTAAATAATTCTGCCGGATGTCGGAATATTGGGAGACCTAAATTCTCGCGGCTAGACGGTTTTGGAGACGGCAGGAAACCGGCAAGAGTAGATATGTCCCTCTCTCTCGAGTTGTAACTTCAAACAATTACACCACAATACTCATAAATCATAATCCAAAATAATATTCAAATAAAAATATTAAAAAGGCATTAAAAAAATATAGGTTCATTAAACTGAACGAAAAAAGTTATTTAGTAATCAATCAAAATTACTTTATCGGATAACGCTTTCTTCAGTTAAAGTTCGATTCCCATTTCCTTACACGTAAGAATTTTTACTGTAATCGGAATAAAAATCATTGTTTAAAACAGTTTTTACCTCGGGTCCTAACAAGAATCCATTAGAATAATCCTTTGAATTTTTTTTTGTAAGGGTGGCAACCCTCACATAAACATAATATTATCTTCCCGCGCAGCACACGCCAACCTAATGGCTTAGTCCTCCATCAAATAATGTGCTTATTTAATGGAACAAAAAACATACATATTTTGCTAAATTTTGGAAACAAAAACAAACATATTTTTTAATAAAAAGGCCTTCCAAGAGATCGTTATTTGGAGAACTTGATGACTGTTGAAGTTCGGTGTCAAATCTGCTGGTTTCGTAAGGTTTATCAATCATAATAGTATGTACATATTTATTGATCGACAAAAATTTGTAACAGCATATTTTGTGCTAAAAAAAATCAATTTGTTTGAATATTTTGTAAGGCATTAATCGATCACGATCGGATCGAATTGAACTATGGATTCATTTTTATTGAAGCATACTAAAAGTTTTTTTATGGAAAAAAACGTGAATTGATGATTGGAATTGAGGCTAACATATTTTCGAAAAACAATTAAGGTCAGAATTTCTTCATAGAAAAAGGGAGACGAACATTTTTATAGAAGAAGTGAGATGAGAAACGTTTCATGAAAGATAATTACTTTATAATTGTTAATTGAAAATCAAACATAAATGTTTATATAATGAGTGATATGAGAATATTCTCACAAAGAAAATGAAATTAGAAAATTTTCATTGAAGATCTGGTTGAGCATGTATTGGTATTTGAAAATACTGAAGTTGCACAATTAATATGATAAACTTGAATTAAAAACCGTGCAACAATAAGAAGTTATTTTCTAGAGCGCCGTTTCAGTAAAAAAAAACCACCCCAAAGACGCTTCAGTTTAAGAAAAACAAAGTATTGCAGCAGTACTCGAGAGTAATGCACGAAGCACTCCTGAAACTATTGAACTTTCACTAATTAAGAAATACTACCTCCTGAAATATGAACGAACGCTGAGATGAAATAAGTCCATAAACCCTTTACTACCCAGACTAGTTTCTCCGAGTTGCTTTCGTCATTAACCGTTATTTAACGTATAAAATCTAGCGCCAAGTGTTAGTCTGGAATTCGTAAAAGCAACGGTGAATCAATACAAAACTTGTGTACTTTATTCGCGTACATAAAAACCCTATAACTCAACGTCACAAAAACGTCAACGGGAAAGCCATTAGTTTCATTTCGAGCCACATTGAACCCCTACCTACCATCCACCCCCTACCCCAATGATGAAGTAAATGAAGAGGGTTGCATCGGTGGCTATGGAAATTTAAATTCACGTGAAATTCTTCAAACTCTCCTGATTCTTTGTTCAATCACTTGTTGAGAACAGACTATAATTTAAGTATAAATCAAAACGAACTGTAAACATTTTCCTTTGCGAGTTCTTACGCATATAATACATGTGAGTATAAACTTTTCAAAATTAAACCGTGGATGAAAATTATTAATTTGAAAAGGAATCATTTCAAATCTGGATCAACTATTAAGTACCTACCTATAGGGTACTTTTTTTCTCTTTATTTGAAATGAGCGATTTTTCACGGATAGAACTTTGGATGAAAATTATTAAATCGAAAAAGAATCATTTCATATCTGGATAAACTATTATGTATCTTCCTATGGTGTACTTTTTTTCTCTTTCTTTGAAATGGGCAATTTTTTACGGGTAACAACTAGTCAGGTAATAAGTTGTACATTAATTAACTTTGAGGAAGAGGGGAACAGATATTCAGATGTGGATATCCGTAAAGAATGCAAGGCTGACGTAGATGCTTTGGGCACATAGAGCGGATGAACGAAGAAAGGTGTGTGAGAATAATATATGACATGAAAGCGAATGGAGGAAGAAATCGGAAATGCCCGAGAAAGACATGGCACGATCAAATGAATCAAGAGTCAGGCCATATCAAGCGTCAGAATAACGGAAAGGTATGTATGAGACGATGTATGAATGTGAATGAAGCAAGGAATATGTGCAAAGACAGAGTTGTATGGCGGGTCATCTTCTTAGCCTTTCCCTGTGGGGAAACGGCGTGATGGTTAGTTAGTTGGACATTCAGGTAGAAAAAAACAAAAAAGGGAAATGGAAACACAAGCGCTTACACGAAACATTTAAGTATTATATAAAAATGCTACTAAACGTCATGCTCAAAATAAACATTAAAACGAATGGTTATTTTGTTTGATGGCTGTGGTTCCAAAAATATAAAGTGTTTTTGTTTTTAAATAAATAATTTCGTGCTTAAAAATGTGTCTAAGTCGAAATATCCCTTCTGTGAAATTGTTTTGATTTTTGTAAGGTATCTACATACATCAAAAGTAAAAAGCAGCATTTAATTTTTTTGAAAACTAAAGTACAGTGACTGACATCGCTTATTTAACTAATATACATATTCTCCTGATTACCATTTTTATTTTATTAATCGACGTATTTCTATACAAAATATTCACTGCGTTTACATTTTTTTTTTTAAATCAATAGAATACAAAAGTTTTTGTAACTTACATCAACCAAACGGGCTTTATCACATAAAGGACTTTACCTTTTTTATTAAGTATTTAAATAATATTAATAATGTAAACACACAAAAATTAAAAAAAATAGAAAAAAACCAGAAACCAAAAAGAACAATCGTCATGACTGAGACATTTTTGAGACTCTTTTTCTGTTTCATACTTGTGTTTTAGATTATTAATATTATTTAAATATTACTAATAAATAAGCATTAATGCTTTGAAGTTAATTCCAATTTTAATAACCTTTTTTAGTTGATACCCTCTATATTTATTTAATCAAAGCAATGAACTCATACCTACAGTTTCTCCGTCTTACCAAATATGGCATCGTTACAAGAACAACCCTCGTTACATAGCAAGCAATCGGGAAACTGTAGAAGATACGACCTTACCATGAAAAGATTTCGGCCCATTGGAATAGCAACGTTTCATTTGACACGGCAATGTTATGCGATAGTGAACTCTAAAGTATCCTCTAAAACCTACCATCTTATGACATTGCTGTGTTAGGTGTGGAACCTTGTTATTTAATACCAAACATACAAATACTGTGAAACTGAGTAGTAAACTTTAGAAGGGAATATATGTATGAGATAAATGTAAGCTACTATAATTCCTACCAAAGGCTGAAAATATAACATCAGTGTTATATTTCACCAAGACATGGATGAACTCTAAGCTCGACGTCGAGAAACGCTTCAACGGGAAACGACAACAAAGTAATAAATGTTCAAGTCGATTATCAACAAAGGCATTCTGAACCAACAATCCTACGACCACTTTCACACAACAACAAAAAACTAGATTTTAATTCATTTCTTGGGTTTTTTTGATTTCTCACATCTTGAACACGGTTTTACATGATTTTAAAAGTTATTATATTATGTAGAAAGCGTAATATATCAGGAACTGAAAACATGTACTTGATATATGAGCCTCTTTATTGATTATACATTAAAGAAATGAAAAAATAATTTTGTATAAGACCACTAAAATTGGAACTAGTGAACAAATATCATACATACGCCCTTGAGATGATTTTTTACAAAAACGGCGTCATACAAATTATCCAAATATTATTATCATGTTATCAGTTCCTAATAAATTGAGCTGGCATAATATACTATGCAAGACGAAGCATTGTGTAGCGTTTTCAAAACAATGAGACAGGTACTGCTATATGAAATATAATCACCTTAAAAATTAAATACTTAGGGATTTACAGGACTTGAAGTATTGGAGAAGACATTTGGACTGGGCGGTGAAATCAAACAATGAACAAAGACCTTACTTTGCAACCGAACCTAATCGGTACAAGCGGGTGCTAAAAATACTTACTTTGTAACTCTTACTTCTAGAGTCCCTCAGGGTTCAGTACTGAGACCCCAACTTTTATAAACTTTTATCAATAATGTTCTTATAATAATAGAATCATTCGGACTTCTTTCCCATTGTTATGCTGACGATCAGCAAATTTATTTTTACTACGCACAGAATGAGAAAGAGAAATTAAAAGTATCACAAACTTTATGTCTTCGAATAAACTAAAATGAAATCCATCCTAAACAAAATGTCTATGGACAGCAACAAAAAAATACCAGTCAATAATAAAAAAATCCTTTCTATAACTTCTGGTTGTAACATAATGCCTTAGAATGGCATTAAACTCCTAGGTGTGCATCAAATAAAGCAGTAAGCGTAGGTTTCTTCCACCTGGATCAAATGAAATCTGTTGGAAAAAATATTCCAGCTATTGCCATAAAGATGTTAGTAACCTCATACGTTAGGTCACAACTTGATTGTTGCAATAGCATACTCGTATATGCCCTCCTGAAAAAAATATATATATTTCGATTTTCAACGCTGCAGCAAAGCGATAACCGGCGTTCCCAAATATTCCTATATAGCGTAACATCTTAGGAACTTTCATTGGCTTAGGTGTCCTAAGCAAATCCAATAACTAAACTATGCTGCTTATTTTTAAAGCGACAGATGACTTGGCGCCACGCTACTTGTCAGAACTATGCATTTCAAACGATTTAAGTACGAGACAAGCAACTCTCCGATTAACATCTTTAGCAGCCGTGGGTAGACGCTCAGCGCAATCCCAACAGCAATTTCGAAGAACAAGTTTTTGCCGTAGCAGGCCCAAAAGCTTAAAATAACCTTCCTTCACATTTGCAAAAGATTTACACCTAAACTGAGTTCAGAACAAAACTAAAAATTCACCTTTTTTAAAAAATAATATCTAAAAGAGCATCATTATTGCTTCACTGGTGTGTTGATTACTCAGTCCGAAGGCACTACGTATTTGTACGAATTCTTCTTTCTATTATTCTTCTAACACTTTATCAAAGAGCAATAATCATTACATACATTTTGTTAATTTTAATACGTTAGTTGTAAGTCGTTAGTTATAATCCAAAGTTTTAAGTCACTAATGATGGATCTAAGTTGAATATAAACAGTCTTAGTTGAAGGGCACTAGTTATTAGGTTTAACTGTAAGCCGCCATCTATAATTCTTAGTTGAAAAGCACTAATCATAAGTCATAGATGTAAGTACATAGTTATTTGTTAGCCACTATTAGCTATTCGTCTTAGTGATATTTTGTGGTTATATAAATAAAGTTGAAAAGCGCTTTTGAAATGATTTTCTTTCACGAAAACTGCGCTATGACAATCATTAAAATGTATGATTATAATGTAAAAAAAATGTAATACCAGGACTAATTAAAAATAATTAACTTGAAATATAAAAAAAAATATGTAAGGACCCCATTATAGTTTTTAAGAAGTTTTGCATTTTAAAGACAAAATCTTTGAAACATACAAAACATAAGTGTAAAATTGTTTCGTTGCATCCTCCAGCTTGTTTAACATCAAAGATCTTTCATCATTGGGTAAGGTTTAGTTACGTGAATACAGGAAATTTTATACCACTGGCGAATGGCGGAACGGGAATGAGGGAAATGGCAGTTTTTTGTGCTAGGCAACACCTACCCGCTCGTGGAGGGGGTGGTGGGGTGGTGGGGATGGAGGCAGGGGAGGGAGGCGCGTCACGTGATGTCCGGAGATAGCAGCAATAATGCGGAATGATAGTGCAACTAAATGGGGCGGCAGATAGTACAAAATAAATAATAACGTATGACACCTTGGAATTTTTTATCAGATTTATTTGGAAATACTTCAACCCTTTCTTTGAATTTCGAGGGTCGAATCTGTAGAAAAAAATTCTATATTATAACATTTTTTTCTTCTTTGATGCGATGTCATATCTAGTATTCGCGAAAACGTTCTTTTATTGAAAATTTTATGAGAAACAAGCCGCATAAATAAAACAGGCGCAATTTATATCAAGAAAATTGCCCACTTTTTCAATCATGCACAGGATGATATTCGCAGTTTAGTTTGTAGTTAGTGTTTAGCTTCCGTCATCCTACGTATTTTGGCTCTGAGACTTTGGGCTATTCCAATTTCGCTGGAGTTTTCTTTTTTGCTTTAACTATATAAGCATGTTATTTCTAGAGTGGAAAAACCATGGTAATTATTTTCCTGGCGAGACCAAAAATAAGGATCGAAATGCTTGAAATAGTCTCGTCTATTTCAGTTTTAGTGAAAAAATGGGTGCTTCAAAATTTATGAAATAAAAAAGAAACCTCGATTAAACAACTTAACATAGTTCTCAAATATTATTCTTACTAAGAAAAATAGTTAATATTGAGTATAACTTAACTTTTAGCTACCTAATACTAGCATTTACCAAAAATCATTTTTATTGCTTCCTCTCCTCCCCTAATTCCCTCCCCCTTACAACATTCTCCAGCCCCACTCGCTGCCGGCATTTGAACTCTCGTATGGTGTCAGACAAAAATAAAAGTATGTTTCCCCTGTTATTTTGAACCGTTTTCATTTATATGGCTGACTGCACACTTTTTTTGAAAGTTACATGTGTTTTTGGCTTCCATAAATTTCTGACATTTATAACTGAAGTAATTTAATTAGATAAATGTCAAAAAAATTGTCTTTTTCAATTAAAATACAGACTTAAGTGGGGAAAGGAGCTCCACATGCTATATGACTAAAAACTGGGCCTGCAATGGACTGAGGCCACTGAAGTCGCTCAGGACAGGGACAGACGAAAATGCCATATCAAAACGATGAGTTCTTGACCCAGTTCAAATAGGGGAAAAACAACGATAAAATATATTGAACACAAATTGTAGAGCACTGACTTATTTTTTAAGATTTTTGTGAAGATAAAAATTGAGTAAAAAACCCTCAAGGGTAAGCACCCAAAAATACAAACTTTTTGGTTTTTTTTGGTTTTTTTGGTACATGCAAAACTACAAATTAAGTATCCGTTAATTCCATATGGTCAGTTATACAAAGGTCTATGGTTTCCAGTAAATACAATTCTTAAACAGTAATCTTTCAAATTCTTTATGAAATGCATGCTGGAACTTTAGGTAAAAGGTTCAAAAATACATTTGCTGATTTTCAAACGACACCTTTTACAGACTATTTAGTATATTTTTCATAGAATTTGAAGGATTACAGTTAAAAACTGCATTCACTGGAAACCTCAGACGTTTTTATAACTTATTCGTAAAAAGCATTTACTTTGTGGCTTGCGATATTTATAAATAAAACACATAAACTTTGTTTATAACCACTTTTATTATTCAATATTATGTCGACCGGTTTTGGAAGCACCCTTCCATCATCAGGACAATATTAATTTTTTTATTTTAATTTTGTCCTGATGATGGAAGGGTGCTTCTGAAACCGGTGGACATAATATTGAATAATAAAAGTGGTTATAAACAAAGTTTATCTGTTTTATGTATTTTTATAACAACCTATAGAAATTTACAGATAAATCATTTATAGTATGGCTTGTATTAGAATGCTACAAAGTAACATTTAGCATAATTCTTGAGTTCTGACCCTTTACATTATTTCCCATATTTTTTAATCTTACTCATTTATATTTTACTACAAGAATCGGCAGAATCAATTAACTGACTGCCATTATTTTATACACGTGGCTGAATCTTCTTGACATCAATTATTTTACCATCATACGTACCTAATAGTCTCACCTTTCTTTGTTATGTGGGTAGCAAAAATTCTTTTGAAATAAAATAATATTAAATATAGGTAGCCCAGTGGCCTGCGGTTGGCATCAGTCAGTTGGACAATCGGTTTCTAGTTTACAGCGGGTACCAACTTATAAATTTTTCACGCAAAACTATGTACAGTTAGACACAGGATCATTTATATTTATGGATTATCCTCCGCGTACAAATCTGTAAACCCAAATCACAATATGGCTTTGGCATTCAGCAAACTTCGGTTATATTATAATTCTGAAAATACACGAAATGTCTGATTAAAAAAATTGTATGATCACGTACCTTCTACCATTTCACGACTTCTTGATGAACAGGGATTATTGTTTTATAATCATCGAGAGATAAAATTGTTTTGTATAAAAGCGCTCAAATCATTTACTGAACACCTTCCACTGTGCAACGAGGTACAAGTTATACTTTTCTTCAAGTAGTTTACTTTCGTACGTGAGCAAAACAATACTATTTTTATTCGCCTTCCTCAGGTCACAAACCCGTGTCTTTCGGAATCAGCGCCAAGTAACCAAAAGGTCTGCGATAGAGAAAATTATTCTAAAACATTTTTTTCTTCCTGAGAATTTTGACGAAATTCTCTACTGATATTTAGAGTCTAATAAATATAGCTTAACGATCTCACAGGAATCGATGAATAATGTTTGAAGATAAATGTTCTATCGCGTCGAATCCAATCAAGAGATATAAAGTAGATTAATGCATTTCAATGAAAAATAATGGTTACACACAGTTGGATCGAATATATTTTTAAGAAGGCGCACGAAGGTAATATAAAAGGCAGGAGTGCCCCAATGGTTGAGTTATGGAATTTTTATGTATTATTCAGATCCCTAATGTGGTCGGAATACAAAGGAGAAGCATTCCTTTACATACATTTTTCTAAGTACCAGTGGGTTAAAAAAAAACTATAATACTTATTCAGTATTTTAGATGGAAGCATCAAGCCTGGATAATCTACATACATTGTTACAAAATAGAATAAAACCGTCTCTTTCGAATCCATCAGGTGAAAAAAATTGAGAAAATTATTGAACGTAAGTAAAATGGCTCCATTGAAATTCCAACTGGACTCGGTAACGAAAATATTTGAAATTACCACAGTAAACATGTTTATACTTCCTCTTTAGAATCAACATAGGAAATCGAGGGTATTTAAAATACTTATCCATAAAGCAGAAAATTTGTATGCTTAAGTAGCATAAACTCTCGAATGGTTAGCTAGCATTATAAAATTTTCTCAGTATTTTTTGTGTGTTATTTCGATCATTTAAATTGTAAGCTTTGAAATTTCTATTTACCTGTCAAAAAATGTGTCAAGACGCCGTCTTGTTATAATTGCTCTATATTGAAGCAAAACTTCAAAATTAGTGTTCAAACACCCCTTAAGAACTACAAGTTATTTATAAAACACAATATAATAATATTTGTATTTAATCTTGTTAACTACAAGTTATTTATAAAACACAATATAATAATATTTGTATTTAATCTTGTGTATTTCTTCTACCCTCCATTATTTAAATGTACTCGTATTTAGTTATTTATTTACACTACATTTTCTTACCACACTATACCTACTTTCAAAAACAAATTGATTCCTTCTTTTTTGTCTACATTAGAAAAGGAATAAAAGATCTACATCTACAAAGCATACAAAGGGGCATTGACACTCTTTTTCGATTATCTTAAGTTTCAAAAAATGAATGATATTTTTACACTTGAAGAGGGAAGTATAGAAATCAAAAAATAAAACTTTTCGCGATACATTTTTGTTTAGGATAAGTAACTAAAGGGGAAAAATAGCATGAAAGAGCGGGGACTTAAAGTAAAGTTATTTTTTTGCTTCATTGTCTAATAAAATTAAAATATTTTTTAGTTTACAACTATAGTAGCAGAATTTTGGTTTTCATATGGTGTTCGTGATTTTAATATTTATTTTTAATATCTATTTGCAATAGCCGAGTCAGTCAGCTCTTTTATAACCTGATACAAATTTGTATTACGATTACAGCCAAAATTACCTATCATTTATTTATAGATGTTTGTAATGTTTCGTAATGTCATCATAATTAGCATTGAAAAATAGTCTCAATTTACCAAACGAATCAACTTCACCCTTTACATTACCTAATTTTATATATAACTGCTTAGATTCTCTTGAAAGGGCTTTTTTCCCCTGTACATTGCAAACCTATGGAAGAAATTTTACTCACAGCTCAGCTAAGTGGGTACAAAGCTAAAAACCTACTAGTATTTTCACGGTGCTGCTAAAGTGTGGTAAATAATTCGTTGGACTTTTTGAGTTTTGTGATATTTTACCAGTCAAGTTTGCGGAGTCGAGCCGTAGTAATACAGGTCTAACAAGACCGCATACACCCTTCTCAGTACGGTCAAGGTTAATGTCTGTTTCGTAAGACCCTAAATACAGAAATTGTCCCTAGGAAGGCAACTGGCGCATGGTGTAGGTATAGGAAATATTATATATTGTAATCCTATTTTTCCGATAAGAGCAAAATACCAAATAATATTTATACTTTTTCTTTCACAAAATATATCCTGTGTATTGAGTGCTTGTTACATGTCCATATCATATTAAGCGATCATTATTCCCAAATTGAAATGTATCGTGTGAAAATATTTTCCCATGTGTGTTTAAATAGCATTGTTTGGTTACGTAAAAATACAATACTTGGTAATAAAATCAAATAATTGCATTATTTAACATAAAATCTTTGTGAAAGTACATATTAATGAAAAATAAATCAATTTGTATCATGTATTCACTTTGAACAAATATTGAAATAATATTCTGTAAGAGATTAAAATTTGATTGAAAACAATTTTTTTAAATTTCATTTGTTATTCTTTAATGTGCCCTACAGATGCCATGAAAATAGTAGTTAAACTGGTAGGCAAACGTATTAGAATAAATACGTCGATTTATTCTATACATTTAAGAGCTTACCTTATTCACTACATTTAAATTAATATATTCGAATTTTCATTTACCCAATATATTTCTCGAAACCTTTTATAATAAACAAAATTTACTTTCGTAACATCACGGTTAAAAATCAATTTTTCGATTTAGTTTTACAAATAAAGTCACTTGCGTAATACGACATAGGCCTTTATTCGTTATTGGAAAAATAATCTTATCATAAAATAAATTTCAATAAGTTATAAAGGAAATAAATACATCAACATCAAAATACTGTATTCAAACGAACAAATGCGCATTACCATTATTTTTCAAGACTTCGATATATTTAAATAAACCTTTTTAATTTGTCTTGGAAAATGGAACGGCAATTTATCCCCAATAGAAACCCGCTGTAAATAATAATTTTATTATTTTACGTGATGTACACAGGCACATTTAAAAAAATAATAATATGGAGTTTTATAACAAAAAACTAAAGGATTAAAAATGCGCCCTTAAGGTGATTTTTACAAAATACGGCGCTATAAAAATTATCCAAATATTATTTTATGTAAATAATGGTCAACATTTGTACATCATAGTGGACACTTACAACAGAATAAATTCTAACAATTAAAATTTTATCTATTTAATAAATTAATATGGGAGAAATGGTTTTTGCCACGAGTATGAAATGAACTACGGTTTCTTTGGCTAACCAAGCGACTAATTCAAATCGATGAGCATCGACACAGGAACGCATTAACCTGCCATATTTAACCAATATATAACTTTAAAATGGTTTTATAAACAATGACGGAAAAAATGTTTTTATAAAGTTTGTTTCAATATTATTAGATGCTTGTCTTTTCATTGATTTAAGAATCAAATCCAATAAACGATTTTGTAAAATCTGTTTCTTTTATTGTGATTCCGCACAAAAGTCCCAACTGCTCCAACCATCTGGAGCCCATGAGAATATGGCATCGTCAATTGAGATATGTTGTGAGGTTAAAGGTGGTGGGCTTAGGAAGGAGGCGAAGAAAAGGAAGGTTGGGAAATATCTTGCCATTCAGATCTGGTCACCAAACACGGCTAAGGCCATTTCTGAATAGTGGTCATTCACCAGGGCAATACTTAAAGTATCTACAACTCTGATTGCAACTTCGTAGTTAAACGATTGCAACTACATAGTCAATTGAACAGCCCAGTCCAGTTCTGGAAAGTTTACCACTGTAACTAAATTAAACTTTCCCTAAGTAATACCCTCAGTTATTGTCTCATTAGCAGCGAACTCAAATACAGAATCTGTTTGGTCAAAGCTGTAATAGTTGCAAAGTTCAAACGCTTAACTGCTTGTCAAACAATAATTTCTCCCGCAATCTAGAATTTCTACTACGTAAAAGCTCGTGTGTTAACAAAAGGGCTAAGGGTAGATTAGCCAGGAGAAGTTCTTAATATAGAAGTTTCGTTAGAATTACGAGAAAGAATTTATAATCTCTTCTACGAAAGTTTGCTTCTCTCGCTTCCAGTTAGTGAATTTTACCATTCCTTCTTAGTGAGCGATTTATTATTGGCTTTACCCGTTTAAAATTACACCGAAAAGCAATTTAAACCAAAATATAAAGCAAGTAAATACGTTCTCTAACATATGATAAAATTTATCAGAAATGAAACTACTACGCAAAATTCGTTCATGATACGTTTTCCTCAAAAATGGTATTATAATTCAATAATTTTTGAGTAATATTGTACATCATGTGTCTACAAATATACTCCATGTCAAAAACTTACAAAAAAAAAACGAGGATTGATTTCATGACATTGTGGTCTACGCGTTGATAAAATACATGGGTTTTTATTATTTATTGATAGACGAAACTTTGAAAACTAGCTTCACAGCTAGGACTTCCGTGGTCAAGCGGTTAAGACCATCGGCTATTAATCCGAAGCTCACGGGTTTGAGGCCCCCCAGTGGAATTTTTTTAAATAATTTAAATGTGTTACTTCACATATAATTGAAATTAAATATTTGCGGTACGTTTAATAGTGGCAGACACGTTTAGTTACAATAACAATAAACATATTTAATGGTCAGATCTGAGTAGCCAAGTGTTTCTCAACCATCTTCTACTCCATCTTTCTCCACTCTCTACTCTCTTCAGTCTCACAATATACTCCAGCTGGGGACGTAGTCAGGACTTTTGGGCTGCATTTACCTAAAAAATATTATATATTGAGTTGACATACTTATGTATAATATATAAGTCAAATTTCCCGTATCCGGAAAAAAATACTTTCTTCGAGTAGCTATTCTCTCGAGGCAAGCAAATTTTCAGGCTTATATCTTTAATGTTTTTTTGGGCATTTATCTCATGGTGAATATGTATTTGAAAATATGTTTACAACTTTTCACCAACTACGTTTCAGGAATTATTATTATGTGAAGGCACTATGTGACATTTTCGGATTTTTGTGATTTTCCTAAAAAAACGGTTGTTTGACCCATTTGCACAAAAAAATTGCCAGGAGATTAAAAAGAGCCTCCGAAGTAGTAATGTACCTATCTTTTCATCTAATATACAACAATTGAAAAAAGGGATAGATTCGCAATCTTCTAGAATTATAAGAGGGTAAAAAACTTTTTTGTTTTTTCACGTCAATTATAAACAAAAATACGAGAGAGCTGTTTTTTTAAATTTCGTTTTTTTAGTCTGAAAGCCAATTATTTTTAAATCCTTGAAGATTATAGAATTTGGTAAAATGATGGGATGGAATGGAATTTGATAATTTGACAGCTGAGAAATGTGACTTGTTTTCAGACTTGCAGTAAGCTGTTGGTGAAAAATGAGTTTAAAAATCATTAAATATACTTTTTAGAAAGTGGCAGATCTTGCTTTGTTTTTTTTTTTTACTTTTTCTAAAATATATTTTTTGAAAAAATAAAAAAGAAAAGATTACAAAAATAAGAATATTAAGTAAAAACGAAAACAACATATTTTAACGGATAAATAAAAAATTTAAAAAAAAAACAATGTAGACAAAACAAAAAATTCCACATTAGCAAAGCCAGTGCGTGGGTATACTTGTGATCAGTCAAATAGTGAATAAAACCACCTACTATGGAATGCACATAACTTATATCCTTATATATTTATGTTACTTCCACAAATTAACAGTGGGCTTCCTATAGAAATAAAAATAAATTAAAAACAGTATATTCTTTTAAAAGTAACATTTATTTTACATATTTTTAGATATTAAAATGATCCATAGACTCATTTTTTATCATCAAGATAGATGTCTTTTCACAGAGAATGAGAATAAAGAAAACAGGAGAATTTTTTTTAAGCATTTTGTCCTGGATGTCTTCAACATCACCATAAGTACTAAATTATTAATATTTCGTGGAAGAAATAGTATAACAGAGCAATCTCGGTATTTGGCCCCAGTTAGATATGACAGTAACGAACAAGCCTCTAGATAGCCTCTGGAGTCTTTGGGAGCTCTTAGATGAAATAGGAGAGGGAATAATAAAGAGAAGAAAAACGTTGGTAAGAACATAGCGAAGTAGAAATGATTACTTCAAGCAAAAACTACCACCCACTTACCTAGAAACGACGAATTGATTTTGAATGGTATTTATTTTTGGTCTAAAATAAAAAGTTATTGTGTTGGTGAATATTTTAGATCTGAAAAAAGTACTGTTTTTTTCTAGCCTAATATATTTTTTCCATTCAATTGTATTGCATATGTTAAAGATACTTTTTTTAAATATGATTTATTGACTGCAAAATCACTACCAACACTGCCCGACACAACTTTTTACTACTGACAACACCGTTATTTAGATAAACTATAATCTAAAACAATTTAAAATAGTTGTTAAAATATTCATGGTATAATAATTCTTAATAAAAGGAATCTCAACCATTTAAAATACAAACTGGGATCAAAATAAGAAATGTGATTTTGAAAATATTGATTTTATTTATAAGTCATATGCAAAAAATGTAAAACATGAGTATAAAAACCTTACCATTAGATGTGCATGACAAACTTTTTTTAGTTTTCAATGTGAATTTATTTCTAGACATTACCAAAAATCTTCTTCTACGTGTTAAAGATTTTAATGTCAAATATGTATAAAACGTAACCTCATAGCTTTCACTAAAAAACACATTTATCAAACGTGAGTTTGCGTACCTCAAAATCCCTCCTTAACCTGTCTTCAAAAATATGCCTCGAATCAGTAGTTCCTAGCCCCCCTGCAATTTATGTAGCAATAAATAATATCGGGCCTCACGTGATGTCGGATGTCGAGGGTCGCATTTCGCTCTAACGACCCTCCCAATAGACATTATTCTCCCCGGATTGGACGTTTTCTTGACCGTATTAAAATTAACATTTAAATTGCCGCCCAATGGTTTACCGCGGGCGCAGGAGCGGTGGTAATTCGAAACATTGATCGATACAGATTGCAAAAGATGGGGTTTTGTGTTGCTGGAATTCCAGTTTGTTTTTTTCTTCTAACCTTTTGAAGTCATCATGCAAAGACGGGGTTTATAATTGTTCACTGGTGTCAAGTGGTGCATAGGATAGGAAAACAAATTATAATCGAACGTAAAATATGAGTTTAAAAGAACGTCCTTACAAATGTTCATTTTCCTAATAAAATTACTGGATTCGTACTTTGAGTCAGAAAAAAAAATACAACTGACACAATGTAAAGAATTTGATGTTACGTAATTTGTAAAGGACTTTTGGTATATACAATTTATACACTTTCCTGTTTTCATTTGATTGACTGCAAGACAAGGGATGTTCTAGTGAACTCTATATCAGTAACCTTCTCTTCAATCGATCGTGCGTACTCCTAGGATCAAATGAGTTATGAACATTCTCATAATAAGTGATATGATAAGTGATACGGTGTCGATGAATAAAAATTGGAATTAATCTTAAGGCATCAAAGCATTACTGCTTATTTATTATAACATTTTTAAATAAAATAAATAATCTAAAACACAAATTCGAAACAGACAAAAGTCAGAAACTAAAAAGAACAATGGTCATGGACGAGACACGAACTCGGAACCTCTACTCTATCCGGTGGGATACCGCACAAGAGTCTCATCTGTCCGGAGTAAATTAAACAATGCCATCCCCATTGGCTTATTGTTGAGAGGCTGACGGGCGGGGGAGAAAAAGAAGAAAGGGAGTGGGAGGTCGGAAAGTACCAAGCAATCCAATCTGGTCACCGAACAGCAAAAACCGTTTGAAGCAACTTTTAGATGTTCCATAACCACGTCCTAATGTGTCCATTGTGATACAGGATCTTTGATACGTGTCCTCCAATTATACTTTGGGCAAATAGAAGACTGTAGAAACTGGCTGTGATTAGAAGGATTGAGAGGAAAAAGTAACATAATTTGCACTTGAAGAAACAAGAACATCATTTTGTAGAAAACGAACACTTTTTTATATGAATTCCGCACAAGAGTCTCAACTGCTCCCAACCGTATATAGCCAGTGAGACTATTCCATCTCCGAATATGGTAAGTTGTGAGGCTGAAAGTAGTAAGGGGAGAGAAGGAGATTGTAGTGCGACAGTTTAAATAAAATAAAGCTCAGCAACTTTGAATAAAGATCATCTGTAACTTTTGATTGACTGAAGGATGACTTTCGGATAAATTATTACGACATTTTCAAAAGGGTTTACACGTTTACGATTCTTACGTATTTAAAACACATTGCCCTTCTTTTAATAATAAACTAACTAAAAAACCATCACCCTGTTTCTCCGCAGGGGTTGGAAGAGAAGATGAACCGCACAACTAAGTCTTGCCACATCCTTGCTTCATTCACATTTACTATCTCAAACATACTCATTTATTATTCTGACTCTTAACATGACTCGCACCATTCATTTTCACGTAATATATTGTCCTTTCACTCATTTCTTCGTTCATCTATTCTATGTTTCCAAACCATATAATCGTGTTAATTACGTTTACATCAATCTTGCATTTCTTCCGGATTTCTACATTTTTAAGACGATCATACATAGTTTAACACATACACGTCTCAGGGATCTCATTTATACAGCTTTCAATCAATTTCCTTCCTTCCTTCCTCTGCCAGTTCCACGCTTCACTGCCATACATCAGGGTCGGTATCAGCACTTTATTGTGAAACTTTTTTATTGAAATATCCTTGCTGAAAAAATCTTAAAAGTACCTTGAACATCCCATATTTTAATATTGATTTTCATTTGTATCCTTTTAATCAATTTTCCAATAGCTTGGCAACTGAAATTATAAGAATTTAACAAAAGAACAATAATATTTTGTATTTTACGTTATCTAGCAAAAACCGTATTCTTTTCAAGACAATAAATCTAAAGCAAGGTCTGGCGTCAATTTCAAGGTAACTATCTTAAACAAACTTTTCTCGAGACTAATAAAAAACCTAGTCAAAGCAAGTATTTCATTACAGTAAAACAAAGTGTCATGTCTTTGTTACGGTAGTTCAAGTCGAGTTAGAGTTGAGGAAGCTTGACAGAATTGACAAAATCAAATATATATATATTTCGACGACAACTGAAATACACCTTTTTGGTTTTCAAAACTTTGAAACAACACCACAATATCCAAACTGAGACAGTGCAAAATATTTGAAACGATCGAGTCAATTAACTCATGTCACCCTACTTATAACAGGGTTATAGGAGTCCCAACACGAAATTTTGCAACATTTTCATTATCTGTATATCTTATAACTGTAGTATCGAGTTATTTGTAGGACATAATAACGTTTTTCGTCTTGAAAACCAGGAATTCAGATGTTTTAACTGGGCCATTTTAGCAAGTTTACACCAGAGCATTTCAAAGTTTTTTTTGTTTTACAATAATTCTTCAGTACCTGTTTGGATTTTGAGAAAAAAAAATGACTTAGGTAACTTAATGCTCTCACTGAGTTACCTGTAGCGACAAAAAATCCCAAACTTGTGTCGCTTGAGCCTTCTCCCAAATATTAAATGTATTTTAGATGGCTGAAGGGCCACAAAAGTCTTCAGATTCAAACGTGAGTCAGAGCTTTCGATGCAGATTTTTTTTTAATCAAAACTGCATATTTAACTTTTTTTTTACCAAAGTATCGCTTAAGTCCTTTGGCATTTCCAGCGACTAAATAGTATATACGAGTACATCCAATATCACGTAGCTCCTTCCAATAACAGACACAATTATATATTTTTTAAAGTATGTATTTCATAAATAAATATCTTATATTATATTATTTTATAATCTTAAAAAAAACTTATGATTATATTTGTGCGGAATATAAACCGACATAAGAGAGCAAGGGAAACAACGTGTCTTATAAAAGATGAAATATTTTGTATTACTTTTTATTTTTTTAAATGTTATATTGACCTCACAAAATGTGTGCACTCCATTGAATCAAAAGCGCAATCTTCTGATTTAATGGAAACTATCAAAATAATAACGTTTTAACAGTATCCCATAGCTTTACAGTTGAAATCACAAGTAAATATACTCGTATATGTACATGGGAAAAGGTATGTCAAATAAATTACTGTTTCATGTAAGAGCCCATAGTTACTGTAGAGTATAAAAGTAGAAATATACCGTAAAATCAAATTAAATTTCAGCTGAGTCACTAATCTCTATTCTGTGCCAATTTTGTAACATTTGAGATAAGCCTAGTTAATTCATCTCATAAAGAGGAAAAACCCATTTCTTGGAATTATTAGAAGCAAAATGGTGTATTTACGTTGGAATACCACAAAGAGGTACAAGGAGGAGAGGTGTTCATTAAAGAGAAAGTATTCCACTATTTTGTGCGCGATAGAAATAAGCGTATATTGTCTAGCAAAAAGCCATTTCTCGAAAATTAAATGCTTTGAAGTAGATTTTAATCAAGCTTTAGGGAATTGAAAAGTTCTTATATTTACATTGAGTGTTACTAAAATCTAAGTACTTTTTCTGATGTTACCGGAAGTCCTTCGTGATATACGAGTATATTGTACAGTTTTTTTTAATTTAAAATAAAGATGATAACTTCTTCACGCTCTTTTTATGTTTTGTTTATTTTTCAAAATGAGTAAAATTACAGCGGGTTTGCCGGAAAATGAGGTTATGAAATAATTATGTTTTCTTGTCGTTTGGTTTTGGGTCGTTTGTATTCTTGATTCTGGAGCACCTTGAGAAGGATCTGGTTAGCAAAAGAATCACAACCACACTCAGAAAGCTCGGATGCTGTGAGAACGGAATTCGAGATTAGGTGGCTGCTACTTGTCGTCCAGGTGGAAAAAGGGGATTTTTAAGTCTCACATCTTTTTACTACGAATTTTTAGTCGAAATACAGGCTGATATCAAAAATTTTAGACGTTGTTTTGTTCTACTATTTAATTTATTTGATAAAGTTGAGTTAATCAACTGACGGGCACTGTTTTAGCGTGAATTAATACAATATTTTTTAATTGATTTAACGAGGTTGTGGCCAAAAAATGAAAAGGAAAGGCTTTTAAGAAAACTTCTCCCGCTGTTATTAAAATCTCTTCAAATGAAACAGTTGCTTATCTTATTTCATTGCTTTTGTTATTTCTTATGTACGATCCTGCCAGGTTAATTATCAAGTAATAACATGAACAAATACATTAAAGCTATTCAAAACTATCAGGAAATATGTTACGAGAATTTAGTATTAGAATGTAGCAATACTATAATAATTATTGAAATAATAATATCATTTTTAAAATATATGCAACTTTTGTAACCGTATGAAAAACACTGCTGAAATTTATCTGTTTTTATAACTTAAATATTTGTTTTAACTGTTTTTTTTATCTGTAGTTCAATACTATAACAAGTCAAAAAAAAAGTTTGACTTATGGGTGTCATTTGATTCCTTGCGTTATAAGGAATTAGAAAACATCAATAAGTAAAAAAATGACTTGTTAAAGTATAGAACTACCACATCGATATATATATTTAAATCAGCAAAAATTTTAAGTTATTATAATAAAGTGATTGTGTCCTGCCAGAAGTGACCTGCCAGGTAAGTATGTGGCTGTATATTTATATGAAGTAAGAATTAATATTAATTAAAAATTAAGATTTGTACAGCGCCCTTGAGGTGATTTTTTTACAAAAACGGCGCTATACAAATTATCCAAATATTATATATTTAATATTTTTATTTTATATATTATATTATTTTTCAGAACCCTATTCCGTCGTAAAATAAGCTTTTAATTTAAATTATGTTTATGAAGGACTGAATAAATAAAATTAAACTTTGATTAAACTGCTTTTGCCTATAGAACCAATTTTGGATCAGTCTTTAATAATATTATATCAAATGAATTATTAATATGGGTTAAGTATATGGTATGAATTAATTATTGGAAACATTGGATAACACTCTATCCACTAGACTATATTTACGACAATGCATACCTTAGGTGAAACAGCAGAATATAAAAACCGTATTTCATTTAGCTCTGTACTAAGATAATATGTTTACATCATTATCTTATAAAATATTGTCATAGACTTTACAAATATAAACCACAAACCGATTGCTATTTTTGAATAGGAATACCGCACATGAGTCACAACTTCTCCCAACCTTCTGAAGCCAGTTAAACTCTGACATCACCAAACGGGGTATGTTGCGAGGCTGGGGGAGTAGTTAAGAGCAGAAGATAGAGAAGAGGAAAGTTGAAAAGTGTCTGGCTATTCAGATCTGATCACCAAATACAATTTAACGCATTTCAAGTAACTTTTCGATTCAGAATTTCTTTCACCGTGGCGATACTTGGAGTATCTACCACTCGGGAACGTTTCGCATAAATACTTAATATTAATAATATTAAACTATGCATATTGAAATAACACATACTGCTTATCAGTTGTCGGAAAATATTTGAAAATATAAAAATGCGCAGTAATCCTTTTATTCATTTTTTTTAAAAGTAATAAATCGAAGAACACACAAAAACGTGACTAACCTTTCCAGTTGTCAAAAACAAACCACTAATCCCAAATGGCTGATAATGTTAACATATGATAAACATGTGTGTACCAACATAACAACAACAAAAATCGATAATCGAATGTACACAGCCCGCGAAAATTCAAAATTCACCTCTTCTTTTAAACAGGCCTCGTATGTGTTTGCATTTGAATATAATTTCTTCTCTTTGGATGAACACAGTATTGTGATAGAACCTGTGACAGATTAGGAGCGTTGTGCCATACATTAAAATCCTTGAAGTGTAAATTTCGATAGCTTCTCCGCTTATCGTGTTTCCGTGTATGGCATTAAACTCTCAGATTTAGCAGGCGTACACAAAGGCATAATGTAAATGTGGCTTATAGAGGGAATTATGCTAAGTGAATTGATCCTAGTTGTAATTTTATCGGCTCAGTGTTGCCAGCGAAACTACCCCCGAGTGTCATCCATCATCCCTCGGCTGTACAAGAATATAGATGGGTTGACCCCAGGGGTGGACTGAATATTAAAATACCCTTTTAAAATCCGCGAAGAACGGCCCGGTCGGAATATTGTCCGTGTTTGAATACATGATATTTTGATGTTCAATTAACCTTACGTTGGTTCGTTTACATAAGTTAATATGTTTTTTAATCAAACCAACTTCATTACTTCAGCAAGGTTATTTGCCTTATAATAAAATCAGTACATAAAATGATATAATGGGATAATCAATTTTTTCACTTAATTACACACGAAAGAATATGTCTGTGGGTTTTTGTTTTAACCGCAATAACTTTCGAACGGTTTGCTATAGCGTCAATAAATTTTCTTTTTTTTCTCTTGAATTGAAAAAACATATTTTCCGTTAGGAACTATAGGGCTTTGAATTAATCACTTTACTGGTATATATTTCCATTGATTATCCATTACTAGAAAATATATTAAATGTTTTGTTATCCTCTTGTAGAAAAATTGCATTCCTGAGGAAAACTGGATAGTATAAGTAATTTTATACAAATTTTATTTTCTCAATATTCCCGAAATGGAGATGCCATAATTTTACTTACTCCGAGCAGTTAAAATTCTTATGCCGTATCAAATAATTTTCCCCCTGGTTTGCAGGGCCAGTTCAACCCTGGGTCAACTCCACTTACCCATTTTACTCAGGCGAAGCTTTGGATGTTAAGTGTGAGGTTGGGTTGGGTTTGAGAGAAAGAGAATGAGAAAGAGAGAAGCAGAGGACTTGAAAACCCAATGAATCTTGATAGGACTTGATTGAACTCTTGCGCTTTGTCTTCGTCCATTTGATCATAGATTATGCCTATCGATCTTCCAAAGGAGATTTTTATTTGATTAATTTAAAAATAACACTAATCTATTCATTTATTGAAAAATAAACACATCACAGAAGGTGTCATTAATATCTGATTCGATACACAACAAGATAAGCTGAATTTACACCTCTTAGAATTAAATCTAAATTAATATCTGTTCTGCTTAGTACCTACTCGCATTTCACCAACATCCCGGACGCGTTGATCCTGTTAAATTGGTTAGTTAGTAACTCCTTCAAAGGGCGGTATCCTGAATTCCCGAACCTAATTAAGTGTTAAACACGGGATTTCCTCCCTTTATATTACCGATACTTCTGAGAATATTATCAAATAATAATTGTAGGATTGTTTAAGGGACATAATTTTCTGGATTCAACAACACCCACTCTTCAAAATAAATATTTTTGAAAAAAATTGTTTAAACTTTTTGAAAGTTATAAAGTTTTACGTTTCTATCATTATCATCCCACCATTCCGAATCGTAATGTTGCTTTAAATGGCTTTTGTCGTGTTTGGTGACCCGATCTGAATAGTCAGATACTTCCCAACCTTCCTCTTTCTTCCGTATCTCCTCCTTTTCTCTTCTCCCTTGAGCCTCACAACATACCCCAATTGGGGATGCCATAGTCCTACTAGATCCGGGTAGTGGGACTATGTCAGATGAGACTCTTGTGGGGTATTCACATCGAAGAAAAATCGTTCATGAAATAAATTACAATCAAGAGATGCCTGAATTTATTTGGGGCTGCCCATATACTTATTTTATTTTCTATAAATTTATGAATAGAATTTAATTTAGTTTATTTTATTACAAATGTGTGTGTGTGTGTGTGTTTTACTACGTATAAAAATAATATGAAATTATTATTGTGTATTTGTTCTTAAATATATTATAAAACAAATATTCTAAATTAATTTAAACCAAAATGTGTAATTGATTGAAACCTTTCTACAACTTGAAAGTCTATTAATTTTGCAAAGGTCAGTAAACCTTATAATTAACATCACAACCCCAGCGCATCACTCTTACATCAAATTATTCGTCTCTATACAAATTTGCTTCGCGCAGGAATCGAATCAACACCTTCTGACAATTTAAATCCACAGAGACTACGCTACGGACATCGTCAATTCAACATTTAAGTACATGCCCAAATTAAGAATTCTTACATTTTCAAAATACTTGGAATTTAACAAAGAAAACATCGTAAAATTTTCAACTCTGTTTACGCTTTATTTAATTTTATCTCCTCAAATCATCCAGCCTTAGCGCTTTACTTGGTCTTTACGCTAGGCGAACTGAACGCTACAAAACGGGATGTTTCTTTTATTACGAATTAAAATTCACTTAAGCACCACCTCAAGCGCGATACCATTAATACGGGCTTAAGCTAAATGTAATTTACGTGCGGTGCTTAAGAAAAATGAATTGGTTTTTCATAGTTAAATGTGGGATTTTCTTAAGTGTTTCTGTTGATATTGAAAACAGTACCTCGATAGAAAAAATAATTTGGACCCTCACAAATTAAATTAATTTTACATGGTTCTGCTGAGAACTGCTATTTTCTGAGAAGAGTTGTTCCAGATGCAGTCTGCAAGGTGAAATTTTCCATGATCATAGCCAACTTCCAATAGAATAATCCACTAGAACATAATTAAGGTGCTGAGAACTGTGTTTTATCTTGTCTTTCTATTGGAGGCTACGTTTTCGAGGGTTATAACTTAGCTATCAGTGGTAACGTTAATGTTAATTTAACGTGCTATTTTTTTTAGTTCATATGCTATTCTTATTTTACATCACCGTTATTTAATTAATATTTATTACTTGTGCACATTTTAGCAATATTTGCTAAAACACTTAGACACTTCAATAGCGAATTGGCAACCAAATTAAGAGTTCGTTTAGACAACAAAGTTTTTTTTATAACCATAGTTTTTTATAACCATGAAATTTTCACACTAACCGTTTTACTAGTGGGTATGTCCGTTTCTTTTGCTGGCACTAAGGTGGAATTATAGGTTGTTGATATACATAAATTCTTGGGACTTGGAAACCTATGTTGTAAGTATTGTGTTCAAATTAATTGGTTTTCCTTGCTTCAACATTATTTTTATATAGAAAAAATAAAATTGATTAATACTGATCTCAAGGAATTCAAAATATAATTAAAAAAACTACACTGAAATCTGAAAATTAAGATTAGAATTTTTTTAATAAAACACCTTACATTATAATGTGTTAAATTATCTCTGTTTTGTACAATCCGGTAGTTCTAGTTTTAATGAAATGGAAATGAACCAGACTAGGATAAATCATTTATCTCAAAATATTAACCGCAGCCAGTGTCTGAAATACTTAAATAAATAAAATCCGTAGGCGTTACAATTTTATAAAAAGTATATTGAGTCTCAGTCTACTGGGAGCATAATTTTGATGATTTTCGATTTTCCCAATACCTGTTTTTTATCAAAAGATAGACCGAAGTGCTCTGAAAACGCCTTTAAACAGAACCCCCCCCCCCTTAAACATTCCGTCTTACCTGAGAACTTATCAGGTTCACTCAAGGGTGAGAGTAGATGCTACGAGAAAAGCCCCTCTTAGGAGTCGGGCGTCAACCAAGTCAGAATTTTAAGCACATCTAAAATATTAGTTTTCTCGCAAATTTTTCTCTTATAATATTTTTACAAAATGAATACAACTTTTTTTCCCACTGTGGTTACTTGCATAAATATTCAAACAGCAAAAACACTTCCATAAAAAATATTTTTTAACATTTGTTTATTTTTATATTTATTTACATTAAAAAAAAAACATAATATCGTTTATAGGTTATTTAGAAATCTTTTCTCAGTCTACGTGAACTAACCGAGATTTTCAAACGGTAAAAAAATATTTTCTAGCTCATATCAAGATATTTCATCAAAATGGAAACCTGGTAAAATTCAACATGTAGTATATTTTATTTCCGTCTGGATATTTAAATGCCTAATAATATATGATTAGTGGAGCTTTTTTGTGCATGTACGTTGGGTTTTTGTATTAATATTGTACAATATATTGTTAGTACTTTTTATTAATTATATTATTGGCTCACCTTCTTTGTTGCAATCAATCCAGTTCAACGTTCCTTGCCGTAGACTCAGAAATAATGAATTGCTGTTCCTTAATCAGCACTCTACTAATTATGGGTATCATTCTCCACTGTCCAGAATGTCGAGACTTGTTAACTCAAGCCATGGTCTTGAAATTTTTGGTACCAGTCTAAATGATTTTTGTCATTCTTTAAGACTCTACCAAAGCTTTGACTCGACCTTGGCTTTGACTTGAACGTTCTTTCTAATGTATATTTCATCTTATTTTTGTCACTGTTTCACTATAGTATTATGTATTAACTGTTGCTTTTTTCTCAATTTCGTGTTAGTTTTTTTTTGTAATTAGACAATAATCCGTTAGTTTATAAATAAATAAATAAGACGAACTTTATGATTTGTTTATATATCGTCACACAACCGCTTATAAATTAAACTTCATCAGTATTATCAAAGAACAAGGATACTTATTTGGAAAAAAATGTAGCTTTCTTTCCAACACAAAGTGTTTTGTTTGAGTGAAAATTTTCAAAATTTCAAGAGCCAAGAAAAGATAGCATGCAGCTGAAATAAAGTCGCGATAAAAACAAATAATATAGGCGCTTCTTTGCTTCCTAAGTAGAAAAGAATGAGCGTTTGATAATGTCTCGAGTCATTAGAACAAGGTGCCTCGCTCTGGGCGCACGGTGGGCTACGGATGAAGGCCTTGGCCCGCTTCGCCTCCTCTAGGCAGGTGGCGACGAGCGCCGGCTGCATGTGATAGCATGCGACACATCAAATGCAGATTGTTTATATACCTTCACCTTATATTATTATACGCAATAAAAGAGATGTACTCGTATCCTTGCTTATGAAATTATGGCTGAACTTATGCGGAATTACTAGTTCTTGATGCGAAATACTGTAATGGTGTAGTGACTCAACTAATTTAGCACATGTGCAACTTACCCATATCAATGAACATTCCTACCAATCTCTTATTTTATCCTGATTATAACCCTCAATGTATTTCTGTCTAATAAATTATATCCTAACATCTCTTTCCGAAATTCTTTTCAAAATGTATTATCCCATAAACCACATGTTTGGACTATGACACATTTTGTTTGACCACGCCCATAATACAGGTATAAAACCAGAGCTATTCTGTAAAAGCACCCATTACCATTTAACTCCCATTCTTATTTCAATTCTCGTCGGATTCCTGTGCAGTAAACTATGTTCATTTAGAGGTTTAATTATAATATTACATTAATTCTTCCAATAAAAAACATTCAAGAGAAGTGATTATATTTTATTCTAGATCCCCGAACAAAAGCGCGCCTTACCCATGGAGCATTCTGTCGATCGCATCAGCGATCATTACAATACTTATGATGTAATAGAGTAGACATTTTCAAGCAAAAGCGTTCTTTTTAACCTTATGTCATTTTTTAAGTAGTACAAAGGTGGTGAGAAGTACACAAAATATAATTCAAATTAAATTTTCCAATTGAACAAAAGATGAGTCACTTAGCAGTAGAGTTGATAGAACAAACACTTGGATAGATCCTCCGATACTTTTCTTCTTTCACTATCTCACCAAATAAGCGTCTTTCCAAATAGTACCCTTCGTTTTTTGTTGTGACGCGTTTTTTTCCTATAAATCGATGGATTGTTTAATGGATATTTCAAAGCTCTGAAAAAAGTGCGCTATAAATTCAAAATAAACAAATTTAGATAATTTTTATAATACCAGATTTCACAGTTTGAGAGTTTTTGCTTCTTTTATACACAAATATTATGTTTTATACGAATATTTTATAGAAACAATTAATCTAATAAAACATTTTTTATACTAAAACCTGTAAGCTTACTTCACCATTGCTATGTTGTTAGGCTTGCAAGTTTTCTTTTGCAAATATATTTTAGTAAGTAGTCTTAACAATAGTTTCACGGGTTCATAATCTGACAGCCGCGATTTAGGAAATCCTTAAATAAATCTGTGCCATATTACGCAAAAGGTATGGGAGAAGATTGCTTGGCGGTGTGAAAATAATATTAAGAATATGCCATAAAACTCGTCGTTGGATTATTTTTCACAAAGAGGGATTTATTTTCTTACCTAATTCTTTTTTCAAAACTCGGTGGGCATCAAATTAAGCCGGAAAAAAAGAAACATTATTCGCCGCTGCAAATTAAATAAGCAAAACAACTTGTAGTCTTAACCCTTGTGTGACCGCGAAATCGGAACTTCTTCTCTATCTGGGAGTAACGTCTCTGCCAAATGAACTACAAAAACTTTTTTAAATACTATCGATTTTATCAATACCCTATTTCTTTGAAAATTAAAACAGTTTTTTCTTCTTAATATCAAAATAGTGTGCAAATCTCTACCCAAGCATAATTGTAAACTTAGACATATAGTAAATAGACTATCCGTTTTTTTTCTTATAAAGCTTAGAATTTTATTTTTTATTTCATTTCCATGTTTTATTTTCAATTCCAGCTTTATGCTGTATTTTTGATAATAATTATTCATGTTGTTTAATTAATAGCACAAAACATTCAATAAACTAATATCAATTTACATGAAAAAATATTGTCAAATTTAAATTTGATTGTATGCTAAAATCATGAAATTGCCAATAAATATTACAAATACTTTTTAAAATTTTAACTGAAACTGGAATAAACACTAGGTTAGAGCTCTTTTTTTTTAATTTCAAATCACTATAATGTTTTCAATCATTGATCTCATACTACAGAAGAAAAAAAAACACCATTTTTGTTGACTTGCAATGATATTTTCAGGTAGCGTGCTAAACGTTAAATGAACAAAAAAAATTTTACAATTTACTAGAACTTCGCACAAAATACAATTCAAGTAACTTTCATTATTTTTATTTATGGTAGAAGGTGCTAGACTATTGTTTATTGCTCTTGATATTCTTTTTAGTGACTTTCCTTAAAACAAACAGTCGCAAATTGTCTTCGCAAAACGCGATGCGCACTTCACCCAAAATCACTCCCGCGCATCGATTTCTCGACGTCACTTATTCACTGGAAAAAAGCCCAAAACAAGAAAAGATTTTTCGTGTCCTGTATTTATTGAACCAAAAGCAGTAAAAATACAACGTTTTACTAACTTATTGTGATATTATAAATTACTGTTTGTGGGTGAAAAACGATTTATTTTTCTTGAATAACGGAAAAAAGTGTTTCTATTGGAAAGATTTGTAAAATATAAGCAAGAAATATTAAAAAAAAATGATTGCATGACGTTTGAGAAATTTCCTTGTTATACACAAATTGTTGAAAGGTGTGTGAAACTTGTCATACCATCTCCTTCCCTAGCCTCATAACACACCCCGATTGGGGATGCTAAAAATTCAGTTTTACTGGTTCTAGACGGTTGAGAGCAGCTATCGCACTCTTGTGCAACATTCACTAAAAAAAAATACCTAACAGATCACGTAAAAGTTTAACTCAAAACACCGACAAGTTCTCGGTTTCGACCAACAAGTTATTTTTAACATAATATGTAGATCCACGTTTTTTTAGCATTATATTTTGATTTTTATTTGATATCAAAAGTACCCGGGGACCCAATAGTTCTCGTGAAGGTTAAACATAATAGCAGATACACGTTTCCGGAATCCGGCGAAGACAAGCGAACTCAAAAACATATATTACTGAAATACTTTACCTTAACAATTCGTCGTAAAAAAATAAAAGGTAACTAATAACAGGGCACATGAAGGTTAAACATAATAACACCGAGAAGTTTGCAAATTCTAGCTGAGACAAGCCTTCACCCTTGGTAAAAAAATAATTTACCAAGGGCGGAGGTCTGCCGTGGCTTAATACTTTTGATTTGTGGAATTGCCGAAAAACATTACCAAATAATGTGCTCAACTTATGCTTTAAGCTTTTGGAAAGAAATCTTTCGTTTTTTTGGCAATACTATCCTTAAACAATAAATATTTATCAACTGTTTTTACGAGTATACCCACCTTTGTTGCCTTTTATAGGATTATAACAAAATATTGCTTTTTTATTCACTTTTGCAGTTCGAATGCGTTGAGTGTTTAAACAAATCAAATGCACTGATATTTTACATTTATTTATAAATTAACGGACTAAAGTCCAATCACAAAAAATACATGTAAAACACGAAATGGAAAAAAGAGCAACAGAGAAGGAATAGCATATAAATAATAATAAATGAAGCGATGACAAAAATAAGGCAAAATAAACATAAGATAGAACATTCAAGCCATGGTCTAGTCAAAGTTTTGGTAGAGTCAAAGTAAAGAATGACGAAAATCATTTAGACTGCTACCAAAAATGTCAAGACCATGGCTTGAGTTAACAAGTCTTGACATTCTGGACATTGGAGAATTATACCCATAATTAGTATTGTGATGATTGAGAAACAGCAATTCATTGTTTCTGAGTCTAAGGCAAGGAATGTTGAACTGGAGAAGTTGCAACAGAGAAGGTGAGTCAATAAAACAATTAATAATTTTGTAAATGAAAATCAAATCAAAGTCTTTCCTGCGCTTTTCTAATGAAGACATTTTCAATAATTGTTCGATTTCATCATATGAATAATGGCCTCTTTTTCGCCCTAATCTCCATGCAATACCGCGTAAGAAGGGATGTTGTACGGATTCAATCTGATGAATATGAACGGTATAGAAAGGGGACCAAATTACACTAGCATATTCTAGATGAGGGCGAACTAATGAACAGTAAAGGGTTTTTAGGGTCACATGAATTACAATTAATAATTGACTAAACGAAAAAAATATATTCATAGAATAACTAGAAAGTACCCGGCATGCTTTGCAATGCCACAATTACTAAATTGGCTTGCCTATCATTCTTCCCCGAATGATAAATCCAAAAAGACTTTGAAACGGATCCAGGCTTTTATTAAAAAAATATCAGCGATGTTACAATTTTAAATATAAAAGTTAAGAAAGAAGATCGCTAATACTGTGTCATTCTTTCCTCCATTTGCTCGTCTGCCTCAGAGGAACAGGCTTGAGATGTTCTGACTCGATCAGTTTTTTTTATTCCCTTTGCTCCACTGTTTCTGAAGCTCGTGATGTCTTTATTTTTCTTGCTTGACTTGTAGATCGACTAATAGCTTTTATTTTTGATGCCATAATTAATTTGACATCGAAAGTAATGCATTTTGACAACTATTACTATCTTAAAAAAGAAACATCAATTTGAAAATTTTATTTCATTCTAAAAATTTATTAACAAAAAAAAACTTATTCAGGTACCTTCTTGAGTTTTTCATTCTTTAAAAAAATATCCTCTTTTATATGAGTATCAATATTTGATTTATCCTTAAATAAAGAAACATTAATTTTATTCAATATTCTATCCTAACAAACTTTCATTCATTCATTGAAAAAAAATATATGTAAAAATATTTATTTTTTTAAACTTAAGTAGGTACCTAATTGTGTTTTCCATTTTGAAAATATCCTACTCAAACAACCTTTCTTCTGAGGAATATTCAATATGTCAGAGAGCGGTATATCTATAGCTGACCTCAATACAATATGGCGGGTTCAATGTTTTTCATACTAATTTTAAAATTTTATAGCAAAATTTTTACATTGGATTTAATTCAAACTACTCTCTAAACCTTCCCGTCACTAATAAAAAAAATGTGTTATTTTAAGCGAAATCGGCTTAGGATTTATCGATATTTTCGAAAACAGACAGAGAGACAAACATTCATTTTTATATATAGAGATAATTTTAATTCTTAAGTTTTGTGATTATTTATTTTTTTTAACGAGAGACAAAAATTACTGGGTTAGGTATGACTTAACCATATTAAAAACTCCTACTACCATCATAATGTTGCTTGTGCAATGATGGACGACTTAGCTAGGAGAGGAATTGAACCCACGCGCTTGGGTTGGAATCCGACGCGTTAGTCCACTCAGCTACTAACCGGTCAAACATAATATAAATAATTGGCTGTTTTTTATACCACCGTTTTCGTATAAGAAAATTAAAGGCTGATTCACACCAACGTCCGGAGCCGCTCAGTGACGATGTTGTTCCGCATGAGAGCTTATTGATATGGTATGAATATCAATCAAGGAGTATGTGCCAAGACAAAGTTGTGTGACAGTATATCCTTCTGCCCACCCTTGTGATATTTAACTACTTAGTTAAATAATTATTTTGAAGTGTAAAAATACTCACATCGCAATTTTTTTTTTATTAAAAACCATTTTTTTATCACTTAATGATATTCATACCATATAAATGAGCTCTCATGCGGAACAACATCGTCACTGAGCGGATCCGGACGTTGGTGTGAATTAGCCTTAAACGTGAATATCTTTATCTATTGACTGTACAGTGAAATATTTGTCGTGCTGGATATAATATTAATTGGAATATTTTATGTACCTACCCACTCGTAAATACTTGTCTCTAGTACTGTCAATCAAAAAAAATAATTTAAATAAGTACACAATAACCCCAAGGAGACCGTGGAAATGGTAGAAACAACAATGTGGTCCAAACAATTACTATTGTTAGTTGGCTGAATAGATAACTGTGGCCCATTGTTAGGGAAACTGATATGCTTCAGACGTGAAGGATTTATTTGAAATTCTATTTACCCAGGACGTAGAAAAATCACTCCTGGGGTAAAAAAAGAATGCGCAAAAAACCTTATTGGTTTTAAGGTCTTAAAAATAAACAACACGTTATGAATCGACTGGATGATTTCATTGGATTTTTTTTTGGTTGGAATTCAACCAACTTTTAGTTGATATGAATAATAAATACATGTGATTAATTTTAAAGAGCTTGGTGTGATATGATTTAATTACTGATTTAGTTTGCTGGGGATGACGTTGGCGCCTATTTGAATCAAATCAGTGTTTTAAATGCGATTTAATACCACGCAATTTTACCATTTTTGACTATGAACATTCTAGAACAATATTGAAAATATTTTATTTTTAAAAAAATTCATACAGGATTTCCCTCAGATTCTTCGCCATATTAAAGCATGTTGGATGGGGGGTTTTCGTTTGGAAATAAAAGGTGTTAAAGTCTATTTTTATAGCAGGAACAAAAAACGAAAGTCACCAAAGTTTAAAGCGAACCGATTGAAATTTTTTTGAGAGCCAAATAATAAAAACATCTGATTTTTAGTTCTTCTTCTGGCCGCATTTGAAGATTTCACTGTGAAGCTGAAAAGGGTTTGAATATATAAAAATATAAAATATTTAAATATACTCGAAATTATGTAGAAATAAGCCAGACTTAGTAGCAAAGCGCCGCACTGGTGCGACTTAGTGCGCTAATGTTTAGCGAAGTCTCGCTGCATCCCGCTGCTTTCAGTGGCGTGCATTGTTCTTGCATCAAGGGTATGCATTAAAATAACAGAGGCATGTTAATATTACTGTTTTTTTATTTTTCAATTTTGACTTTATAGAAGTTACTTAGTTTGGCTTTAAAATAAATGTGAAATAAAAATAAGAAACAACGTTAAATAATTTTCTTTTTACTAAGTGTGGAAAAAAACGCAAGATATGTAGGTTGATCCGAATCCTCAACTGAAATATACAACAACAGCATTTAAGAATATCTGAACTTTAAAAAAATGATTAGGTTATTATTAAAAACTATTACATTTAATTTCTTTAAAATCTTATTTATTTTTCTCGATTTTTCCGCATATCGATTTTACTTCAAACATTTTTTTTTTTTATTTAAACTTTATTCAAGAGTTAAAGATACTCTTAGTATGCTAAACCCTCTTGAATCACGAAGGATGAACGCATTGCTTAAAATGACTTAAGTTATGTGTAGTGACAAGATCTGATTTTGAAGATACTTTCTGTTCTTCGTCTTTCCCATCCTTCTCCTCTTCACTTTCTTTGGTCTTAAAACATTCATTAAACGAGGACGTCGTTGTTCTACTCAAGGTATGATATTAGTTTTTTTTATATGTTGCACACAGGTTCACACCCCATTAGATCGTGGGGTTTCAATGTGCAATATAATCCCGGGTGCAATAAACAATACAAGTAGCAATTTGCTTTATAAGCAATATACACACTCTTATCGTACACCTATTACTTCGCTGGCAATATTCTCCTCTAGTGCAATATCCCCGGCTTGCAAGTTTAGCACAGGTAGAAACATGTCCCCATGAAATAAGCAATTTATTATTATGGCTTTTGTTTGACAATTCAGAGGCTTGATTTTCGTTGAAATTTTTTACCATGTATCTAGTTTGGTGAAAAACATATTGTTTGGTCAATAAACCAAAAAATATATACAAACAAATATGTATAATGCATGATGTTAGCGCGTTGTAATACAGGAAGATCCGAAACTCTGAGAATTGGCAATTTAAATAAAATGCATTATTTTATATCACCAATGCTGTGTTAATTCTATCTTTTATGTCATTCCAAAATATTGTTGATTTTTATTTTGATTTATTTTAAAATTTGTTTTATTCACCATACATAAATATTTTAAGTTAATGTTTTTGATCGTGTACTTTTAAACGGTGTTTTTGGATTTCATCTTTTTTTATGGTAGATCGTGCATTTATTTTAATTTTATTATTTGTATTTTTATTATATGAGATACATAGTTATACAAAACTACATGTTTAAATTTGTATTGAGAGTTAAGCTTTATAAATACTAAAATAATACAGGTTTCTTTTAATTTTTTGCCAAATAATTTTGTTTACTTTAAATTACCTACCTCGCGCTAGGTTTAACCGGTTCTGAGGTAGGTAACATAAAAGTACAGTGAAATATTACAGTGCAATGCTACAACAGTTTTCATAAGGTTATATTAAAATAGAAAAGAACAGAACGATGTTTGAAATACAATTTTGGTGATTTATATTACAAATAATATAACAGATTTATAACGAGGAACAGTTTCATTAAAACCTAACAAAACAAAAATAAGTCAATGGCTTTCTGATTTACATATTAAAACCAAATTATTATTTACATTTATACAATCATATGTTACAGTTGTTGTAAAGCGATGATATTTAAGGATTAAATATTTAAAATCATTATTAGGTATAACAATTACAGAAACAAGTGAAATTTTCTTTTTTTTTCATTTTAGTCATATTGTTGAAAAGATAATTAGATTTAAATAGAATAAATAAATAAAACAAAATTGAAAATGCAGAACAGCATTATTATGAATACATAAAAAGTACAAGTTTTATTTCATGTAATATTCTTGTGATCGTTTCTCATTAGCCATTTATTGATGCTTTTGTGGAAGAAATACACATTGTTTATTGCTGTAGTCTCTAGTGGCAGTATGTTTTATACCCAATTGAGATGTGTATTACATGCTCAATCTGTTGCCGAATTGAAGATACTTTTAATGTTTGTTTCCCGTTGGCTTCAATATATTTAGAAAAAGCACAAATTTTACATCAATAATATAATAACCACACTTTCGTTTGTTCTAACTTTAGCTTATTGAAGAAATAGTGGTTATGAAAATTTCGGACGGATTATTAAGGAAATATACATAATATTTAAGCGCTCGGTTCTTTATATCCACAATTGAATGCTGCCATCAAGTCAATACGGACACGGAGAAGGAAGATAAAAATAAGGTCAATGTATAATAATAAAATAGCAAATAACGAACTGATATATAAAAGCGATAAAATCTTCTCTCAGGGGGCATCTCAACTTTTGCTACTGAATCATTTCATTCTATCGTTTTTTAATAAAAGTATTTTTTCTTAATGTTAATGATGAAATAAAGAATAACATAAAACCACAACAAGAAACTTTATATTTGAATAAGCTCTTTTAAACACTGGCTAAAGGGCTCAAATAATAAATAGTAATAGTTTATTATTAATATTATTTTGGAAATCGAATTGTTTGAGTGAAAAAATATCGATTTGGAAGCACCGCACCATAAAACAAACAAATTAATTGTTGTATTTTATTGTCGTCTACAAGAGATAATTAGTATTTTTTATATATACATACTTAGTATTTTGGCACGATAAAAAAGCCATCAACAATTTTTTTACAAATTTGATTAGAACAACAGCCTTATAAAGCGTAATAAGTTTATATTAATAAGCACAATTTCAATTGTAAATACCGCCACAATTATCCAACCAAACGGCTAACATCGGTATTACCAAACTTTGATAATAGTTCATAGCGTTCAACGGTTATTTTGCATCTCGTATATATTTCAGCCAAGAATCTTAACTTAAATTACGTTGGATAATAATTAATTCCTAAAGCCATCGTAATACAGTACTTGTTGCATTAATTCAATTATCTTTAAACATGATAATACAAAGTTCATATTAATAAGTAGTTTCCAACAAGTAGGTAAGTTAAATGTCGATCGGAAATAATGCGTTATGAAAAACAGAGGCCACTAGACGGTAATTTTTTGATTGATATTTTAAAAATATGATGATAAACTTTTTTTTGGTAAAGGTATTCAGAAATCTATTGTGGCATTCTAAATACTTGAAATATTAATCTACAATATCAACGTTTTGACAAAATAACGTATTTGACCAAAATAATATAAATTAATATTTCAATGTTTGCACCAAAAAGTAGAATTGTGGACAGGTATATCAATTATCTTAGTTGTAGTACAGGTATAGTTAATTATTGATTATTACCAAAAATAAAAACGTTATTTTGGCATCTTTTAAAGCGTATATAAAATTTTGTTACTATTTGTAAACATAATTATGAAATTGATTTGAGAAAATAAATCGTTTTTAAAACACAAAAAGATGATAATGAATTTGTCCAATACTTGTGGATTTCACCCTTCAAGGGTGTTCTTGGATGATGAATATGTCGTGTTCACAGAAAATAATATTTCTTTTAAATAATAGATCGAACCCAGTTAATACGATTTTGGGTTATCATTCCCTCGAAATGAGTTTCCCAGTAATAGTGGTGTCCGCTTTTATATTGCGGCCAATATGATTGATTTATCCACCTGATACCTATCAGAACGTGTCTCGCCGACAAGGTACAATGGGGTATTTGACAACAGAAAGAAGAGTTTCAACATTTTTTTAGGGTTCGAGGTTATGTGTGCGCATGAAATTCGACATACAATAGAGTGTGTTCGGATATTACAACACGTAGCGTATCGGAAAAATTTACTGAATTTTCTAGCTACGAAGTATGGAAAAGGAAAAAAAACTTTTGAATTTTACGAATTCAAGGAAAAAAAGGTTATCTGATACACAAAGGTAAAGATTTAAGCCTCTAATATAGATCAAGAGTCGTAGTTAAGTAACTAATACTAAGTCCAACAAGAAATCAACGTCCAAATATATACACATAATTTAAGAAAAAATGTTATTTGTATACCAAAAAAAGACAAAAATACTTTATTGATTTAATTAACACATGTTTCTTTAAAATGCTTAGTAAACCTTTTTCAGATACTCAATTTATTAAATCATAGATTTATTGAAATATATTTGTGATAGACACTCATTCTTTGAATAATTTTTCAATTTATTGCATAAGTTTTTTTTTTATACTAATGATTGAACAACGACTTGCAAAAAAACTTTTTGGTTTGTAAGGATTTTTCCGAACATATTATCAATAAACAAGAAAAAATCATTTGAAATTCAACAGCTGAAAAATATTGCTTTGTTATTCCATTTTGCATTTTTTTTAAATTTTACATTTATATAATTCTTAGCTCGATTCGTACGTCCATTCAAATTGAACAGATGTTCGATTTTACTAATAATAAATAAACATTAACATACTAATAGATATTAGTTTGTTTCAGAATGCAAAAATCTATCTAAACGTAGGTACCTACATAATATATCCGATTTAGAAAATTTATTTACCCTGTCAATTATTTTAGAATACTTTGTAGAATGCCATTGTTGGCATAAAATAAGATTAAAATACTTTTTTCGGGGTATTTAAAAAAAATCCGAGCAAGCTCCGTTTAAATACCTTTCAAACAGACTCAACATACCTATTGTAGATCTGTACCCTATTTTTATTTTCTGGTGGGCAAGTCTTTTATAACATGCAGTACTATATATCATCAAACGTTTGCCTCATCTTGTAATACGTTTAACAAAAATGTGGATACAAAGTTAATTGATAAACAATAATTCCTACTTTCCGTAAACTGGCTGACAGAATCACACCCGGACTCCTGATAAAATCCACCAAAACTTCATATTTCAAATGGACGTGCGCCCACTTTGCTGGTCAACTCGCTACTGACCAGTTTTGGTAAAATGTATTGTATTTATTTCGATTTGACGTGGCGTTGATTAAGTTCATACATTTTCACTATGGCTGAATGGCTATCAAACATCCCGAAACATTGAGTGAATTTCAGTAAAAATATAGGTACACACTGAGGGGTTTTAAATTCATTTACATGGTTTTTTACTTTAATCATTCTGAGAATATAGAAGGGTTTTAATTTCAAATATCTTTAATAGGTGTAGTTATAAAACCAGTTAAGGCATTTACGAACGATTTTTATTTAAAATTCCAGTTTCCATTTCATGCAAAATTTAAAAAAATATTGTTTAAAAATTGTATTGACTGAATACCGTAGACATTTTCATATTTGCTCGTAAAGAAATTGCAGATAAATCATTTGTAGTGCTTGTATCAGAAATCTACAAAGTGGCGTTTTGCGCTATTTTTGAGTGCTGACCTTTTGTTAAGTGGAGTAATAGTAATTTTTTTTTTGTACTATCGAACCCGTAACCTCTCGTAAGTATTTTTTCCACAATAACTTTTGTTTTTTTATGGTTTTAAAGTTTATTTTGTGGAACTCCATTTTAATTTTTAGGTTTTTTTAATTTTATTTAAACAATAATTATTATTATTTGATTTTTTTTTTTACACAATTTTAGTTAAAAGCTCAACGATGTTTTAAAAAAAAAAAAAATAAAAATAATTATTGTTTAAATAAAAAAATAAGTTATTGTGGAAAAAATAAAACTTATTTTCTCATGGACATCGATAAACGAGTGTGTAAAGTTTTTGTTTTTTTTTAATTCGGATTTTTTTTTCTCTGTATCAATTTTTTCATAGTTATTATAAATATGAAAAAAATATTACGTTGAATATAAAATGTAAAATTCACATTAATTAATCTATGTGTTGGTTCTGAGTAGTAAATTTATAAACCAATCACAGTCCATTTCTGGTAAAAATATAAATATTAAAAGTATGTCGTTTACAACTGATAGGTATTTGTTTAAGATAGGTACGCGTAAAATACGTTTGAACAATAAAAAAAAAAGATTTTAACATGGTTTCGTTTTAAAACCCCATTTGAAACTTTCTCTTGATTATTTTCTCAGAAATAATTTGAGAAAGATTTATATTTCGAATATATAATTCTTTGTCAAAAGTATTCGTTATTATTTTATACTTTGCACGATTCGGTAGACTTTTGACGATTTTGTTGACGGGTCTAATTCATTTTCAACACAGCCACAATATTGAAGGTTTTCATAGTAAGCCGGCGATGGGCGATTCTAAAGACGAAATGTTTTATTTTCCAGTAGAGATAAATGAATAAATCGAATTGATTGGTTTTTCAGTTTGTGTTGTTGCCACTTAGCTCTCGACGTGAAATATCTAAAGGCTGATTGGAAGTTAAACCTACGCTTTCTAATAAATATAAATTTGTTTATTTAATTACAAATGGTTGTTTTCCATCTCCAGCCCCTTTTCAAATAATTCTGTTAAATAATTAAATTAAATTCTAACTAATAAACTTTCACGCCATATTCCCGTGGAATAAGATACGAGTATATAGCATTGAACGTCGCGTGCCTTCTTGCTTCATCCACCATCAATTTCTCTTCATTGCCGCTACATGAAATTTTTTACAGTTTTCAGATTGCTTAAACTTAAAAAAAGATAGTGACATATTATGTGAACCATTTATTATAAATGCCAATGATGATATTGAGTAGTTAAGAGATTAAGATTTTATGATTTCCGTAACATTATTGAAACATGATGACAATAAAGATACAGCATATTTGGGGCAATTTTTCTTAATACCAGAAAATATTATCCATTCATTTGTATCATAATGTTTTGTCATATTATCGGAAGAAATACCTAGGTATTCATTTAGAAATATAATCTGTTGGGAATAATAATAACAGTGAACTTATATGGCGCAGTTTTGTGATATTTCACCTCATGTACGCTTCATACTAAATTAATTATGCTAGGAAGATTAATTAACAAGGAGAAAATAATACATAATAAGTATGGAAAAAAAACTATCTAAAATCATGATCGTTATCATAAAGCATGAGAGAGAAAGGTTCAGATATGGGTATAACAGTGTATGTGTACATCAGCAGATTAAAAAAAAACAATTAACTAGAAGCTAAGGACATACAAATTCAGATGAAACATATGAATTCATATTAACATATTTTTCAAATCAAAGAAAAGGAAATAAGATTGAGGACAGTTAATATTTTGGTACTTAAAACATTAAAATTTAAGTACATATTAGAAGTAAACGATTTTAAAGATGCAAACAGTGTAAATATAAAAAAGTAACAAAAATTTTTTTTATGACAATGAGTATATGGTTTTCAGTAGATAGTGAGGACATTGAGTTATAATGATAGAAGTAAGGAGAAAACCGAAACAAAGTAAATTAGGGACGTTTTTAAAGAAATTTAATTTTGATAGGTTACGTTTTGTATGTAGATTTTTAAACAATTTTGTTTTTAAGACTCGTTTGAACTCTGCTAGGTTCTGTATGTTGGAAATTTTTGTGGGAAGCTTATTCCAGATGACTGGACCAGATATATCAAAAGCGCCATCATAGTAGACAGGTTTATTTGATCGAGATGGTTCAATTGATCGAACAACAGTATCTACATCTGCTGACCTCAAAGTAAGCTGTCTACTATTTAAGGCTTGTCGGACACACAATTCCGATATATAGGCCGGTGTCATTCCCTGCAGTGCTTTAAAAATCGTAAGGCAAATCTTAAACTCTATTCTTTCAGGGCATCGAAACCAATGAAGGCGATTCAGAAGTGGGAAGGGTAATTTACCACTCAGTATTTTGTTAGCTCTATGAAAATGAATTAAAAGTGAATTCCGCAGCTCGTGGAGCCGAAACGGTTGTCTGTTTCATTTTTTATTCCAATGTTTTTGCAGCATTCAGATCAGATTAGAACCAAAAAACGATGGAAATTATTTTTAACATTATTTTTAACTATTTGCAATATGTAGTGCGCTAACCGTCACCGCACAGGGTAGACATTTAAGCAATACACAACACGATCAGATCTAGTATTGTCACCGTGTGTGCGGGTAGTGTTTGAGTGAAGTGTCTACTACTGCTATAAATACTACAATATGATGGACCGAAGGTCTAGTATAATGTAATATTTGGATCCCGCTTTGACCTCCACAAACTTTTTTCACGCCATACAGAATACAGGAATAGAACTATAATAAATCTTTATTTAAATACAGTTTACAGTAATAACAGCAAAATAATAAAAATAAAAGCAGAATAATCATATAAAATACATAGGGTGTATAAAGGTGTAGGTACATTTATATATTTTAACAAGAGATCTATACATTGTAAACAGTAAATGTATATATATTACAGAAACATTAATTAAATATAAATATAGACCACAATCCGTATTTGCTTAAATATATATAAACTTAGTTTTCATATATTTGTATACAGTTATTACTTTTGTTTTCTCGTAATCTGCCTCACTAGGCAAGCCTGTGTTGAGGCAGTAATTTTTTTCCGATTGTTTTGGTTACTTCAAATTAAATTAATCTATGGTTAATAATATCATGGAAACATCGCAAGGGTCACTTATACGTGGGAAAGAAAGACGCCGTAATCCATATTTTTGAAAATTGCGATACACCTTCCGATGAAAGAGAAACGGAATACTAACTATGACAAACCCCCGAAATTCATCGAGAATTCTTGTGGGATTTAGATGGTCTTTAACAAACCAAACATTATTTCTAAAACATTACATTTCTTTAAAGTATTTAAAAGTAAACAACTATATCGTCGCTGAAAAGGCAAAAGGGCTGAAGCGCCATTTTGGGAAGTTTATACAGAGCACTTCGAAGTTTTTTTTTGTTTTAAAATAAAATTCATAAGTCTTCAGTACCTGGTTGGATTTTTAAAAATAAGTTGACTCTAATAAAAGGTAATTCAATGCTCTCACTGAGTTACTTAAAGCGACAAAAAGCTTGAAAAGTCCCAAAATTCTGTCGCTTAAGTCAAGCCTTCTCCCAATTGGGAAATATATTTTAGATGGCTGAAGGTCCAAAAATCTACAGAATCAAACGATAGTCAGAGCTTTCGATGCAGAAAAAGAAAACTGACCACAACTACATTTTTTTATCAAAGTGTCGCTTAATCCCTTTTGCCTTTCCAGCGACGATATTTTTTAATAAGACCTTTACGTACATTTTAACATATTCCATCCTAGTATAGCTACAGCTCCTTCTTAGACGCATTTTTTGTATTTTATACTGAAAAAACCTTCGTGAAACGCACATAAACTAAAAATAAATTCACTTCTTTCCCTCAGATATCTAGGACACATCATTCTGACAGAGTAAGGTGCCAAGAAAGTCTAGCTTCCAGGAGAACAGAGAGATTAAAGAGAGGCACCAGGTTTTACGACCCACTTGCGAATGTTCCCCCTGCTCATTTGTGAGATTCTTGTATTATTCATAATGTATAACTTGGCACCTGGATCCTATTCATTGCATACCTACCTTTAAATAAATAATTATATTGTAGGCACAGTAGAAAAATAAAACGTTTACGTCAACAGTTGGATATCAATAGCTACATATGAATATTATTCATCGTAAAGCAGTTTCAACACTTACTGAGTACGTACCTATTGTTTTAACTTTAGCGCCAAATAAACAAAAGGTGTAAAAGTGTATACTTCGTAAACGATATTATTCGTAATTTCGAATGACCTTTTAATTGTATACCTCCCTACTAGACGTCTTTGTGGATTTTCCTATCCGAAACAACCGATAGGCAGCGCCTGGCGTCAAGTGAATATACCAATGGCAAGTAATATATAGGTGTTATAAAATAGCACTCCCAACGGCACCAACGATTTAACGGCTTCAACTCTCCCAACATGGATTATTATAATCAAAATTAATATCGTCGTGTCAACGTCGGTGTTATTTTCAACGGTTATTTTCGAAAGTTGGGTTATTTACTTTGTGAATAATATTCAAACTTAAAGAAATGAAAAAAATAACTTTGACCACGGATATTAACTTTATTATTGCAGTCATAAAAATCAAAATAATATCCGGGGTTTTGTGCAAAACTATTTTTTCATTTATTTAAATATGTCAAACCACAAGTGATTGCTTTCCACGAATTTATAATGTTCAAATTGTTGGTTTGACGACCACCGTGGTTTGACCACAAATCCGCGAGGTCACGGGTTCAAACCCGGCGTGCACAAACACATTTTATTTAATTGATATGTGTTATAACACATTCATATAAAGTAATATTATAATAGTATATTTGCAGCACGTTCCAGAGTGATAGATACTCTAAGTTTCTCTCTGGTGAAAGACCACCTTTCAGAATCGAAACGTTGCTTAAAATGGCTTAAGCCGTGTTTGGTGACTAGATCTGAACAGCTAGGTACTTCCCGACCTTGTTATAATAATAATTGGCTGATTTATATAGCGCCGTTTTCGTGACAGAAATATCAACTCAAGGGCGCATTCCCTATATCCTTCCATTAACACTACTTTCAGCCTCACAACATACCCCGATTGGGGATACCATAGCCTCACTGGTTCTAGACGGATGGGAGCGGTTGGGACTCTTCTGCGGTATTAAATGTAAATTATTCACAGAGAAAATGACCTAAGCAGTTTTTTTTAATTGTTTACGTTTTGTTTTAAAAAAGATACTCCCTCAGGTTTTTTCTAATAAGCGATTGAATGTAACCCAAAAAAATGGAAGAGAGTTTGTTTTTCCGTTTCCTTAATTTACAGTTTTAAGGGAACGACATAGAATTTATGTTAACATAATATTGAGTACCGCAATGCGCCTACTCAGCGGTATTCATTTAATAACGCCGTTTTTTCGATATGTCTATGTCATTTACATGGTTGTTCATCTTGAGGTATCAGCTTTTAGCATCTGTATAAGAATTCAAGATGGTCGCCGAAATTATTATCTTCAACACTTGTATTCAACTCATCAGATACTTAGTAGTTACGGTAACGTTTTAGAAAATAACGGCATTTTACAAAATCACAAAAACTTTAGCCCATCAATTATATATTTTTTAAGAAACCATAATAATTTTAATAAGTATTTCTTTTTTCATCTGACAAAGGAATATCATGTTTAGGAATTTCCATTGTAGATGCTGCACATGCCTACTTTATGCGATTTTTTGTGACTTAATTAGGGATAGTTGATATCTGAAATTTAGTTTCACTGCGGTTCCAGTTACCGGAGACCGGCGAGGAACCGGTTATTTATCCAGCTTTTTTTGGAACCGGCCCTTTTCCGTTTTTCTCATTTTTTTTTCATTGCAGCGGGAGTTCTCATAGAATTTCCAGTCAAAATGAACCGGAACTCAGTTTACCGTTCCAGCGAAAAAGCACCGGTTGCTCCCTGTTATTTCCAGGCTTGGTCTTCTGTATCTACTTGTTATTTTTCGATTCTATTTGGTCGGAACAGTATACTGCTACAGTTGTCGTATTTTTTTACGCTAGTTATAAAGGGATATAGCGAGTTCGACGTTCAGTAGCGTGATCGAAATTAAATTCACACTTTTTCACAAATTAGTGGAAATTACCATCTCTATTTTTTCCCGTGTATCATATCAGACAAGTACGTAAACGATAGATGCTTGTTGTATTAAAAGTGTAAGATTAATTGGCACATTTTGTGTGAAACAATCTGTTTACCAAAAAAGTTACTTACTAACGACCCGCAGATCTAAGATATCAAAAAAAAACTCCAGCCTACTAAAATATCACTAAAAAAATATCATTGTTGATAATTTTTCAATTTATAAGTGAATTCATTGGGCTGCTTTCGTTAAATTCTCTCAGTTCATTCCCGTTTTCGTTTTCGTTAAATTCCCTTAGTTCAATAATCTAAAGATTAAACTGACATCCATATAACGTAGATACTCGATAGAACTGAAATGTCTGGCCATTCCACTGGAAGTATCAACCCTTGGTTAGTCGAGAGGACGTGACACACAATTAAGATTGGGATTTCAGATAATTAAAATATACCTTTCTGGTCCATTGTCACAGATCTCCCTTCACTGCAAGATGCTGTGCTCAATGGTAAGCTGATAGTACGATTATCAGCAGCTTAAAATAATTAGGCTATTGATTTATTTTTCAATTACCAATAAATATCGGAATCAATTTTATTTGTGTCTGTTGGGGTTCAAATAGAAAAGCAATTGTGTGATTTTATTCGATCGATTATTTCAGGAAGGTGGTTTAAAAGGGGGCTAGAAACTGATATATTTTCTTCTATTTTGTCATTTTACAAAACAAAGATTCTGAAACTTAATCAATATAATTGAAAAATCATTAATTCAGTACCTGGCGAAGAAAACAACTCACTGAAATTATGATACCTTCTGATTGAAAAGTGTGGCTCCATGGTTCTAGACCAAATAATGCTGGCTTAAAGGGAAAAAAATAATATCCAATAAGTATAAGATACTTCCAGAATCACCCTGGTGGGAAACTACCAGTCAAAATCTGAAAGGTTGTTTCTGGATTAAGTTATATTTGGCGACCGAATCTAAAGATCCAGGTGCTTCCCAACAACACTCTTCAAATTTCTTCCCATTTCACTCTCTCAATTTTGTGTTTCCCAAATGAATGTGCCATATTACACTGGCTTTATGTAGTTTGGACTTTTGTGCAGTATTTAAATTCAAAAGAAAAAAAGTTAATAAAAATCACTTCTTTTTTTTTAAAACGGTTTTATTTACCTGATTTTCAACCGAAAGCTCGCCAGATTACAGATAAGTAAAATAATTGTTGTGAAATGTACATTTTTCAGTTTGTTAACCTCAAACATAATACAAAACAAGCGAACCCAGAACAATAATGTCAGGCACGCCGTCATTGGCCGAGCTTAATGACGTCATTAGGTCACAAAAGGACCAGACCTACATCACGTAAACCTTGGGGCGGGTGGGGAGTGTAGAAGGATGTGGGATTATAGAATAGATGAATAGAGGGGGGAATCGAAGGGCGGTTGATGGGGTGGGAATCCAATCTAAAGGGACTAACCAAAGGTATTTGTTAGAATTAACTAATGGGGCATGATAATTACTGTCGATTTTGAATTGCCTATTTGAAAAACGGTATTGAATGGCATACAAGATACAACACATTCAAACGCGTATGCTTTGAAAAATATTAAAGTTCTTCTTTAATTCGATAATTTAGGACCAATATTATTATTGATAAATATCAATGATATATGCAACCTGAATTCTTATAGCTCAGTCATTAATTTATCAGATGGTACAGTCCTTTTCTTTCGTGAAAAATTGTGGGAGACTGTTTTTTTAAAACCTAAAGAAGATTTAAAGCGGACTAAATACTGGCTAGATTTTATTGCGTTTACATAAAATTACTACAAAACAAAATTTAAAATACCCAACAAAAAAACAGACAACCTAAATATTCTTTTAAAAAATGGTGAAAAAATACTTTGAAATAATTTCACTATTGATTAAAATATATATTAGATTTCACAATCTGTGTTCACAAAAGTAAGCATAAATTTTGAATCAACTAACTTATTTTTTTCAAAATAATACGAAATATTGTAGCTAAAGAAAAAATAATTAAAACTTACATTATTAATCCCATCTACAATATACAGTATATGTACATCGCCAAAAAACAGTCCTCATCGCAGAAAATGCAAATTTGACAACTTTGCTTAGAGTCCCCATCAAAACTCCTATAGACGATGTTTTAATGTTCTGAATTTAATGACTCTTATACAGATAAATTCAAAAAATATTTTAATTTACGTATTAAAAACCAGAAAAACATTGAACTTTCAAACTTGAGTTGCCTAAAAAAATCGACCTTACAACATATTTTCCACCAACCTACAATTAAGACGACTTTTGGCTGAAGGAACTCCCAAAATTTCTCCATTAAAATTATTTAACACCCTCCCTATAGTAATACCAATTAAATTAATATATAATAATACTGTATTTTTCCTAAAATATCTTCTAATACGAAATATGTAAATTTCGAGATTTACGAGTTTTCTTTGCTTATATTTCATAATTTTCATTGCATTATTTGTCTGGCTTGCCTATTTAACTATGCTTATATATTATATCTGTGAAGAACCCTCTCTTACTCAAACACGAGAATTAATTTCTCTCCTGAGCTGGGTAGTTTTGTTAAAAAAAAATTTAATTGCTTAACGATCCTTATGTATTGCTTATTTAAATCAATAAAAAATAAACCTCATTTGATTAACCGCACACACATAAAATAGCTAATATTATTCACATATAAAACCATGTAATGTGTTTATTGTCGCAAGAAACATTTGAATAAATAAATACACCCAGTGCAGAAAATAAAAATGATAGTCTTATTTTTACTTTAAAGATACTTTACATTTGACTTTTCGACAACTGGACGGAGTATGATGCTTCATTATTCACTGGTTTTATTAGTTGAATAATATTTTTACAGTAGCCTCTATTGTAAAAAATTATACCCATGTAGGTAGATAAATGTCAAAATTGTGTATCACTGTTTATAATAAGGTGGTTTAAACAATTTTATAAGCTTAAATTGTCAAAACTCACCAATGTAAAGATTATAACTAATGTTACCCTAATTGACGATTGATAAAGTCATGAAATCCTCTCATTCCTCAAAGCTGCCGAAAAAACCAAATCACCAGAAAGTTTGTATTTATTTTCTCATTTCATTTCAGATAGAGGAGCAAACATTTGTACGTTTAACAGGCAACAAAATCGTTTAAACTGAAGATATTCAAGGAAAACTTCTGTCCAAAGCTGGACGCTAGAATGATCAATGAGAATAAAAAGATCACCTACACTTATATTTAGGTTATGTGAACCTTAATAAACGTTTCTTCAAACATATATACATGCGCTTCATACAAATTTTCGGTAGAGCTGCTTCTCTAAAATTATTTGACGGAAAACTCTCATTCCCTCTATAATCATGCAGGGGTGGCACATTTACTAAAAATGTGTGCACGTATTTTCGAATTTATATTAGCTTTCGGGAGATGCTTTGGCACCTGTCACCACGTATTATAATCATAATTCAACCGTCACACGCGTGCCCTACGTCAGAGACGTTTTGAATCTAAATACGACTTCGACTTTTATACGTGAAACCTTCTTAATGTTGACATTTCATACATTTTTACGCGCCGTGAATGTTAAACGCGTCAAGCTTTATGGCCAGAATAATATAAAATGTACGCATAATTTATTTTTCTTGTGAATCATTTATAACCGAGGAAGGTCACGTTATTTGTAGAATAACTTTAAAACTAATTTTGTAAAATCTGTTTTCAACCGTTTATTTTCAAAAGATCCATCAAATTTTCGAAGTAAGTTTAAATTAAAAGCATTGACTGGAAAACTTATTTTGTTTTAAAAATGACGTAATTTTTTTTTACTACTGAGCTTATTCGCTGAAACTGTTTTATTTACAAACATAACATTAAGTTCGGATAATCTTTTTCATTTTGCATTGAAACGCCAATGTTTGAGGTATACCATCTTATTTCCCAGTGCATGCAAAGGGAAAACAAGCGCATTCACGCGGTAGTTGGTCTTCGGATTATTGCTACAACCGTTTGTCGATATATTTATAATATACAGCAATATACACACAACATGTACATTATATTCAGCTCTAATAATAAAATAAAACTCCTGAGGTTTTGATATTGAAATATAAAAATCAATTATGCAATAGCAAGAGAGTGGAAGACATTCTTAGTATCGCCCTGCTAAAATACCACTATTCAGAATAAAAACTTTTTATTTAAAATGGCAGAAGTTGTTTATAGTGATCCGATTTGAATTTCCTGGTACTTCCCAACCTTCCCCTTCCACATCTCTTTCTCCTTTTCCCCACTTCATTAAATCTCACAAGATACTCAAATTGAAGATGTCATACTCCGACTGGCTCCGGACAGTTGAAACTCTTGAATGGTAATTAAATTTAAAAAGCTATAAAGATAAATCGCTGACAGCTCTTTTGTATAATATTCCCTTTTCGCATAAACGGCGCATTGCAGAAAAAGGGCTACTACAGAATGCATAGTTTAATGGCCATCTAGTAGGATATTTGAATAAAGATATTATTTGTGTGGCAAATAATATAATAATCATAAGAATACCGTAAAAATTGGTACCCTTTTTCAAAAACCATTTCAATTTGATTCTCTTTTTTGCTGTCTCATCTCGGTTCCGCATTTTACGATGCTCTCAATAGCCGGGGAAATGGCGTTTTGGCAGCCATGAAGGGAAAACGATACTTTCGTGTCGGCCATGTAATCAGCCAGGCAATTAACGCTTGCGACCGGAGGAAAGAGGAATCGGACTCGGCCGGAGCTTTAGCAGTCTCCAAGAACTAAATAAAGTTCGCGGTGAAACATGAAACGTCGGTTTAATAAACTCCGAAGAAATCTTTGCAAGTTTCCCTTATTATCTTTTGCATGTCTCAGTAAATCATTCAGATTTTGGGTATTTTACACGGTTCAAAATCGTGAGGAGTAAAAAGTATTATTTTCTGAAGAAACAGCAATTAAAATTAAATTTAAAAAACTAGCTTAATGGAACCACAAAATATACATAGTGTTTCAAATATGTAAGTCACTCGGTCAATGACTGTAATATATGCCACCTTCTATTGAGAAAAGTTTCATGATAAAATTGCGCAATACACATATAAAGTTCTACGGGAAGGAGAATAAAAGTGTTTTGTTTTATTGTGGCTCAGAGATAAGTGTTTTTATTATGATTCCACTCACATTATTTGTGATGATAATGTTTAAGTCTATCACACTTTTTAAGTACAACCATAAATGAGTTCGCGTTTGTTTTACAACGCTAAGTAATGAAAAGTTTGGTGCGTCTGTAAATTTAGTTAAGTGCAATAAACATATCCCCCGAAGAGCTGTTGCTAGGCACCGTGACATGGGGGCTTATAAGCAAGGGAAGAGAGTTAAGTTATGTTTCAATTTACGGTCGAGCACTTGCCTATGATAAAATTCTTAAGGTATAGTAATGTCGTAAAAATAAGTATATACCTGTCCATATGCTTTATATGAATGCTTTCTTCACTATCAATAAAGATAGCTTATACTGTTTATTTTTCTTCTAGTGCCCTCTCACCTCGGAGGTTGGCTATTATAGAAGATATAACCTCGCAAACTGCGACTTGAACGCATTCGTATCAGTCATGTAAGTTTTGAAGACATTACGAACGACGTATGCTTCTTTCGCGTCTTTTTTCAATCTTCCCTGCATTATTAGACGGGTAATCTCGAATAAATCGCCTTTCAAATTAACCCTTTAATGCATAAGGTAACCTAAAGGCGGGGAGTTTTTTGAACGATCATATTTTCGCATTTAAACTTACTGTCCCATAATTGACTCATGCAAACTTCTGATTTTACTTAGTAAAATATAAATATAGTCAACATTATTTTTTTATATCTCCTCAATGCACAATAATTCCTTTTGTTTCGTTTAATGTTTACTTTCAAAACCATTCACATTTATTTCGTAAGTCATAAAACAATTTTTAATCACGCTCCTTTTTGAATTTTATGGAGATTTTTTTCAGATCAGAAAAAAGGGTGCATTTATTAATTTGTATATATCTTTGTTACAAAGTATCTCTACGCTACAATGAGATACAGGAGTTAAATTGAAGTCAATACAGAGTGGTTTTTTAATAGAAACAATATGACATACTTCAATTTGACTGCCGAGGTGACTAAAGGTTGTTTAAGGTAAAATTTACATAAAACAGGAATGAAGCGTGCTGACAACAAATGGAATATTCGGCTTTAGTTACTTGAAGAAGCAACGTGTTCAAATTTAAAACCGTGCTACGCATCGCAACAAGTTACGTTGTTCCTGATACTATTTCGTTTCGTTCCATTGCCTTCTATTCGCACACTAAAATGTTCTACGACTTTCCAAATACTAATTTCATTAAAAAATAATTTGCCAAGCCATCAAGAAAAGGAAAGATACGTTTTACGACCTATCAAGCCAGGTTTGTGAAAAGATTGAGATCTCGGGAAGATGGTGAATAAAGACTAGGCTTCTTCGGGAGATAACCAAAGCTGGTGCCTTTTCAGTGTCAGGGATCTATAATGGGTCAGTGGCATCAATGAGCCTTCAAAGTTTTGAGGAGGTTGTTGTGGTTTTGGAGGTTTTTTACAACTTTATTTCGTTGACAAGTTAGAGTGAGTTTACACGGAGCGGTTTTTTTTCCGTGTGTAAAATTTCTTGCCTCTATGTTCTGTTCACACGAAGCATAAATACCGCTCCGTGTGAAGAGTCACATGGGACTACGTACACAACCGCCGCCCGGTAAAAAAACCGTTCGTCCGTTCTTCGTGTGAACTAGCTCTTACACAAACAGGCAGAGGAACGTCATAATTATCGCCTATTATGACGTTATAATTATCCTCTCTTGGAAAACAAACAAAACGTAATGAGGTTACAATATACTCGTAGGTGTAGTTTTTTGTATGTCATCAAATCTGTATATAATAAATTACGTAATACAGATTTTATGGTGTAAAATAAAAAGTTTATCCCTTGACAAAGCTTTTTTTCCATCTTACAATAACATCCAGTTTACTAGAATTCACAAATTTGCTCATTCATAACCCCGAGTAACGCCGGAGACGACAGCAAGTAATGCATACATTCGCAAACGAATGGTATACAGCCAGCAGCGTTAGTTCGAGAAAGGCGTTGCATTCGCTAGAGTGAACGGTGAATATACGGAGTTGTTTGAAATTCGAAGGGTGTTAGGCAAGGCTATGTAATGTCACCATGGTTATTTAACCTACACTTGGATAATTTTAAACTTTAATTGAAAGATGTAGACCTAGGCCCGGACTTATTTAATGATGAATGTAAGTAAATTTAAATTCATGGTACTTGAAAGATAAAAGGCTGATAAAGGCATTTAAAGAAGGGTAAGGGCAGGAAACTCCATAAATGGAGGACTGAACGTGCTAGTCGATAGTAAAAAGTTGTCTAGAGTAGTAAGGGTAGCAGACCACAATGGAATTCTGATACCAACCCTGATGTATGGCAGAGAGGCATGAAACTGATAGAGAATGGATTAACGGAGACAGAATTTCTGATATTCATAAAACAGTTTCCAAGTTACTGAATTATAACTTTACTAGCTTTACTATCACTAGGGACGGAGGTCCGTAATGTATATTAAAAATATTACGAAAAACAGCATATTGTCTTATTTATTAAGAGTTAATGGATATTTATATGTCTCCGTTCATGATAGAGAAGATGTTTCTAGCTGAAAATAGGTACGTTGACTTCTGGACAGCAAAATTCTAACTTTTTTCGATAGTTTTTGCTGTTCAGACAAACAGGTTTTAACTTTTTTAAGATATTTTTTACAAAAAACCGATTTTTTCTGACATACTCGCATGTTTGTTTTTGGTAAACTCTGGATATGAAAGGCTGCTAGAACCATTTGTCGACTATTTCTTCACCTTGAAATTGCTGGATTTTTTCGCGCCACGAATCTAAAAACTGCCAGATGTTGGAAGTCGGTCATAAATCGGAAAATAATTTTATATTACCAAGTTAAGGCATTATTTGTATTGAGAACTATTCAATTACAGCCAAAGCACTGCATTAATCTAACCTACTGAAATATACGAAAATCTTAAGTCGACGGTCATAAAATTCTTCACGTATTTTATGATTAATTTTTGGAATAATAATTATTATATTTACAGAATATAAAACAGTGTACTTATTTGATTATGCCCGATAAAGGCAATATTACTTTCAAATTCACAAGACCAGCCGCTTTTTCCGGTAAATGAGGGTATATCAACAAAATCCCATCAAATCTTCACTAAAAAAAGCTTAAAGCGATGTGACAAGAATTTCAATATAAAAAATGTGTATATTTCTCATTAAAATTTGATAATTTTTCGTGATAGGATTCCGTGGATTACCAACCCCTTCCTCTTGTTAAAGACGGCAATTAACGGCAGACATCTTGTCAAATAATCCATTTGAAATTCTTTGGGCATTCCTAGTCAAAGTTAAAATAATTTTCAATTACTGATTTGAAAAGTTTACGACATCTCAAAGTTCACAACTTCGAATGCCGATTAATTTTTGTATTTAACTTTATTAGACAAATAAAGACGAAAAAGCAAATAAAAGTAATAAGACAGATTGTGAGATAGAAATCTGCACGGCATTTACAGAGATTAAGAAAACTTTTGTTATTGAAAGTTTTAAATTCGTTTGAAATGTAAATACAAAAAAACAAGAGCGAGGCACCGATCTGAACCGTTAATATCTATTCCCAACTTTTTAAACAATTTAGGTTTTTCTAGATGGGAAATAAATCAACGAATGTGTTTTGTGTGTATATTATTACTGTTGAAATATTATTTATAAATTGACATTTTAAATTTATTCGCCTTTCTATAGGAAGGTGCTCGTCTACTACACCCTCGTGTTCGCCCCCCCCCCCTTTCCCCCACGTTTAGTCTCAGTATATCATGAGCCAGGATGCAGTGTGTTCATTTTCCATCGCACCGAATAACATTTCTTGATTAAGATCACAAGTAACAAAGAACTGAAATCGTCAATAGCTCAATTATCAATGATGTATAGATGTAGATAATGCGGAGACCACATCGAAGCACGCTCCAGTTAACTTACTATTATTATATGTATTTAATATCATTTTTTCTTTTTGTGATCATGGTATATGGCAGATTGGGTCTTGCACCAACCACCCAATTATGCTGTTATATATTTTTTAAATAAATCGAAATAAATAGGTGCTTCCATAGTGAGTGAATTTAAAACCAAAATCCTGATAATTTTACTGCCTTTTATAACGTACGGCTTCTGAACAATATATTTGCACCCTTTCGATATGTTCATTTTATATATTTTAAATGGTGTCAGTGATCTTTCAAGGGTCATCGCTATCGGGACGTCATTGATTTATGCGAAAATTTAATTAAACCAGCGAACAAGTCCCGGCAAATTTAATATTTCTGCAGAGAAAAGGCGCATAAAAAGTAATAAAATCTTTCTTTATTACCGCTATCGGCTAGAAGCTCGCGGTGATATGCGGTCTGGGACCACGAGGCCGCAATAAATTACCCACAGGTATAAGGAAATTCTCATTTGGATACAACCCAACGACCTCAACATCATTTTTTAGCAAATGTCTCTCTGAACTGTGGGGCAGAATACATTATGTCTTCTAGCCTGATTGGCGATGAAATTCCGGGTTGAGAATATGAAATAGTGAAGTGACCGTTAATCACGTAACTCATAAATGAACGTTGGAAAAACCACTAAACTTGGGAAAAATCTGTTCAAGAAACGCATCGATTCGGGATGGCGGACTCTCATACGGGTGAATGTGAGTGTATAGTGTTTCCTCGAACAAAGTGCAAATAAATTCAACAAAATATATTGTTTTAATTTAATAAATTCATTTATCCACGCAGGGCCTCGAGCCCGTGACATTTAGGTCCGGAGACAAAAAGCTAACCGCTCCACCACGGGTTGTCAATTTAAATTATACCAACAAATCAAAGTTCTGTAACAAAGAACTAGGAAGGCACTCTCTTGTATCGGTTTTCGATCATTCTTAGAAGAACGTTCAAAAGATTCATCACCATTTCCTGAATAAAAAGTGTTTTATCCAATGCTGGGTTATGTCAGCAAACGTGTACTCGAACGAACCATCTAAATGATTAAAATGATATATTTCAATCGCTTAAGCCAGAAACAATTCACATCGTAGATTTACGGAAATAAATATCGGCTTAAATCTAAATGTTGAATTAAAAGGAGAAACACAACGACCATTAAGGGGGTTTAATAATTAAATTTAACAAACAGAGATATTGAAGCCGTGTTTCCTTAATCTAGTGGAATTAATAAAACAATTCAGAATAGTTTACCTTTGCTACCAGGGTGGCTGGTTGTGGAGAAGGAACCGAACCTGCCTAACAACAGTGTCGACAATAAGTAATTCCAGAGACTGAGACGTATACAAAGCACTCGCAATGGCCTCCCGAGAAAACCTATTTTTCATTTAAATCACGACAATTTATTCAATTTTCTAAATTACACCGGGACAAGTTTGTAAGGCCTAAAAAGATGGCTACTATATTTTTCTACGACTTTCATCTCTACTCGTGAAGGGGGAGAAAATATTATTTTGCTCGGTTTTTTTAAAAGCTTCGCTAATGGGATCACTAAAAGCGTGTCTGTTTTGTCTTAAACTTACTCCAAAAGTTCATTTAAAGTAATGGGTATTAAAAGGGTTGTAAAGTACTTTTAAAATGTAAAGTAAATACGTGCAATACTTTTAAGAAAATATGCAACAATGGAGCGATGTAAGTATTTGAAATGATAATTAATTTTTTCCATCGGTAAATGAAATTTTAATTCAACTTTTACAATAAATTAAACATAAAATCATTTAAATTAGAATTAACTTTAAAATTTTTATGCTTATTATTTTTATATTAATTATTGCAATAATATCAATAATCTTCAACGTAAATTTGAAACAAACAAAAATAACGGTTGCGGCGGAGACTCGAACTCGGAACCTCTACTCTATCCGGGAGTAACGCTTCTGCCAATTGAGCCACCGAGACCTTACATGAAACCGGCATTTTTTAATCGATCTCATTTTTCATTTGAAAATTATTTATATCATTGTTTCAATTTTTTTTTTACGATTTGGCTGCCATCTTTGTATGGTATACAAAACTCTACCCGAGCACATATTATATACCTAAATGAAAATTGGGAAAAAAAATTATGAATTTCAAATGAAGAATAAGATCGATTAAAAATGCCGGTTTCATGTAAGGTCTCGGTGGCTCAATTGGCAGAAGCGTTACTCCGGGATAGAGTAGAGGCTTCCAAGTTCGACCCTCGGTCGCGATCGTTTTTTTTTCTTTATCATATTTACGTTGAAGATTATTGATATTATTTCATTAATAAATATAAAATCTTTTGATTAGATCATAATTAAATTCAAAGTGGTTCATTACCTCGGATGCTAATACCTTAAAGGATACTCGATTGGAATTCAATTTATTATTTAATAGTTAACTTATCAAAGTAGCTGGGAAAGTAGACGATTTTTTAACCTTTTTTTACATTTTTAAGCCAGTATAATAATTGGACTATTCAAATATTAAACTAAAATCAATCAATCATATCATGAATAAAACGTCATAATATATATAATGGTAGTGAGCTATGAGGCTTAGAAATATTAATTTGACTGTCGACGAATAAGACAAGACGCCAAATGATTGGTTATATATTTTGAAAACATATCTCGAAAAAAGGACTGAAACTCGGAAGTAACTAGGCTACGCGTTAATAATAAAATGTTATGCCCTACCAGTGTTGAGCGATAATACGTCGACCGTTTCAATTTTCGGATAAAAAGAATTTGGAAAGTCGCAACATTACAGGCTACGCCGATATTACGTTGAGGATTGTATGAAATTTTAAAAAATACATATTTAATGAAAATGAAATAATTACTTTATATAAGACCACAGATTTTATTTTATTTTTTTATGACCGACTGGTTTAGCCTAAACATCATCTGAGTACTAAATTAAACTAAATAAAAAATACAAATTTTGTTTTATATACATAAAGAGGAATAATACAATATAAAATAAAATAAGAGAATAGTGAGAAAATAATATTTAAATTATAACAATGAAACAGAGAGAAAGTGGCAGATAATATGTAATGAAAGAGGCAAAACGTCAACTAAGAAGTGATTAATGAATGATGATTTTTTTATGAGTTTACGGGAAATATACCTAATATTGTATGGTGTTTAGGCTTAGCAAAACCTGTCGGTCATAAATTTTTTTATTAAATCGGTGGTCTTATATAAAGTTATTATTTCATTTTCATTAAATATGTCAAACCACAAAGTGATTGCTTTCTACGAAAATATATGTATATTCTATTGTTTCTGTAGCATTTGTTTTGGATACAAATTTTGAAAAATCGTTTGCGGCATACGATAACCCGACTTTTCTTCCTTGGGAATCTCCGACATCTTCTACTATTTACTTTATTCTAGATTTTTATGCTGACACTAATTTAATTGATCAACTTAACAAGTACATTCTGTAAGTAACTAAACAGTAACTAGTATATTCTGTTTTTTTGTCAGCTATAAAGCTTCATCGGGAGGTATTATGTCACTTTGTGTATTGGGTTTAGTTTAACTGCATGACCTTAGGACATAGCAACATGTATTTAAGGCGGAGCAGAACGTAAACTACGCCGCACTGGGTGACTCGCGAAATTAACGACACAAAGTGCTTAACGTCAGGTGTGTCTTAATAGTATAATACATAAGGGGAATAATTAATTACTGACTGAATAGCACCTATAAGTTTACGACGTAGCGGATGACTTCAAAGGTGAAAATCAATACATTCTCACTCACGTTTACATTGAACGTACAATAACAATGTAATTGTTTCATTGATTTTGTCGAACATTATAATGAACAACAGTAAATTTGCCACACAGATTTATTCTTATATTACTAAAGGCTTTAACTCCGACTAAACAACAGTATCATGGAATTGAGAAAATTTATTGATTCAGCGATTATTAATTTAACCCTAGGCACATCCCAAGCGTGTATTCAAGAGTTGACAGGATATAGGATTGCTGGCTAGTAATAAATGCAATTATATTTAACCAAAATAAAATTATATTTGATTTACATCTACATAAAAAATTATCTTTCTTCTCTTCTCTTTTAAAAGAAAGACAAATATTTTCGGTTTACGAATAACCTGATGATATTTAAAAAAAAACTCTAAATGCCATCATAAGAAGCGGAAGATGTTGCTTGTGCAATGATGGAGGTCTTAGCCAGCAAAGGAATTAACCCCCCGACGCCCGGGTGGGAATCCGACGCGTTTTTTCACTCGGCCACCGACCGTTTAAATGACTACTTTTTCTCTCTTCGCAACGGAAGTATCCTTTGAATCTTTAATCCTACTGGCGCACAATCCATGCTGATTCTCATAAATAAATATATATGTATAAGTTAGTCTTGTCAACTGGAATTTACAAAATAAATAAAATACCTACATCTTGTTTAAAAAATTCAGTGTCATATATATATATGTGTTATACAGAAAAGTGACTATTGAATGTACAGAATATATTTTAACCGCTTAATAGCCAAGTTGACAAATGCGTCAGGTTCCCACCCAGGCCATTTAGGCGTCGTGGGTTCAATCGAAACCACCTCAAGGGTTGAGGTGGTTTTGATTCAATTGCTATGCTTACTAAGTCCTCCATCATTGCCCAAGCAACATTTTTCGCTTATTATGATGGTAGTAAAAGCTTTTTCACGTAGTAGCAGGTTATTTGTAACCCTGGAATGTTAGTCTTTCTTTTATTTAATAAAATTTAAAAAAATATTTAATATCTAATATCCATCTCGATTTTGCTTCAAGACCAAATAATAATGCCCGCTGGATTCCATAATCTGAAATCTAAAATCAGTTTAACAATGTTTACTCTTTGTCGTATTAGATACTTATGTATTTGGGTGTCTTTAATTGAAGATAAAAAAAATAATACATATATGAAGTCTAATATATCTCAAGCATGATCAATAAATTGGTGTGACAGCACGCTACTGTAAAATCGTATTACTTACTGAGTTTTTCACTTTACGAATTATTCAAATCGAACAAAGAATTTAAAAGAATGTGATAAAAGTTAGTTGGATCCGAGACACAGTGACCCTTTACAGAATGAAGTCGGAATTTCAATAGGTCCGCAGCGTCGCATTTCTTCCCGGTATCCTCTGAATAACATGCAAATGGAGCTAAGACAGCTCGTAGTTCCAGAAATCCAATAAAATCTAAAGAAATTCCGATACCAGCTACATTATCCGGCGTTCCTCTCGCCTCCCAGGGACAGGGGGTGGTTCCCGAGGTACATCATTAGTTGGGACGAAATCCCCGAAGGAAACTTTAGCGATTCCAAGCCTTCGCAAACATTGGGCATTGCTTTTCTTTTTGTTTCTTTTATGGGTGATCGAGTATCTTACTTCTTATATACGTACCGTAAAAGGAAGGTACTTTGAAAAATCTTTAAAAAATAACTTATAAGGTAGAATTTTAACGGGCGAAAATCAGAGGTTTAAAAAAAGCAATACATTATATTCTTCTAAATCTATTGTACAGAAGAATGGCTAACGGATATCTGAAAAAAATATAGGTAAAATAGCTCGATCATTACTAAGCCAAATAAAAAATATGTGCTTAATTATCAAAATATTGACTTGAAATGAAAAAATCATAAAAAATAGATCATACATTCTCTTAATAATATATCGTCGCTGGAAAAGCAAAAGGGCGTAAGCGACGATTTGGTCAAAAATGAGTTAAATATGCAGTTTCGATCAGTTTTTTTTTCTACATCGAATGCTGTGACTCTCGTATGATTCTGAAAACTTTTGTGACCCTTCAGTCATCTCAAATATATTCACCATTAGGAAGAAAGCCAGACTCAAGGGAGACAAGTTTGGGACTTTTTTCAGTTTTTGTCGCTTCAGGTAACTCAGTGAGAGCATTGAGTTACCTGAGTAAACTTTTTTTTCAATCCAACCAGGTTTTGACGGCCTCCATGGTCGAGTGGTAAGACGCTCGACTACGAATCCAAAGGTCGCGGGTTCAAACCCGGCGTGCGCCAATAACTTTTATTTAATTTAATATGTGTCATAACACATTTAATTCATATAAAAAATAATAACAAGTATATTTGCGGCACGTTCCAGAGTGTTAGATACTCTAAGTATCGCCCTGGTGAAAGACCACCATTCAGAATTGAAACGTTGCTTGAAATGGCTTAAGCCGTGTTTGGTGACCAGATCTGAATAGCCAGGTACTTCCCAACCTTCCTCTTCCCGATCTCCTTCCCCTCCCCACTACCATATGGATGTCATAGTCTCACTGGCTCTAGACGGTTGAGAGCAGTTGAGATTCTTGTGCGATATTCATGTAAACAAAAAAAACTAAAAGTGCTTTAGTGTAAACTTCCCAAAATGGCGCTTCAGCCCTTTTGCCTTTCCGACGACGATATGACGACTACGACGTTACGTCCAGTTTATGGCTAATTTAAAAACAAATCTATTTCTTAGAAGAAAAACGTGTTGATCTCATTGGCCCTCCCGTTCCGAAGGAGGGTTCTAATGACTTCCCGAACGGAAGTTTTGTGCGATATCTTAGATTAAAATTACTGAAATATTTATGAATATACTTTTCTCTAAGTATTACCCAAATTAAATTATCTGAGATTATTTCGTCAAAATGGTTTGATAAGCAAGATCAAATATGGTGACTACGTTATCCCTCTTTCGGATCGTACGTTTGATTTTTACTTTCAGGTACGGAAAGGTAAATGCAGCCTATGTTATTGCATTGTTTTTGAAAATTTAAGAAAATTAAAATAAGTGCAAGTAGTAATTTGCTACGGATATTTAAAAAAAACGATAATTCTTAGTGTACAGAATAATTTCGAGGTGATTTTCCGTAAAGATCAATCCAAAAAATTCATCTTTCATTAAACTTCGTAAGCGGACCATTTTTAACATTTTTATTCTAAAAAAAAATAATCCAGAATATTAAAAAATTATCAAAATCACGGTTTAATTTTAACAAACTTTAAACATGAAGCAATAGTAGATACCAGTCGTATATATCAGCAGAAAAAAATTCTATAAACGATGTGTTATTTTAAAAGCACAAGAAAAATGTAATTAACTTTTAAAAATGGTACACTAAGCAATCTCCTAGGAAAACAAAGTAACCCCATTTTTCACACGTTCACAATACATGGTAAATATGTTTTTTATGGTGTCAAATTCGTAATGATTTTTAATTCCTAGAAAATATCACCCCTTTGTATTATTTTTTATTGATTTTACAGTTCTGTTATAAATCCCTTCAAACGAAATGACAAACGGTTGACGGCACAAAATATATTATTGATGCGATAGAGTTTAGAGATGTAAAAACGTGTAGATTGATGCACTTACAAATACCGTTTTCTTTTATCTTAGCCCTGCTTAAATATTGAAAGACGTGTTGTGTGGTTGAGTAAAAGTAAATAAAACAAATAAAAAAAATCCCACGTCTCGACGCGAGCTTTCCGTTTGAAATATATACTTGAGGCCATCTTTGTTCAAATTGTATTCTAACCTCTGAGGCCATCGGAATGCTAGGGGCTTATGGAACTTCAAAGAAATGCGCAAGCCGACGTTCAGCTAACTGAAATTGAAAAAATACACGGTTCGATGGACTGTTCCTGTTCGGTTTAAAATACTAGATTTCGAACATTAGAATAGAAGAATGCCATAGTAATAAGAGATCCATTTAGGCAAAAAATAGATTTTATTTAAACAATAACTTTGTAAGAGACCACAGATTAAATTTTAATTTTTCTAAATGACCGGTTTCGCTTAGCCTACGCAACATCAGGGTACAAAATTAAACTTAACAAAAAATACATAGTGTGCGGTTATAAATACATACAGAGGGAGAACCCAAGAAAAGAATAGTGAGAAAACAATAGAATGACATTTAAATTATAACAAAAGAACGGAGAGAAAGAGACAGATAATATGAATTGAAAGAGGCAAAACGACAACTGAGAAGATGATTAAGAAATAATGAGAGTTTACGGGAAGTATATCTAATATTGGACTACTGGACAAATTTAACTGATTGTTGAGAATATAATTATTAATTTTAGTGGCTTTCTTTATTTCTAGTGCTTTAAAATTATTTAGTCAATTGCCATGACCATATTTCTGAACAATATGAGCACCGGTACTTTTATTGAAGGTATGATCTTTTTCAATAAGATGATTGGCGAATTCTGAACCGTGGTTATTTAAACATCTAAGATGTACTTTGATTCTAACATTGACTTACGGGTTTTTTTTATCTATACAAAATGCAGAACAATTACTACAATCCATTTTATAAATCCTTATGATGTTTAGGCTAAGCGAAACTGATCGGTCATAAAAATAATAATAAAATCTGTGGTTATGTACAAAGCTATTATTTCATACCATTGAAATTTATGTCTAAAGGGCAGAAAGTGTAACAACAATACTTGAAAATGTACAAAAAGTTTAAAATTTTAAACATTCATATATCAAACAGAAAAACATACTATTAACATGTAATAATTATTTTATATGGGGTGTCTATTAATTGTTTTAAAATAATGCAATATCTGATTAAAACGACAAATTAACGAAAATCAAACGGTCATGCGAAACTCATAAAGTTACTTGTGTACGAGTGCTTTCTTTAAAATCACATAGTTAAGCTTAGAGAAAAAAATAAATTATATTTCAATATGTGAGTTTTTAATAAGTAAATGATAAACTTCAATGGATTAATAACTAAAATAAAATTAATTTACTACATAAATGATGTTTCAATAAAATCAGTTATTTGCCAAGTTGAAACATGTGAAGGCATTTTCTTTTATAAAAGCTCAACACTCCCAAACGAGGTCTTCAAAGGTGAAGTCTGTTCCTATGACAATATATGGTACTGAAAGTGATTCGTCTCATCTCTGCAACAGTATTTTATTTTAAAACGCTTATTTTAAGGGGCTTTTAGATAACTAAATCTAATTTAATTAAACCACGCTTTTTGGTTGTCCTCACTAATCTTTATTTCATTTATTGGGAAACGGTTTATACTAGATAAAACAGGTAACGCCTATTGAGTGTTTAAAGCTCATTGAAACTGTGTGTGCCTCTTTTAATTTCACTCCAATCAGGTCAGCAAATGAGGCACGTGAAAGCATTTAATCCTCTGAGTAGGACTTTGTTGCTGACTACGATTTAAAAAAATGCCGCCTTTTTCAACCTAGAATTTCAAAGCCAACGCAACTCTTTTCAGAGTTAAGTTTTTTTTGTACAACTGACCCCACGGCAAGAACCTGTTGACTAACATTTTTGTCAAAAACAAGTTAGTATTCTCACTAAACTAATTCTCATACGCTCTATCAAATGAACACACTTTCAGATCATGAAAATGGCACGAGCATGGAAAATCAAAGAGTTGAACATGTTAAGTGCAAATTTTGTTAAGACTAAATAATTTTTTTTATGGCAAGAACATATTAACATTAAAATGTTAAATTACATATTAAATTAAATGTGTTGGCTATACTATTCATAAAAAAAAGTTAGTGGATTTTTGGTGGTACACACTTTTTCTAACAAAACGCAAAAGACTGAATATCTCAGAATGACTCGACAGTTAGTTAATAGGTTCTTGCCGTAGGGTCTTTTCAACTGTCAAAATGACACGGCGCCATGTGTTTTGATTGTTCAACGAGAATGGTATTTTTCTTTCTCGGTGAAATCTACTGAGATACAATATAAAATAAGAATTTTAGTTTGAGAGAAATAAATCAATTATAGGTAAGGTATTTTGAAATCAACATGTTGAAGAAATCAAATTCTATGTGAAACCGGATAGTAACTCTGGTATTTTGTAAATATACGTTTTATAAAGAAATATATGTAAAAAGAATATCAGATTATTAGCTATATGTTCCGTTATTTTGGCTTTTTCAAAGATAAAATATATTTACTACATGGCAATGTCTGAAAAAAATAAACCGAAGAGATAAGACATAACTGTATCCTTACTCCGTACAACGCCGTAACACGTCTTGGTTTGTACTCGCACCCGCATATCCGAGGCGTGTTACAGTCGCGATGGCATGTTCCAGAATGGCGCCCGGCTCTGCTCGGAAGATATTAAACGACCACCGCACCCGTGCCCGTGGTGTCCTACGAAGACATTTACTCCAAGATGGAAATTTAACACACATTTAATACAAGACACGGCGGCAGATTGTGCCCGAGCTCTGTCGGAAAATGGTCGGGAAATACACTTCGGAATATTAAAATCGTTTCACAGTGAGTATTTGACTAGAATGATAACATTCGATTTGTTGTCATGTTATACATAGGAACAACGGAGATCCTTGTATCTGAATTTGTATGGAAACAGAAATCCTTAAATGTTTTCTTGTTGGAAATCTTAAATAATAATTATGTCAAGTAAAAATGTTACAAGGAAGCATAAAATTTTACACAAAGACGCTGGTTTAATTATTTAAAAAAAAATATAGTGTAGTTAATATATACCTATTTTAAAAACTCGACAAATATGTACGTTTGTTTTTACTGCTAGATTACGAAAATTTGAAGTGGAAGAAATATGTATGCCCTAAACTATTTTTAAAAAACATGTATATGGGACAATGATGCGAAACCGTGCAGATAAATAATTTTCGGACACTCTTCATTTTTAGTTGACGATCGACTAAAGTCTCTTTTTGCTAGCGTGTCTAAAACTAACTAACTAACCATCACGCCGTTTCCCCGCAGGGGTAGGCAGAGAGGACGGACCGCCATACAACTCTGTCTTAGCACACACTTCTTGCTTCATTTACATTCATACATCGTTTCATACATACTCTTCTGTTATTCTGACTCTTCACATGACCCGATTCAAGTATTTGATTTACTTGATCGTACCATGTCTTTCTCGGGCGTTCTGGACTTCTTCTTCCATTCACTTTCGCATCATATATTCTTTTCACACTCCTTTCTTCGTTCATTCGCTATACATGCCCAAACCGTCTAAGCGTCCCTTTCTTGATCCTATCCATTACGCTCATATCAGCCTTGCATTCTTTCCGGATATCCACATTTGTAATACGGTCGTACAAGGTTTTACCGCACATCCGTCTCAAAGATCTCATTTCCACAGCATTCAGTCTACTTTCATCCTTCCTCTGCCAGTTCCATGCCTCACTGCCATACATCAGGGTTGGTATAAGCACTCCATTGTGGACTGCTAGCTTCGCTTCTTTGGACAATTTCTTATTTACCCCAACAGCGTTCAGTCCTCCATTAATGGAGTTTCCTGCATTCACCCTTCTTTCAATATCCTTATCAGCCTTTCCGTCTCTTGTAAACATACTTCCTAAATACACAAACTCATCCACTTGCTCCAAGTATTTATCATTCACAACTATATTGCACGCTGTTCTCGTACTCTCTCTTTCAAACACCATCACTTACATTCATCATCAACTCATTTTGCATACAAACTTGGTTCATCCTAGACACGAGAAACTGTAGATCTTCCATATTGTCAGCAATCAGCACCGCATCGTCCTAGTGTCACAAATTAGCGTGTCTAGTGTCACAAATTAGCAGAGACAGTGATGAAACTTTCTCTTAGAAGTGAAAATGTTGAGCATTCTGGTGATATTATTACTATTTATGTAAGTAGGTATTAAATTAGAAACATGATTAAGAAAATAATGGAGAGGGGAAATTCACGATAATCAGATAGTTTTAGAATCAAAAAGTGTTTTTTTTAAAGTTATTTACTTTCACTTAGCCCACTTTTTATGAAAAATTGTCACATGTATGCATGAAAACCAAAAAATAATACCAAAATTTCAATGTTAATACATATAAGTCTACAGAAGTACTGCTTCGTGAGGTAGTTAGATTTTTTATCGTAGGAAATCATATTTTTAAACTTCAGTCAAATTGACTCGACAAATTTGTGGACTAAGTATTAAAAATAAAATACATTTTTCATGTCGAACCACAAAGTGATTTCTTTCTACAAAAATATAAAAACACATTTTCATAGAATCTTACCATTCCATATGCATCAAATAGGTATGTAAAGAAATGTGAGCGGATAATAAGTAAGTCTTTAAAATTAGATATTTAAAATATTTAGTATAAGATTTTACAATGTGACATTACGTTTAATGGACCCTTTTAAGTAAACTATAAAATGGACATATTTAAGGAAGTCATTCTGTCATATTATTATTCTTTCCATTTCAATTTTTACTATCGGTTATTCCGTACATTCTTTATTTATTACATATTAAATTATTCTGTAGTTCCCTTCGGAAAAATTCAAAGCCAATTCAATAAATCTTTCATAATCTCCTTTGAATAAAGCGGTCGTTAATATTACATTCAGAGTGCAACCTTTTGCCCATTCCCATTTTCCAGTTAGTACATGCACAATGCACAATATAAACAGGCGGTAACTTGAAACGAGGGGAGTAAAATGGGCTCATCTTTATTCGTCTTGTGTTTATTCAAACCTCCTACCCCTCTTTTAAGAGAAGGCTCATTTCCATTTTTATGGTTGCACTCGTTTGGCGGAAGATGTCGGGAGGTTACCACGAGACAGGAGATCAGAAAATGTATAGAAGAACAGTGATCTGCTACGACGACGGCATATTATAGCCGGTTTCGAAAATAAATTACGCGGTAGATGAAGAATTTTTCCGAAATAACCTTCCAAGAAAAGTCTAGGGGTTATGCAGCAGACGAAAACATGTACGAGATATTTACATATTTTGGACATTGATAGTGGATTTGGGTACCTTCCCGTTTGTATTGTGTTTTTTTTTTGTTGAGTCAGAAGTTTATTATTTAACAATAACGTCAGGTAAAATATTCCAAACTAAATTTTCTGCTATTTTGTCAAGCCGAAAACTAAAATATAAAAATAAAAGAAATCCGGTAATATTTAGTTTTCGTGAATTAAATATCTTAAAATTCACATAGACAAAATCTTAAACATTTTTTTTTTGTTTTGTTTGTAAGGAGTCATATTCTAATGAATTCTAACTACTTAATAAATTCCGTATCGCTCGGTTTAATACTTAGTGATAAAAAAAAAACCTGCCTCTGTAAGTAAAACTGGTAATAATCGTGGGATAAAAGTCGAATTTCATTCGTTGAAAATTTTACGAATATTGATTATGTTCAAATTTATATTGTTTTATTTGAGTAATTCTTGGAAGTTTGTATTAAATTTACTAGCTATAATATCCCTTATGATGCAGGGAGTTATTTGTTTAACGAATGGGTACACTTGGATTTAATATGTAATGAATCGCAGTGGGTTTAAGGGTAAACACGATGGGTGTTGGCCATCAATCTTGGAGGTATACGGACCCATTTGAAATGCTTTTAAGACCGGGGGTTGGGGCCTAAAAGATGGGGATAAGTATGGGCGTGCCTTCTATATAATCAGGTAAGCACTGCCTTTCCTACCTTACTCGCACGAAAATATTAATATATATATATATATAATTCAACAAACTTAACAAATGTTTCCAAAGAATTATTCTATTACTATGCGTAAATTACCAACAACGAATAGCAGGGCCGCGTACTACAATAACTTTTTCAAATCAGGAACTAAAGATGCCTCTTTTTTACATATGGAAATGTTGACTTTATTTCAAATTCACTTCAAGGGACAACACGTTTGTACTAATGTCAAAAATTTGTCTTTTGGCAAATATTAAATTTTGTTTTCAAACTGTGAAAGTGTGCGAGGTTTTTTCAAATTATTTATCATTTAGACTTGCGTGATCAAATAATACACTGTATTTTGCCATTGCCTTCCTCGATTAGAAACTGTATACACGCCACTGGAGATAAGACCTAAGAGTTGGGATAGAGGATGAAATGTGAGGTTTTGGGAGTTATTGGCATTAAGTAGGTAGAGTGGCCCAATCTCAGACCTTGGAGGTAAAATTTGTAAAAAAAGTTTGTAAAAGTGTTTATATGAATAACAAATATTTTTTAGTATTAACCTAATATTAAAATGTTGGTATTTGCAACCGAAACAAAATGGACGATATTGAAAACCCACAATTTGATTGTTCTGTAAACAATTGCCTCGAAAACAACACAACCTTTTTATAATTTTACAACCTTCTTTGGAAAAATCAACTGAATACATTATAAATGTTACTCAAGAACAAACTTAATAAGGTTATATGGAGTGCGTATTATAATATTATTTTCTAGGAATTTATTTTATTACGAATATTGGGATAATTGATGAGAGCATGAAAAACTTTTTTACGTCATTAATAAATGTTAAAAAACGATAACCAGATACAGCGATGATAAACCCTTATATTGGCAACGTAAAAAATACAATTTAAGTATAAAGATAAGATAATAAGCTACAATATTTCTTCAAACTGACCACAGGTGTCAGCAGTTGACAGGACGATAAGGAAGAGATTTTCTAAAGTGTTGTCTTACTAAAAATGTTAAAATATTTGTTAAAAAAAAAAGATAATAAAGCAGGTGTAACATATGTGTTACACTTCGAAAATAAAGGTTAAAATACACTGTCTGGTGTGAGAATCAGTGCTTAGTAGATTGAGGAAACATTTTGAACGGATTTCAGTTCTGTTAACATAGCTTCCAACTTGTTGTAAAAACATGTACACTCGTCTAAGTCTGAAGCCTCTTAAAGCAACACATAATTACTCGCTTAGCACGTTTTCCAACAGATTATAACAATCAACAAATAAGTAGGGAATTATTTTTAGTTTAAGTGTGTGTTGGTGCCGTCAATCTGGGGGTCATTTCTGATTTTTGGATTTGATAAACTTTAGCGGTCTACCTCACCCCTACGCCTGGAAGAAGAAATTAGGTGAAGTTAGTTAAATATAAAGTCCTCTGTAGAGATATGGTCCAGACTTTTGACTGGAGTCAAGCGATTTCGGCTTCTATTCCTGTAGTAGATGGTTAGTTTATTTGTAAACTCCTTGGCTCAATGCACAGTGGTGGCGTAAATAGTGGCATAACCATTATTTTAAAGTATTGCTTTTTTTTGTTTTATAAAATGAAGAGTTTGAATAAATTGTGAAATATTAAGTTTGCCTTTATTGTAAAGTGGAAGATACACTCAATTTAACTATAAGGTGCGTACACATCATTCAACATAAACAAAAAAGCAGGTTACATTAAATAGCTTCAACTACGTTTTGTGACTAAATCTGAATAGCAAAGTACTTCCCAGCATTACTCTTCGAACACATAACATAACAAAAATTGGGATGCCATAGATCCACTAGCGTTAGAAAGATAAAACGCATTGATATCACACAAAAAGTCCGTCAAAATCGTAACACGAGTATCAGCGCATATTGTTTTTAGAGTTTGTGAAATCAATTTAATTTATTTTTGCTCGTGGCCTGATACGAACTCGCAACCTCCAGACTGAAATTCGAGTTATGTCACGGCGGTTCCACATAAAATTCTGTGCGGTTGTTTGTTAAGAGTGATGAAACGTAGAAAAAAATCTCTACTATTTGTACGGAACATTGATAAATATATTGTATTATACATTTTGGTAACCATCTAGAATTTTTTTTTATAAAATTTCATTTTTCAATAATCTCCCAACAATCGCGTCCAATATCGCACTGGGCGGAAACACGGAGCTTTAATAACCCCGTGGGAACGGCTCTGCGGCCGTATATTCCCGCCGAGCCTCCTTTGAGCCGACGTTTCAAAGGCTGTTTGCTCGCGGATCTGGGGGTACCTCTCACAATCGGAGTGCCAGGCCTCAGGGCACGGACCTCTGAGATAATGCCGGTTAAAATATGCAAGAATCCATACACCCACCTTACTTCTATCAAAAATAAAACTCTTTTTTGTGTTACTTTCATGTTAATCACTAGAGAAGCCATCCAATAGCACACAAGTAAAACAAATTGAAATGAATGTCATTGTTTTTTTTTTGTATATTAGAGACTGTATTCATTTACAATACCTATGAACAGTTACCATATTATTTACAAAACCATACATGCATTATAGAATAGATTTTTTTAAGGTCAAGTATATCATTTTTTAGGTTTATATTGAATATGTCGATTTTCTTAATGAACACGCAAGAAAAATATATTGACAAATAAAATAATTTGGAAAAGCTCAAAATAACGTATTACCACTCCCGGCCTAAACAGAGGTTCTAATTTAACCCCGAGCGAGAGTTTTGATATTTTGTTATTGGAGTTGAATTCATTTAAATACGGAAATAAACCGAGAAGCAAAACACATATCAGAACTATAATACTGAGTTGAATTTACACCTTTTTCTCTATTTCTGTTCGAATTTGATATTTCCAAAGGAAAGCAATCAGGAGAAACAATGTGATTGAAAATAAGTATTTAAAATCTTTTCAGTTATACATATAGTTCTGAGAAAAAAAAATATTTTTTCGTTTATTAATTTGTTATCATTTTTGTTTCTTACACAATTTTTTTTCAGATCCGAAGACATGAAATTTAAAAAAAAAATTCTAGCTAAAAAAAAACATATCACCGATACAATTCTCAGCTTGCAATACCATTACCATCACGAGCTATTGGTCTACCTCGAAAATTGTACTGTCAAATATTTCACCTTCTAAAAGATGGTTAAACTCTTATCACAAGTAAAAATTATTATCGGTACCCAGCAGAAGCTAAAAACCGTGTTTAATTTTAAGAAAACTAATTATTGCAGTGTTCATTAAGTTAACAACATAATCAATCGTTCTAGTTAAATTGCTCTTTATAACAATTCATTGCCGCTTTCAATCTGGCTTCTTCGTTATACATCTTAGTAATTTTAAACGAAAAACAAATCTCGTACCATGCATCACTGGTTAAGCTGTAGTTACACAAGTAATTTGTCTTTAAAACGACTGAAAGCTACACTTAGTAATGGCCGTAAACTTTTATATAGGTCAGGAAGTACGTTTAGTAGGAAAAAAACACGGCTCCTTGTCACTATAAAGTAATTCGCGCCCCTTTTCATCCTTTCCATGAATAATAATAAATTACGAGGGTTTATTTTTTATTTTGAAACGTAAGGATATTATTTATTACCTACACCTTCTCAAGAATAATTTAAAACAATTGATTAAAACTTAGTTGTGTTATAAGTCGTACTAATGTACTTGTTTTTAACCTACCATATATTATAATTTTATGAAATGATGATCACTTGAGAACCAATGGAGGTGAGTCTTACCTGAAACAATAAAAAACAAATGTTATAATTTAAATATAAATAAATTTACCCATGAAAAATTAGATACCTATTTAAAACCTGACATATATTAAAATTGGCAAATTTTCGATTTACTGCTTTTCTAACATCCCGAAAATTTTTTACAGCCTGAGACTAAATAATATGTAAAAATTAATAAATAAAGGGTAATTAAAGCAGTAGTTTTAAGTATTTCGATTATTTTATGGTACTTTTAACCATTGTTTTTAAGCTTTGTTAAGCACCTTGGAGGTGATCTTTGATAAAAATGGCCCTATAAAAATTAGGTAAGTACCAAATATTCACTTGTATAGTGTGGTTTTATTACAAATCTACTCATAGTTACTACCCAGCTCGCAATCTTTTTTTTCCCTTTTTGAACATTTAAAAATCTCTTCATCTTCGACAGTTAAAATGATTTACAAGGCCCCATAAAGCTTATTAGAAATTACTTATCTAGATGTAAATAGTGGCGTTGATCTGTAAATTCAGGTAAAAAAAATCTACTATTTTTATAAGGCTAATGGCGAGAAAAAAAAAATCGTGGTCAACGATGTCTAAATTTTCCCAAAGCTTAAACTTTATATACTAACCACTTAAATAAATATTATGAAGATGCGTGCTTAATACTATTTATGTATCGTACGAAAACCTCGTTACTGCTAATAAGGCTTTCATCGGGCCATTAACATTCTCTTTTCAAATAACCCGGGTCCTTTATGACCCTCAATTAATTGGAAACCATACAAGAAAGCTTTGCTTGGTGGTGGTGGGGCCAGGGGCATAGTAAGGGGTGGGGGAGGGAGAGAACAGAAGGTATGAAGGCTGCTAATGGACGGGTATGCCCATACATTGATTCAGACGAATCGGATATTTTACAATGTCATTTGGGGCCAGGGTAATGGGCGATGATGCGACCAGGATTCTGTTGGCCGTCTGGTATAATGGTCGTTGAATAGACCGATCTTTGACTGTGTGTGGGCATTGATTATTTTACGATAGTATGTGAAAGGATTGTTTTCGCGTTCACGAATTACAAATTTATAGAATATTTTGAAACAGATAACTTAAATTTATGTAACAATTTAAAAAAAGGGTTTTCGCGGAAAATCTATTTTCAGGCAACAAAAAAAAATCTAATGAAAATAACTGACGTCTTGGTAGCAAATCTTTTTGAAGAAGAATTTTTAATCCATTGTAATTATTTTCAGTTTATAGATGTTTTGAATATATCGATTAAAGCATCTGTTCGATCCGAATCTGCGATGAAACACCGAATCTGTTTCCAGCTTCAGATGAATCGGGAAAATATTGGACTGCAAACGATAAACCATAATACTTGATGGAAGTGTCTAATTATGGATGTGGAACGAATTATGAAATTAAGGAATGAAAAATGGGAAACCATTGACTCACCGATGAAGCTTAAATTCTTGCTTGTGGATTTTTCAAAAATTCTCTCAGATTTCGATAATGAAAAAATCAATTAATGCTGGGCTTAATATTCTGTTCTCAGCCCATATAAAAATAAAACAATCCTTCTTAACAGAAAAGGAATTCATGTAAAAGTATTGCGCAATATATGGTTAAGTAAAAAATATTTGCTAAAATATGTAAAATATAACCCCGCCACCCTAATATAAATATATATTTTCATCGATTTCAAAGTTTTAATTTTTAATTTATTTTCTATTATTATGAACAATTTAGTCAACTAAATTAGGTAAATATTAAGAAGTTCATTTTGAGGTACTAAGCAATTACAAATTATAAATCAGAACATAGAAATCGATACAAATATTGATGATTTTTTTTTTGATTTTATGGATTCTTTCGTAATCCTCTGCTAACTAGCTGGGGCTCATACAAATACCCCTCATAATGTCTATCTAACTAGTACTGCGGCTCATTAGGCCGTATTACTATCACTATATCTGATGGTTGTATTTAATTGACTGAATTTAAGTTTACATTAGTGAGTTTTTAGGGAAAAGGTCTTTACTGGATAAAAACCCCTAAGTCATATATATTGATGTTAGGGTGACAGAGTTGCATTTCAGTATTTTTTACGATTTATAGCCTAAATCTTCGGTAAATCATATATTGGGCAATATTTTTACTTGTCTTTATTAAGAAGGGCTGTATTAACAGTTAATTATTAATTAAGGTATCGTAATTATACGATAACTTAATTTATAAAGCAAGAATTATAAATATTTAAATGGTTATTAGCGCTTTTTAATCGTGTTGGATTTGTCGTGGATGAGGTTTATACGCCAAACAAACTACGTGCAACCAACCAAATTAACGATACTAAAAAAAAACGGTCATAAAACATTAATCGTTTTTTCTCACTTTTTTAAAGGTCAGCTCTCAAGAATAACACGAAATGTAATTTTCTAGCATTTTAATGCAAGCTACAGATAAAAAGTTTCTAGTGAATACAGTTTTTTCACTGCAATCTTCTCATTTCTATGGAAAACATAATGATATTTGAGTAAAAGGTGCAGTTTTAAACCTAGCAAAGGCTTTTTTTACGTTTTACCTAAAATTCTAGCATGCATTTCACAAAAAAAATATTACTGTTCAAGAATTGTATTTAATAGAAACCATAGATATTTTTTTAACTAATCGCATAGAATTAAGAGATAAATCATTTGTAGTATTTCTTGCACTAGAAAGCCAAGAAGTATGTATTTTTTTGGTGCTGACCCTTAATGGTTCTTTGTATTTGCACGGACATTGAACGGATTTGTCTTTAGTTATAACACCTATAAAGTCGTTTTCAATGAAGCAGAAAATCTATGTATTCATCGTAGAGCAGTAATACATGTAAATGGTAAATCTAAGTGCTATTTTCAACTGATAATTTCCAACATGAGCTATGGAGGTTTCAAAAATGCACATAATTACCATAAGACCCCAAAACGTTCGCTTTAAATGTTCGATTAGAAAATGCATTTTGACAAAAGAGTGTTAAAATTTATGCGAAGATGGTTAGTAAAAAGACCAAAGTTAATTCAAAAAAATTCTAAGGAGTTTCAATGCGTAAACAATAAAAATGTACATATTTGTAAAAAGTATTTACTTTGTTGCTTGCCATATTTATAAATAAAACAGATAAACTTTGTTTAAAACCACTTTTATTATTCAATATTATGTCAACCGGTTTCGGAAGTACCCTTCCATCATCAGGACAATACTGAAATTAACCTAAAATACTGAGATATACGAGTATATACATATTTAGGAGTTGGGATGGGAAGGAAAAGGGGTAATTCAGGAGATTATGGGACGATGCATGAATGTGAATGAAGCAAGGAGCGTGAGCCAAGAAATCGAATCATGGTTAGTTGGTTAGTTTTGGCTAAGGTAAATTTTCAATCTACAATGTATTTTAGTCTGTCCAACTTACTACTGGTGAGGTTCGCAAGTACCGTTATAGGCATATATATATATTGTTTTTATAACATTAAGCAGTAAGAGAATACTGCACTGTGGCGGTGTCCAAATAATCAGATGTGATATCACCAGGGGAATTTGCCTGCATTTCCACAAGTCTTTGTAAGCGTGGGTTATTATAATCTGGTCGCACGGGAACTTTGAAAATGTGAAGGCTTAATGCGACCAATATTTTGTACAGGTACATAGCACACTGCTACCAATTGAAATGGCTAAAACCTTACTCTACGATTTTTTTTTTCAAATATGTATTTACCCATGTATTTATATATAATCTCAAAGCGCAATAAATTAAAGCTCAAAAGTTGAAATCTAAAAGCTTAAAAGCTCAAAAGCTGAAAGCGCTATGCTCAAATTAAAAACTTTACCTTTTGACGAGTGAGTTTTTCAAACCAAACTTAAAATGTATATGGGGAGTGAGCTATTTTATACTCGTTTTTTTAGTGTAAATCATTTAGACTAAATTTGTAAAATCCGTGCTTCTTCTGAGAAGAAAAAAAGCTTCTTGTTTCTTGCTGCATGTGGCCTACTCACGCGCCGGAAAACCTTCTGATTTATTAATATACGCACCAGACGGGAAAACAATTGTGTTGTGTATTCAAAAGCACTTCAATAAACCGAATTAAAACACTTTATTTCTTTGAGTGGCATTGCGAAGCATGCCGAGTACTCGCTGGTGTACAAATAAAAAAATTTGGTACCTACTTGCGTTTTCCATTTTGAAAATATTCTACCCAAACAAACCTTCGTCTGTGGAATATGTTATCTGTGGCTAACTAGAGTGGTATATCTAAGCTAACCTCAATACAACATGGCGAGTTCAATTTTTTTCATATTGGATTTCATTCAAACTACTTTTTAAACCTTTCCGTCACAAATAAGAACAAACTGTGCTTTTTAGCGAAATCGGTTGAGTAATTTTCGAAAAAATCGAAGACAGACAAATATTAACTTTTATATATAGAGAAGAAGATTACATTATGTAAGCAAACTATTAAGCAGAAATTTGTATGTTCGAATCAGTAAAGAGCCTCGAAGAGTGAACTCTGCTTAAATGAAACCTACTCAGCATTTCCGTTCAGGATGTTTAGATCAACACAACCGTTTTCTGTCGGTAACGACATATTTAAAAAAACTGTTTGACGAAATCATTTTGGCAAATAGGGATGTAACGAGTGAATTCAAATAGTGGATTCTGCAAATACAGAACTGTATAACAAAGGAATTATTATTTTTGAGAGATTCTCCACTTCTTCTCAGATTCTCAATCTTCCATAATCACCAATTAGACGAAGGGCTCTATCAAGCAATTGAATGGCACGGCCACTTGTTAAGCGAAATATTTGGATTTAAACAAAAAAAACTCTATTTTCTGTGTGTTTTTCTATTTCACTGTTTAAAGTTTGGTAATAATTTCGTGAATAATTAAAATCGTAAATGAGCTTGAAACCTTAAAAATATTAGTAAACTTAAATATTTTGTTTATTTTCGTCGTTCTTTTACAGCCTGCTATTGTATAATATCGGGAACCGCAGTTACCAAATGGGATGCCAGTGGTGGAGCTCGGTAATGGCACCAGGACAATAGCAGGCAGCAGAAGGCTGTGCGAGTATGTAGCATACTGAAAACTACAGTAATAGTAACAGTTCTACTGTGCGGTATCAGTTTCATTATTCCATTTGCTTTATTAAAGCGGAACCTGTAAGGCGGGGGATTTCAATTTCTCCTTTACTGGCTCGCTTTTAATAGAGCAGAAATTAAGTGCATTTTTTTACAAGAATGGTTTAATTAAATTTTATTTATTTAGATGTTTTTGTCAATTTATTGATTTTATTTAAGCAAACACGAGTGCGTATCTGTAATTTTAACATTGGTACTTACCTGATTTTGTAAATTTTTAGAATTACATGATTTTTAAATTTTTTTAACTAATAAATGGTGATCGAATAAAAAAGTTTTTCCATGTGATAATAAAATCGGGAGACATTTTTTCGTTTTTATTCGATAGATTAGAGAATTCCAAATTATGTTATTTTATTTAAGTATTAAAACAATAAAAATAAATAGTCTATGCAAGACACCATCTTGGCAAATGCGCTCGGTCAGAGCTTTTTATGCGAATACAAAGATGACGGTTCATGTCGGAAAAAAAATATAATAAAATAATATTAGCAGTTTTCAAGAAATATGGTATTGATAAAATATTTAATAAACATTTGATTACAAGCAAACTTAAGCCTAGTGGAACCACTGTCGCATTTTACACGGTCGCAAATCGATGATTAGGGTTATTACGTTTTTTTTACTGCTACCGCTTGAAATAATCACCCCGGTTAAACACGAATTCTCGGCCCGTTTCATCATTTGATCAGGTGTCGAATTATAACAGCATGATCGTTATGTTATCACTTTTAAAAATGTTTTTTCTAAAAATAATAAAAATTGGCCTATATTTTCTTGAAAAAAAAAAGAATAACGCCTTTCTCCTAAATACAGTCACTACATTAATATGTACTACTTGTTGCCAACGAATTTATTCTTTGCCGGCAAGTACCTCATCATATATTTTTTCCTCTTTTGAAGTGACAACAAAATTACATATTTTTCATAAACGCCTAAATTAGTTCAATGGCAAAATATGGGCTTAGTAATTTGAAAGACACCAAGAAAACAGGGAAAAATTTTGCCTCAAAAGAACTAAGTCAATATCCATTTGATGAAAAAAATTTTTTTTTTTTCAAGCGGAAAATTAATACGGTCTAGATTTTCTTTCCACAAAATACCATAATAACTAGAAAGCCTTAGGAGGTTTTTTTTTCATGCCAATCATAATTATGCGTAATTTCAATATAAAAAATACCCATATAATATAATTCAAATTAAAAAAAAAAACAAACCTTTTTATCAACAACCTTCGTAGTTAAGCGATTATATTCCTTGACTACGAATTCAGAGGTCATGCGATAAAATCTCGGCATGCGAACATTTTTTTTATTATTAATATGTGTTAGTTCACAAATAAAAAAAATGATATTGTATAGAGTATATTTTTGGCACAATATAAAGTGGTAGATACTCTCAGTATCGCCCTGGCGAAAGATCACCACTCAGAATCGAGTAATCTTGCAATGGCTTTAACCGTATTTGGTGACAAAATTTTAATTTCCAGGTACTTCCCAAACTTCTTCTTCCTAATCCCCTTCCCTTTCTCACTCTATACAGCCGGACAGCTACCATACTTTGGGATGCCATTGTCTCACTGGCTCTGGACAATTGGGAGAAGTTGGGACTTTTGTACGGTATTAAAAATAAATAAAAACTTTGTATTTAGGTGTGTATAAGTACCATGCTTCAGGGGTGTTATTGCATTCCCTTATTCGAGTAAAAAGTGGAAATAATAAATACGTGTTCAATGTGAAATATTATATATTATTTTAAAGCCTTCGCGCTAAATAGAATCGAAAATTCTTTCGTTGATTCCTTTTAATTAATTAATTTGTCACAGATATTACTATTTAAGCCTTTTGAAAATAAATGCCCCCCACCTACCTGTTTTATCAACATCTTACTAAGCCACATTGTAAAAAAAAAACAATCAAAGATCATTTTGAATATTAAAATTTTGCCCTTGATCTGGTTCGAAAAAAAAAATTTCTTATGTAAACAAATGTATTTAATTCATTTCGATAATTTATTTGATATTTATCGAATCGCTGAAATGTTTGAACAAGCCACCGAAATTGAATGTTTAAGCAAATTCATTTTGAGGTGTTCAGTCAATAACAATGTCAACAATGCTATTGTGTTTCTGAGATTACATAACAGTAGACGATGAATCCATGTATTAGCAAAAAATATAATGAACCGCTTACGTACATCTACTTGAGTCAAGGTTCTGTAGTGAAATTGAGAGAAGATAAGATTTGTACAGGCTGCCTTCAGCAAACTCAGCCGTATCTTAAAACAGGAAGGTACTATAGCACCTCCAGACGCGTGTATTTAACAAGGGTAGACTTTTAGTATCAACTTTCGGACCACAAACTGTTACCAAATACGTTGTCATGAAAATAGCCAACACAAAAAGAACCGTAGAAAAATCAATGCTGGGTATCACCCTGCAAGATAGAAATACAAACAAATGGATAAGGAGCAAGTCCAGGGTGACCGACATAACCATAAAAATCTTCAACCTCAAATGGAACTATTCGGGGCACGTGACACGACTAACAAAAGACCATTAGAACAACAATATCATAGAATGACGACCATGGTTGAGAAAGAAAAACAGAGGTCACCCGCAGATGAGACGGGTTTTTAAAGGATGAGAGCCGCCCAAAATCAACAAAGCTGAAAAAATAAAAGGAAAGCTTACGTTCGCCAGCCAGCTGGACGCCGAAGGGTGTGAGGAGAAGAAATAATTATTTGCCGAACTATCCCATTTGCCCAGCACCAGTTGAACAATGGATTGTGTTGAGGCCAGAAGAGTAGTGCTAGAGAAAGCTTTGGAACTCCTGGCTTTTCAGATGGTTCCTAAATTCAAATAAATAAATGCTGCTAACATGGTGGAGTAGACTTAAAAAGACCTTGGACAGCACCAAAACGTAAGTTTAAGGATAATACAGACGTTTATACGTAACTCGAAAATGTAATTCCACTGACCATTTTCCATATATTTTATCCGAATTATTTTTTTATATTATAATCTGTTTCCATAAACTATGTAACACATTTTTCATAATTCTTACGCCTTTGTTGTGCGGTATTCGTTTGTGTGCTTCAAACAAATATAAACAACAATCGCGTTTAAATTTATGGAGAAAAACACAATTCTGAACATATTTTAAATAGACCTTTATTTTGCAGCAGAGAAACAGGGGTACCAAGATTGATACAATATATTGTTTTGGTGATGTTCGACTAGTTTATGACAGAACTGGAAAAATCTTTACGTCTTTTGCGTCTTTTTAAAAGTATTTACTGGGAAGTCAAGTACTCAAAATATGAATAATAACAATGCATATTTGTTCTAGAGGTAAGGAAATAAAACGGTATGTGATTACGCTGTCAGATTATCTTCTCCGAAATGGCAGAGTTTTCAAAACAACCCCGCAGCTTTGACTTAAAACCATTTATCCATCTGGTCCAAGCTGCAAGCAATGAACTTCGAACATGCCCAGGGGGATTAGTACAGCCAAACTATCTTGTTTAGAGATACAAAAATAACTTTTTTGAATTCTATCCAACACAATGAAGTACGTATGGCCATTATGTGGTTACTCACCAGAAAGTAAAATAATATTCTCAGAGCCTTTTTTTTTGTCAGCTATCTTTCATAAACGATGCCAAGTTCCTGCATTATTGAAACATGTTGTAAATTATAGTCAAGTATACTGTAAAACAGTTAACCCTTGAGTATGCAAACAGCATTTTGGTGCCTTATTTTATGCCAGAACATTTTTGTGCCTTCGATTACATGACACCTTGAAGAAATATTATGTATGTCTCATTAAACCCGAAGGCAGTCTTCAATAAATCTTATCTTCTGATAATGAAGTGGTCGGTAAAACGCAAAAACAAGAAAAAATGTGACATTTCAGTCATCACAAAAGCTCTAGAATTGACTCTTGAGGCTCTTCCGAAAATCCGATTGAATACAAATTGTTTTCTATCTTAAAGGTTATCTCCAATATATTATATTAATGAGCAAAAACTTCAGTAAATTTAATATCATGTTATAAGTCGATCAAGTTTTGTCAATATAATGTTATTTTAGCAATTTAAAAAAAATTGTTTCATTTATTGTATTGTTTTTTTTTTACCATTTATTACCCTTTAATAAAATCTTTTATGTAAATGCTACGTTGGTTTCAAACAGATTGTCAATCAGGTTTCGTATTTTCTTATATCAGGTTTTATTTCCGCATAGTAGTTGAAAAATAATTAACGTTTTTTTAAGCAAAATAATATAAGACAAAACATCTCATCAAAAAAACTGTTTTTACGATATTTTCTATGGGCGTAAATAACAACAAATATATTTGTGTGCGAAGGGAATAACGCAATGAGTAAAAAAAAAGAGTTTTGAGTTAAGCACGCAGAATTATTCCTTAGATACCTACATATTTATTAAGGAAAAATGAGATGAGTCAGACAGTAAAATAATGTGTGTCACCTAATTCCCCTCGCGTGCGACCCTTGATTAGGGCTGTGTCTGAGGGTAGGTTTATCCTAGCTAATGAACCCTTGGTTGGTTTAAATCATTGGGTGGTCCACCCTTGACGTATGGCCGCTCTGTGGTAGGCGACAATAAACCTCGATCAATTTAATGGATTATTCAACCAACCACTTGTAGAAATTTTGTAGAAAAAAAAGTCTCGATAAATCTAGTTGTACGGCTAAAAATTCTAGTGGTACTTAATTGCTTTGTCTTTAAAAAAATGTTCTTATGTACACTGTTATAATATGTTATATTGTAAAAAAATATATATCTAAATGAAAATAATAAATTAATTTCTCATAAATTTAATGACTGTCGATGTGAAGTTTGAACTATGAACTGTAGGTATTTTCTATTATAAAAAAGAATACGTCTCTGAGAGGCAAGTTCCATCAGCTCTGAATTTATGCATTGCGGGTTAAAACCAAACCATACGCAAATATAACACATTCAGTTAACAAAATATAAAATAAACGAATTTTCATTTCGATCAGCAGATTAAGATACCTGCAAAATTTCGCTGGTAATATCACCTCCGCCAAAAGTGGATATATTTAAATAAATCTGAATAGGAATAGCAAGGTCTTCTAAAAAAATAATCTTTTCTCCAAATCAGACAATCTCTCTGTCATACAGCTTCCGAGAATTAAAACAAGTGTAGTCATGTAAATAAAATAAAAACCCTTCACAAAGACCCCAATGAGAAAATTATTGAATTTTGAAGGCTTTGTCTATACACCTACTTGTGTTGTCATACCAGATATCTTACCATATTTTCCCCAAAATGAAAAACAACAACCCATTTGATTTTCTTTTCACGAACAAGATATTTTATTGTTTCAAGGTCTCATAAAGTTTTCGGAATGTTGATCAAATTAAAGAAACGTATTATTAACTTTTTGTACTTGATTTCAATTTTTTTTCATTGATAGTAAGTCTTGCTCTAACGCCTCCATGGCAATCCGAAATAGGAGCGTGTTGTGAAAAGGACTTTAATGAAAGAGAAAAAGTATCTGGCAATTCAAATTTAGCTGATTTGTGTATCAATAAGCGCTGCAGCTGAAAAGAGATTTAATCGTGAATTATTTCACTTAGAGTCTCCTGTGTGACATCAATATAAAAAAGTAATCTCTGTTTTTTTTTTTGAACGAAGTACGAGTAGACATTTATTTTTAGTCAAGAATCCTATCACTCTTCCACAAAAATCAACGTGCCTATGATATAAAATAACAAATCAGACCCAGAAGCAAATAGTATGTATTTATCAACAATTCAAATGCGAGTATTCCAAAATAATCATGATTAAATTAACAACATAATGACTCTCCTTGTTTCTGGAATTTTTTAGTTTCCATCACCCAGGAAAACAAAATGTAAAAGTGGTGTACTAATTATTTCCATTCAACTCTTAGTACAACTTAAGGTGAAGGAATCTAATTACCTATCACCTACATTTCTTTAACGGCTTAACGTTGAGTAGTTAGAATCATTCAATTAATTCACCGCCCGTACGTGTTCAATACTTTTACATAAATTTTCACCCCGATAAAATCGATTATTTTTTTTATAAATACAGTGAATTGAAGTTAAAAAACATAAATTTAAAACTTAAGTTTTTAACAAGATAATCGTTGTATGATAAAGCAATTATTTTATACAAATATAATTTTACTTGACAACTGAGTTGGTAGCAATCACTGAATCACAGCTGTAACCCTTTCTACTCAAAAGTCTACAAAAGAAGTACAAAAACTGTATGTTACACCTACTCCTATGTTTTTCAGTATGTCTATTCAATATTAATATTTATCAAAATACTCAATATTCATAAAAGATATGGCCAAAACTAAAAAGCTTTTAAGATTTATGCGGAATGCTGGTAAGTACCTCCCAGCTAGAGTGAAAAAAATATATACCTTCAAAATTAAAAGCAGCGCTATCGATTTTGGGGGTGTTCCATTAAATTTGACAAAATATTAACCTACAAGTTTGCCGCAGAATATCTAATTGAATTAGAAGTGACAAATAACCCCTAGTAACCACTTCCAAAGTTGACGGCACCGCTATGCTATCTTTGTAAGAGAAAGTACAGTTTGCGTGATGAGAAAACACTACAAAATAAAAAGTCCTTATTACCATAACAAAATATAGGATTATCTCTATACTTTGTAGACGAAAAATAAAATTTGAAAGTGAAAAGTGTAGCTACAACGGGATAAATCGCAATTTTATCCCAAATTTTATAGGTTAGGATCCTAATTTCAAAAATGTGAGTATATATACAGTGTTATGTAGCAAGGCATCCGCACCAACGGTTAAGATCGAAACATGCAACGATTGGTTAAAAAAATGGCATCACCCAATGACACGTTAACAAGGAACACGATTGGTGAATGACAATGACGTGAGGCAAGCACGTGTCGGGTAAGACGCACTCGATGGGGGTTAAGGTGCTCGGAAACGGGCTATGAAATACACACTTCCAGCAACATTGCTGAATACACACTTCTAGCAACATTGCTGAGTACACACTTCTAGCCACATTGCTGGATACTATAGCCGGGCAATGTTTTCGGCAGCACTGCGGCTGTGATACAGCAGAGCTATATAGGGCCCGACTATATTATGCCAAAAGCGAGGTGTTACTTTTTTTGTAGCAGAATCTCACTCCCGAGGACCTCATCACGACCTCCTGCCCTGTCGAGCCACACAAATTTATATAGAACTCACATATGGGAAAAGCCACTTGCTCTTGATACGGTGGATCTAAAAATCTTATATTTTGTCCTATAACGCCTTTACAGGGTTTTCGGCATTGCGTCCTCACTGTAACGCCAGTATAATTATGTCGAAATGGAATTCTTTTTTTCACTTGTTATCTCATAATGATGTTTTACAAATGCAAAAATGATTATTACTTTTGTTGATTTTTATGAAAACGGTGAAGGACAATTTCTAATGGAGATACCGTTTTTTTAAGTCATTTGTGTCTGGTATGTTGAGAACTCCCACTACTTTCCCAACCCGTTTTAAGGACCAGGTGGGTATCTTTATTCGTTCTCATGTTAAGCCTCTACTTTTTTTAAATGAAACTACTATAAAATGATTCTAAACTCCCCCGAATGTCCCTGCATATCGCAACAATATATTAGAAGAGAATAATAAAAAGGAAATACACACTTAAAATACGTCCCCATGGCAGCACATATCACAAAAAATAGCTTCTAGCAAGCCATAGGTGGTCCCTACAAAATCCAGTGAGTTGTGAGATGGACGTGGACAGTGGACAGACGTGATCCCTGTGAAAACAGTGGGATAGTGGAGTAGAAACTTCTGAAGAACCTCGGAGAGTGAGTAATTCACTCCAGCCAACAGAACGATGAGAGAACGGGAGATCAGGTCGAGGGGAACTCTCCTTTTCACCACTACCGCTATGAGTGGCGCAGTGGACAGTGCAAGAAGCTAAATACATACAAAAAAACAAAAAATAAAGGCACCACCTGTGTCGAGCTGGGACAAGAGGCTATTCCACCCCCTTATGGAGAGAGTGTAACGTCGACGTGTTGAGTCAGGTAAGCACAATATTTGTATTGTTATATAAATAATATCTGCAAACTTTATTTTTGGTCGACAGTAGGTAACGGAAATGGTGCACCAGAGTCTCGAACGCGAATCGATAACACCAATCTGTGTTTACACTGAATTCAACTGTAAATTGGAAATGCCGCCAAGACCCGTTCGAGTGGAAAAGATATGAAATATTTCCTGTTTGAAAAGCCAAAATATGACTTGTTTCAAAAATCTGAATATGTCCTGTTTGAAAAACCTGTTCAAACAAAGTTATGAGAGTTATATTTTTTACCAGATTCTTTCTTCTTCACCCTTATGATATGTCAAGTTGCCATTTGATCCAATATATTCATATCTGTACACTGTATATTTCAAAGTAGTACGTCAGCTTACTATTATAATCAAGGTGGTCGGTATCCTGGTAGGTAGGACGCTTGGCTATCAATCGGACGGACCGAGTTTAAGGTCACACCAGGTAACCCGTACTCATTATTTTACACAAATTATGCTTATAAATCTTAGGCATTTAGACTTCTTATGTATTTATTTTGTATATATTTTACGTAGAATTAATAATAGGGAAGGTTATCATATATAGTTTTGAAGTTACATCGTTTCGATTTTTACGTTACCGATTTTAACCTTTTAACATTGCATGGCAAATATTTTTGCAAACACTATATTTATGCACAGATCATTTAGCAATTCATCATATTGAATAATAACATTCATTGACAAACTTATTGCTTAAACCTAGTAATTTGGTTTCGAGAACTTTACTTATCTCCGCATTGAGAGAAATCAAAGATGTCCACGATCCCCAACTGTTGCATTCCGTGTATTACTCACTTTGTCCTTAAATCCTTGGATGGCAATTCATAGAATCATAAATGAACGTCTGTATAGATTCCTAAATTCACCAATAATTTTTATATCCACATTATGTAATTAAAGGTGACCATGCAAAGACTTAAAGTAGATTGAGCGGCAATAAGTTTTGTCATCAACTTGTCTGGGGACACTTTGCACTTTATAACTCAGTAAGTAAGTCTTAATATTTTAGTATTTATATATATTCTACAAACACTAAAAAAAATCTAAAAGACATAAATAATTTCCAAATGAATAAAAAAAAATAGAAATGGCAAAATGACAAATTATGTAATTCCCCCCCCCCCTTTCCCACCACTCCCATCAAACCAACATCAAAAGAATGCAACAAACAGCAGATTTATTAGTCGTTGCATATAATCTTCTACCAAAACAAATTAAACGGGCTATTTCAAATAATCAAAAAATATATATATCAAAAAAGTAAAAGATTAGGTATAATGTGTTGTGTTCAGGTAGAGCCGAAACCGGTTGGTATATGTATCTAATAAAGTGGTGTCAAAACAAAGTTACTTTTGTTGAAAATTTAATTGTCTTACCACAAAGTGAGTGCTTCATGTCAAAGTTAAATTTATTTTCATTTTTCAATTGAACAAAACTAGGTTTCTTATTATCGATTGTGAATTTTCACAAAATAATATAAAATATATCACTTTGTATCACTTTTTACAAAAGAAGAAATTACAACTATAATTTAATTACAGAAATTTTGAAAGCTTTTTTTATTTAATTTATTACATCATTTCTAATATTTAACATAGATCGAATATTTCCACTTTATATTTTCATATCGATTTTTTTTCAGTATAAATTTTACGCTCTCGTAAATTCACTAATTTGAACTAACACATTCTATATTGTTATTTAATTACATACTTTACTATTACTTTGTATATTTTGAGTTTTCCAATTCATTTTAAAGGTTCTCTTAAATTTTTGATTCTTACGTGTATGCTTTTATTGCGGTTTTTTTAAGCTCTATGTTGGCTATTTTTTTAATTGATGTTGACTATGTGTTACCCCCACATAGGAAAACCCTTTTGTAAGTTTCCATTGTTTCACCTTTTTAATTCATACTTCCCGGAATAGGTTTTTTAACTGCTTGTGAATAACATTCCAAACAATATATTTTTCGTACTATAGAAGTATAATCATTCGAATAAATAAAAATAATGTATGTATGAAAAAAAAACATATGCCTTTTGGTTAATTACGATGGGAAAAAATAAGAAAATATCAAAATTTGTCTTCATGCGTAAAAGTACACTAACGTGTTAGTTAATTAATACGTAACACAAATAAATATTTCCACAGAGGTAAATAATATATTGAAAACCCGTCTAATTCTGTGTTTCAAAATATCATTTAATTCTCTCACATACTCGTATTTCACTGGGAAAAGCGAAAAAACGAATCTGTAATCTTTTATGAAAATTCAACTTGTGAAAACTCGTGAAAATAAACTGTCTCTCATTAGATTTAAGTATTATTTCCAGAAAAAATACTTATTAATTTATTATAAAATACAAAAATTAAGCAGTTAAATAAGCATATCAAAGTTTTATAGCTATTGATGGAAATGATATTGCGTGCTGAAAATAGTTGTGTTTAATTACAATTTTTTTTATGACTCATGTGCTCATCTTTAGATTGTTTTTGCTACTTAAGGCAAACAGGATTCACAGTTGAGATTCTGTCTTCCAGGAAAAACTTTGTTTTTATCCTACGAACAACACACGGTACAACGATACACGTGTGCTAAACGTGCTTTTTTTACTGTTTTGGTTACCAACAGGAATTGAATCTGGGTAATCATGTTTCAAAAGTACCTTCCTACTATGTAACAAGTACCTACCTTATTTAGGAATATGAGTGTATTAGCTCACCAAGTAGGTGCCTCTTATCTGAAAATCCCATCGTTATATTTATGATCCTTGAAAGCCAATAACCTTTTTTCACGAGTAAAGGACATACTTTTGTAAATTGGAAGAAATATCGTAAAAGAGAAATATTGGAGAGGATAGTTTGAAAGATGTATGGAAACCTTTTTTTATGGCTGCTTCAGAAAAGTAAGATTTTTTACGTGAATCATAAGAATTTTAGCATACCATCTTAATGGTATTCTGAAGCCTGTTTCATTTAAGTTCGTTTTTATTTAGGTTGTGTTTTTAAAACATATTCATGACAGTTTTTATCGTGCTTATTTAGTGATGGTTTTTTGAAAATTTAAAACCCTCAATGACACTCTCCAATATATATTTAGCATTTTATATAGGTAGACATGTTGACGGAAAACAATTTACTATACTTTTGTTTAATACAGATTGTCTCTTGAAATTTTTTATTTACTGTAATTGAAATCACCTAAATTAACATACTTTTGTCAGAATATACTAGTAAGCAACGACAACGTGAAGTAGATAGTGGCTACTCGTGACTTTTTAGTGTGCTAGAGTTCGAAGATTGAAAAATACGACGTTATCGATGTTTTGGTAGCCGAAAATGATTTTTGTTTTCAAATTTTCAATTGAGGGTCAGTACCCAAAAATACACATTTTCCGACTTTCTTATACAAGTAAAACCAAAAATAATTTATCTGTTAATTCTATACGAGTAGTTAGGAAAATGTCTAACGTTTCCTGTGAATATAATTCTTAAACAGTAATCTTTTTAATTCTTTATGAAATGCATACTGGAATTTTAGGTAAAACGTTTAAAAATGCCTTCGTTAGTTTTAAAAACTGTACCTTTTACTGACATTTTAATGTGTTCAGTAAAATTTAAAATATTTCAGTTTAAAAAATGTATTTATTGGAAACCTTAGACATTTTTTCTAACTACACATAGATAATTTTCAAATAAATTATTTGTAGTACATATTGAATTAGAATGCTATTGAGTGCCGTTTAACGTCATATTTGGGTGCTGAGGCTTAAGATTTTCAGGAGATTTTTAGTTTTAGTGGTGCACTGCACGGCTTGCTGAAAATTTTTGATGTAAAAATAAATTGAAAAATTATCGTTTTCGGCTACAACAACATCAATCGTGACGCTCGTTTCAACCTTAGCACTCTAGTTCACAAAAAACACGAGCCGCCACTGGATGTAGGTACTTTTATGTTTTTCATAAGTACTTGTCATGACGTTAACGGGAGCATCAGTTCAGAGCTTACTTAATTTGACACGGTGTACGTGTAACATGGACTCGATCGTGTCTACTAATTACGGTTCAGTTGCTAAATGGTTTGAACTAAAACGTGATATTTGACCTAATAACTAAGTAATTACATATTACTCTACGCATATGTATCATGCTAGGTATAAAAATAAGTCAAAAAACTGCAGCTTCGTTTCATCGGACTATTATATATTTTTTCAGATCATTTAACCAGATGATGACGATCTCCGTGGAAGACGGTCGACTACGAATCCAGAGGTCGCGGGTTTGAATCCGTCGTACGCAAATTAAGTTTTATTTAATTAATATGTGTCATAACACATTTAATTCATATTCGTAATTTTTATTTGCGGCACGTTCCAGAGTGGTAGATACTCTATGTATTGCCCTGGTGAAAGACCACCATTTAGAATAGAAACTTTGATTGAAATTGCTTTATTCGTGTTTAATGACCAGATCCGAATAGCTAACAATACTTCGCAACCTCCCTCTTCCCAATTTTATTTTTTCTCTTACCACTTTCAGCCTCGCAACATACCTCATTTTGGGAGTGCCATAGTCTCACTGGCTCTAGACGGTTGGGACTCTTGTGCGATATTTACTATAATAATATATATAATACCGTTTCTACTTATACTCTTTATATATTTCAATGAGGTTTGTAATTTTAACACAGAGATTTTTTACACAAACTCGACTGCTTTTCCACAAAAAATAATGTTTCTTCATGCTATGCTTTATGTAACATACCAGAAACCATAATCAATCCTCTCTGCAATAAGTTACAAAACATTTTCCTTTAATTTCGAACAAATGTTCAACTTCGACATGAACAATTCTATACGTTACATACTTTATTGAAGTGCATTCCATTATTACGTAAGCAACAATTCATGTGCTGTAAAAAGTTAAAACGTATTGCCTCGCCTGATACTTAAATTTAAGGTATGAACGGAGCTTTGTTATAAAATCAGTTATATTGCAGAGTAAAGGGGAAAATATCTTGTTCGGTGTAAACTCGCATACAGGGTGAGCCTATTGGAGCGAAAAACATTTTCAATTTAAAGATTTGCCGCCGTATTGAGTTCCTGTCGCCAACAAACAGTTGTGACATGTTATCGACTTTCCAGCAGCAAACCATTCCAGCTCAAGAAAATCACATTATACAATGAATTAAATATTCATGTACTTGTCACTATGCATTCGCATAATGGTTTTCTGAGAAAAACTTATTTACAACGTTTGGGTATGTGGTAGATTGTAAAAAAAAAAAAATGCGGGATAAATTTGTAAATGGATAGAAAAATATGATTCCAACGAAGCTTGGCTGCGTTATAGCAAGACTTATTATATTTTAAAAGATTAAATATATCAACTCTTGATAAAACGAAAAACCATTTGATGGAACGCAAGCAGCTTAATTGTTAGCCTGAAATATTTAGTTTGTGTATGTACGAGTACGTGCTTTAACTTAATGTATGACTAACAATTTTAATACTGAAAACTTTTTAGTAATTAATTACGCAATTTACTTTTAATAGATTTGTTATGGCTGATTTATGGTTTTTGAATAATATTTACGTAATATATTATGAAGGTAAACTACGATTAATTTTGCCAAAGCACAATTATTAATTATTAAGACCAGTGAAAACTTTCGTAGAAAATTCAAATTAAGAAGAAAATTCATATCACCAATTACGTTATCGGAGTAATCTCTCGTGTTAAGAGCTTCGTAGTTCATAATGTTGCAAATTTGACAACTGGTTTCTCAATATGTATATACGTGTACCTACCTACTTACTTTACTGAAAGCACTTGAACTTTTTACATGGTTTACGCTGATTCTTATCCGTTCAAAACTGATGGCCGGATTTGCCGCTTAAGGATTTGTGGGACTGAGCCAGTTTTATGTCGTTTGTTTCTTTATTCTTTTTTTATATAAATACCGCACAAGAATCCCAACTGCTCCCTACCGTCTGCAGCCAGGGGGGTTATGGCATCCCAAATTAGGGATATATTGTGAGGCTGAAGATAGTGGGAAAAGTAGACGGAGAAAAGGAAGGTGGAGAAATGCCTGGCTATTCAAATATGGTTACTCAACACAGCTAACGCCATTTCAAGCAACTTTTTGTTTTTAATGATGTTCTTTCGCCCGGGCAAGAGATATATCTACAACTCTTGAGCGTGCCGTAATTACTCCATGTATAATTTAAATGAATTGATTCTAAAACAACAAAAAATAATTTAATAAAATGTAGTATTTATAATTATAATTTAATTCAGTAGTTCAATATTCCTATATACTTATAAAATTTCTCTTATTACTTAATCACTTTCTTAGTTGACGTTTTGCCTCTTTCAATTCATATTATCTATCTCTTTTGTTGTCTTGCTGTTCTCTTGTTTTATTTTATATTGTGTTCTCTCTCTATATGAGGGTATATATAACCGCACACTTTGTATTTTTTGTTTAGTTTATTTTTGTACCCTTTAGACTAATTGAAACCGGTCGGTCATAAAAATTAAAACAATACCCGTGGTCTTATACAAAGTGATTTTTTCATTTCTTTGAATAATGAATTCATACTGATATTTTTTTATTCTGAATAAAATATTTACCTTTATGGTTATTTTGTATTATTTGTAAGAATTTAATTTAAATATCAGAAAAACATGATTAAAAAAAAATTGTTTTAACCCCCGTTAAATTGATATTAAAACTGTTGTCCCCGTGGTCACTCTGTTTGTCAAAGAAAACAAAGCTTAGGCATTATTAAAAGAGGCATAAACGTGTATTTTCCGTAAAAGAAAAATATTGTTTTTAACTATTTTTCTCCGAATTTAGGTGTCCATTTTAATGATAACGGAAAAGCAAAGATAATACGTCTTTATAAATATTCCTTCCTTGCAAATCAAAGGTTGTTACAAATTTGTTTTGAGAAACACATATTTTTTTTAGAAAACAGAAAAAATATATACTACCGTCAATTCCCTGTTGGATATGTTTTGAAACAGATAAATCAGATACTGGCTAAAATTTTGGAAAATATTAATAATCATCGATATTTTTCTAATCATCTCAAGGGAAATCATACAACTTCCAATGATTTTCTTGGAGCCAAAAAGGTATTTTTTGAAAAACAGATTAAAGTGAGGTAGGCATATTTTAATACCCTCTTTACTTTGAAGTACTTTGTTTGATATAATTGAAAGACAAGTGCTAATATGTTATTAATTATTATCAATTCCAATTAATCAAAAAATAATGATGCAATAATCCAGTAGGTATTCAAACATTTAAATTCGTAAAAGGTGATGACCGGTTTATCCAGATAAGTTATAAGTCCTTATATTTTATTTTTTCTTTCCCTATCTTATATCTTACTTTTCAAGAGAATCCATGAAATTAATCCTTACTGGCTGACATGTATGTATCCAACCCACTGAACAGATAATTCCTAAAAGAGTGATCTATACCGATTTGAAAGAAAAATGTTGTCGCTAATTTACGTAAGACTTTTTTCGAGGCGCTTAGGGTTCGTGGAAATAAAAATAAGAAAGTTATTTGTAACATTTCCTATCCCGGTTGTTTATACCTGACTATCTTGTAAGATGTGTCATCAGAAATATTCCAAACTAATACAAAAAACAATAGATTTGATTTCGAGTATCGTAAATGTGTAGACTATAATGATGGTAATTAAACAAGTATCACTTTACACTTATATCCTACGTAAATAGATTACAAAAAACATTCAAGCCTATCAGAAAGACTCAAAACATACCGTGGGTGTAACGTATGAAAATTTCACATCACAAAGTGATCTTTACCCAGATGATGGTATTTTGAACTGACTTTTTATGCGCAAAAACCTTTGTTTTGGAATTATTATTTATCTCGATTTACCAAGCAAGCACTCAGAATGCAACTGCTATACTGCAAAGGAGGAAGGAAAGGATTCTTAAGTTTTTATTTTAAATAATTTCTTCATTATCGCTGATTCATTTCATAATCGGATTAAAACAGTCCAATAAGGAAGTTGCAAAAGATACGATTAAAATTTTATTAAAAATAGTCCAAAAATTATGATTTACCAATTAACCCGTTACACGTTTCATGAAAACCGCTGAATCCAAGGACAACCACAAAAAATTGACTGTTCGAGACGATGTATTCATCTCTTGATTCACATGCACAAAATAATATTCAATACCTCCGTATTTGTTTAAACTATAAACAAAAAGCCATCACATTAAAAACGGTGATAAAATTGATATACCCGGTTATTGATAATCACTAACCACTTAAATACAAGGGTTTTAGTAGGTTACTTTTACTTCTTTTAAATGATTATTTGAACTGTTTATCTAAATATACCGAAGTGATTTATTTTACTAAGTCCCAAACTTGTGTCACTTGAGTCAAACCATCTTCCAAATGGTTAATATATTTTAGATGACTGAAGGGCTACAAAATAAAGTCTTCAGAATCAAATGAGTCACAGCATTCGATGCAGATAAAAAAAAACTGATAAAAACTGCATATTTAACTAATTTTTGACCAAAGTGTCGCTTAAGCCCTTTTGCCTTTCCAGCGACGATATAATGATATTAGTTACCGTACATAAAGTAGGGCTGTCAATAACGGAATTCATGATTTTATTAAGAAAAAATAAATCGGATACCAATCTTCTGTCAGACAGCTTTATTAAATTTAGATTGTTCATCAAACAGTTATCATTTATTTTTTTTCGTAAGAAGCAATCACATGGTGGTTAGACATTATATTAATAATAAAAGAAAACTTTTTTTAAAACCACAAACGTAGTTTTAACCTCAGTTATTATATGTGCCCTGACGAACCTTGATCCAAGCGAAACCGGTTGGCCTTCATCATAATAAATTTTGTGGTTTTAAAACAAAGTATTCTTTTATTATTAAGTTATAATTTATAGTTTTAATCGAAATATTAATTTTATAATTTGAATGTCGTAAAATGTCGTGTGCTATACAATCTGAGAGTATCTCAAAATGCGGTGATCAAATGTATGAGTTATACTCGACTTAGCTTCGCACTTATGATGTATAGAAAAAAAAGTGAAATAATCTAGTATACAAAAAAAAGAACTAGATATATATAGACTGGTGTAATGTCATAAGGTAAGTATTATTATTTGGTCAAGTTTTTGATTCTATAAAAACTAATTATTTGACGTTTATCATTTTTTAATACATATGCTGTCATCCTTACTTCTTATAATTAGATGAATTTTAGGTCATCAGCAAAAAGGAAAATATTAACCTTGTTAAATATTGCTATAATGTGATTGATAAAAATACTAAATTAAATAGGTCTAAGATACGACCTTTGGGGGACTCCATTTGTAGCATTCAAATGTTGTGATAGGGTACAATTAATTTTAACTATAAGCTTTGTGTTATCAAAAAGCTTACTATCTATTTTTTCAAACGCTTCTAAAATCAGTCTATAATGAGTCAACTTTATTTATAGATTCAAGCGACACTTGAAAAATGATTAGTTTTTCTTACAAGAGATTAATAACAGTATTCTGTTCTTAAGCTCACTTTAATGTGCAAACAAAACATTTCCATTAAAAAAATCCAAACGCGTTTAATGGCCCGCGCAACATGGTCTATGTGTTTTGTAATAAATTTAGTTTTCGTAATTTGTTTTTTGTGTCTAGCATGTTTCTTAAGGTTTATGACCAGGTAATTGCTGCGATGTTTTTCATTAGAACATCCTTCACACAACTTTCTTTGATACCTTCGTTCTTGGAAAATATTTCCTCTGGGTAAGTAAGCGGCTGCGGGCGTGAGGAAAACACGAAACGGTGTGTGAAACTGCATTAATGGAGGAAGGACGAAAGAAGACGAATGCTGTGGAAATGAGATCTTTGAGACGAATGTGCGGTAAAACCATGAATGACCGTATTAAAAATGTGGATTTCCGGAAAGAATGCAAGGCTGATGTGAGCGTAATGAATAGGATCAAGAAATGGACGCTTAGATGGTTTGGGCATGAAGAGCGAATAAACGAAGAAAGGAGTGTGAAAATAATATATGATGCGAAAGTGAATGAAATAAAAAGTCGAGGACGCCCGAAAGACATGACACGATCAAGTAAATCAAAAACTTGAATCGGGTCATGGGAAGAGTCAGAATAACAGAAGAGTATGTATGAGACGATGTATGAATGTAAATGAAGCAAAGAGTGTGTGCCAAGACAGAGTTATATGGCGTACCTCTCGGCCTACCCCTGCGGAGAAACGGCGTGATGGTTAGTCAGTTAGTTAG